>CM039605.1:37396825-37758306 GCA_022457205.1 Saccharum spontaneum
CAAAGACTACAAGTAGGTCATGCAAGGCAAAAGGAAGATTGTCGGTGTTGAAGGAGTGACGGACGAAGAAGAGTACAAAGGTTATCAAGAAATGGCTCCTTTTGGGGCAGACATTGACCTACCTATCCTTGAAGAGGGTGACGAACCTGCTTACCTCTGAGTGATCACGATGAGGACATCATAGTTAGAATATCATAAACTATGTAATCCTTAATGAAATGTTGTTTTAGTAATTTGCATCGAATGTGAGATCATATGGAGTTGTAGAGATTGATGAGTTCTACCACTATTATTTTGGAATTTGTTGATATAACGGATGTCATGTTTCCAACAAAGTGACATAACTTTGTGTGAGACAGAGCACTTTATGAGACATGCCTAATAAAACTTTCTCAAATGAGAAATGACTAAAATAAAAGTGTAGACATTCATGAGTTCCACAACTTTGTTGTTTACAACTTTCCATTTGAGATCAATTGGGGACCCCAAAATGTTTAAAAATAATCAATATCACTGCCAGTTCTATAACCAACCAGCAGTGATGTCCCATATCACTGCCGGTTGGTTATTAGAACCGGCAGTGATGTCCCATATCACTACCGGTTCTAATAACAAACCGGTAGTGATATGGGACATCACTGCCGGTTGGGTTATTAGAACCGGCAGTGATGTCTCATATCACTGCCGGTTTGTTAACCGGCAGTGATGTCCCATATCACTGCGGTTGGTTATTAGAACCGGCAGTGATATATCACTGCCGGTTCTAATAACCAACCGGCAGTGATGCGTGGGTGTATATAAGGCGCTAGCGCTCCCAAGGCCAGTGCACGACGCTCGACAACGCTGTTCGCCAGTGCACGCCGCCGCCGGCCGACGCGCCACTGCACGACGCCGCAGCCCGACGCCGCCGTTCACGACGCCGCAGCCCGACGCCGCCGTTCACGACGCCGCCAGGAGCTCCTCCACGTCGCTTTCGCGCCACCCCTGCTTACTCGGTGAGTGCCCATAAGGTGTTCGATAGAATGCCTCAAGCAAGCTGGTGATGAGCTCTGTAGGCTCTGGATCAATTAGCCTCACTGGCTATGCTACTTTGATCATTTGATGTCCCTTATGGAGGAGTTTGTCAGTCTGGAATTGCAATAGATCATGCTTGCTTATGCTAAGTTAACAGTTCTCATGTATATGATTGATGTTCTCTACTGTGAGTGATATTTGCTCCGTGTTACCTGTTAACTAGAGAGCAGGGGAAATGGCCAAACAAATCTAGTCATGCCACTTGATGATGCTGTGTAATTTAGTTCATGACTTCATTGGTTCTGAATGATGAGCTTATCTCTTTATTTTTGTTTTATGGTTTTTTTAACAAATCTGTTTTATGATAGTAGCATCCACCAAACTCCATTTCCTTGAGATGATTCGTTACCCTGACGATTACTCGTGAATATGTAGTACACACATGTTAGGCTACTATTGAAGGAATAGCTTGGTAATGCCTTACTCATCACGTCAGATTGTCAGAAAATTTGGCCTCAGACAATGGTAGGCCTTATTTAGATTGCAACCTTTTGTAATATGGGCTACTGTAGCACTTACGTTTGTATTTGGCAATTAGTGTCCAATCATGTACTAATTAGGCAACATAGCTTAAGGGCAATTCAGCCACCCTCAAGCAAGCTTGTTAGGGTTCGTGATGCCTTTGAATGCCCACCTCAATGTTCGTGATGCCTTTGATTGCATGTCCAGAAACATGACTCGTCATCGCCAATTCACCACCCGTCGCCGAACTACTGATACCCCACAAGTAGAGAGCACTGCGACAGGAGCGCCACAGGATCCAACTAATGGTGGTGGTAATTAGGACGATTGGAGCCCTAGCCATTATCTGCAGCTAGACCAAGGAGACGAGGTAATAACTTAGGTCATACTAATAACGCGATAGTAAGAAATCACGCTAGATAAGTTTGATGGGGACTTATTTATGAATTTTGAAGCATGTTCCGCCGCAAGAGCCAAGTGTGAGGGTACCAGCAGGGACTAAGCGTGGTGCAACAAAGCTTCCTCAAACAAGTAAACATTGGCACATCTCTGAGTTCGACCAAGTAGGGGAGCCGGTGGAGCCTCTTACAGCATTAGGCCCATACAAGAGTGTCATCGGGACACTTGTAAGAGACTTTATCCCGATCAAATATAGGAAATGGACTGGTCGTGAGGATGACCCATGGAGGGTTCCAGAAAGTGAGAAGGAGCTAGTTTGGAACAAGTTGAAAGGGTATTTCACTTTTCCTAATGACTATGAGGAGGCGACAGTCAAGAAGAAGGCCAAGGAAATCATGGGTCGCTCGTTCAAGACTTTCAAGGGAACCTTGTACAAGTTAATCAAGGAGGACAGAGAACCGAATTTTGAGGGAGGTCAATACACCAAGCAGAGAGACTTCTAGGAGGAGTTCAAGGCTTACAAGCTATCCGAAGAGGCCAAGGCATCAAGCGAAAGAAATAGAGCAAACTCGCTTAAGGCAAAGGATCCTCATCGCCTAGGATCGCGTGGCTATGTAAGGAAGATTTCGAAATGGGAAATGGAAGTCCAGAAACTAGAGCAGCGCGGCGTTAGGCCTCAGACAAGCGATTGGCAGCCCATATCAGTAAACTACCTACTCGCAAGGGGGGCACAATACAATAGTGACGGGAGCCTTAATGCCAGTAGTGAACCCATTAGCAATCTCCTCCAGAGGATTTCAACCTTAACTGAGGAAGTGAATAGAGGTAACCGTAAGTCCGATAGAGAAAATGACGTGCTCACACAAGCACTTGGAAACAAGGAGCACCCCGGTCGCACTAGAGGAGCCAGGAATGTTCCTTGGGTGAAAGCATTCGAAGGTGAATCTTCATCCTATAGGAGCCGAGTGAGGGCTAGAACGCAAAGAGAAGAAGAGTTCTAAAGGTTTCGAAAGGAAATCAAAGATAGCATGGAAGCACGGATAGCTGCTCAAGTTGATGCACGAGTTATGTCAGCTATGCAATCCATGTGTTCGACACAACCGCAGCCTATCCTGACTTTGAATAGCCTAGTGCCCAAGGGTCGCAGTAGCTGCGGCTCAACCCCTATGCTTGATTAAGAAGAGGTCAATGCTCCTCATCCGGTGGACAACATCACTGGACCTATTAATGTCAGGTTGTACATCCGTCAGCAGTGGACAAAAGACAAGGTGGCGGTCGGACAAGCATTTCCAAGAGGAGACGGCATCATTCATGGCAAGCCAATGCCACCCGGGTATGCCAGGGTCAGCATTGATAAGATCTTGGATAAGAAGTACAATAAGATACACATTGATTTCCCAGTAGAGGAAGATAGGCCGCGTCTTGTTCACAACTTGGGCACTCATGTGCTTGGCGCAAACGCTTCATCAAGCTGGATGAGCAGCCATCTTCGGATGATGAGGATGACAGTGAATCATCGGCATCGCCGCCACCAAGATGTTTCTCTCCTCTGCAAGATCCTCATTCTCCCTCTCCTGCCTCGAAAGAGAAGACACCTCCTCCACCGCCAAAGGAGAAAACATCTCCTCTACCTCCTCCACCGCTAAAGGAGAAAACACCTCCTCTACCTCCTCCACCGCCAAAGGAGAAAACACCTCCTCTACCTCCTCCACCTCCTCCACAGCCAAAGGAGAAGACACCTCCTCCTCCTCCGCGAAAATCCAAAGTGCGATCAGGATCGACCTCGCAACACAAGAGGTCATCAGTTTCGGTTGGTGATGCTCCCCAGACAAGTAAAAAGGTGGATGCTAGCATTACGAGTAAGATGAAGGACCCGACTGTGGAGCCTCCAAGCAAGAAAGCCGCCGTTGCCTTCTTTAATCGAATAGCCAGTCTACCTAAGTGGAGACAACAGACCGAATTTGAAAGGCAACACAACAAAGAGAGTAATCAAATCAGAGCTAGAGAAATACACACCAAAGAATTGCTAGAGATACAAAACTTGGCCAACAACATGGGCATATCCATGGAGAGGGCCACGGAGTTGTATTACGGAACGAGAGATTTTGAAAAAGCCACGGTCGCATACAAGTATTCAAGAGGCAAACCTTTGGTCGCCACCGAACAAGAGTATAGAGATTTGCCAACATACATACGACAGTTGCATGATTATTACTCCTTGGATACTGCCAACGGAGACTGTGTCGGTTTTGAAGTTTGCATCCCTCCCGGAATGGTTTTTAATCATCCTGAAGAAACGGTGCATATTATTTATTATGAACACCTCTTTCAGCTCTTCCAACAGCGCTCGCTCGATACGCAGATTTTGATGATATGGTCTATGTAAGTACCCTACCCTCACAACGTTATAATAAACTACGTGATTTGCATTTGAATATATCATATGTTTATTATGCAGGTGTATGGCAAAATGGTGCCTAAAGAAGAATTGAGCAATATAGACTTCTTGGATCCCATATTTGTAAATGAGACAACATGCACCACCCCTGGTGAAGATGACTATGTACCAACAAGTTTGAAGATTGAGTTTGAAAGGATGTTCAGAAACAACAAAACAAACGTACTCCTACCCTACAACTGCGAGTATGTGTTCTCGACCCTTATTTTAGTGTTTCTTTTCTTGATATGTCATTCAATAACATGGACTTTGTGATTGCAGCAACCATTTCATCCTCGTAGATATCTATCTTCAAGATTCACATATCGAGGTGTGGGACTCAAAGAAAAAGCCACTTTCTCTTATCGACCCCCTAGTCAAAGTGCTGAATAAGTAAGTGAACCCAATATCACAACACTTTCTAATCACATAGGATATTGTAATGTCCTCGGTCTTCACACTTCATTTACAATGTAACATAGAATGAAGGCATTACCGAATTGGAAAAATCTCGATAGCAAGATGCAAAAGCAATGGAGTGCCCCATTCAGTGTAAAGTATATGGAGGATCTCAAGACCCTAGATCAACCGATGGGGAACAACGAATGCGGGTTCTATGTGATGTGGGCAATGCTAAAATACTTTGGCGCAAAAACAAAATAAGGGAGATGACATGGTACGTAGGCATCCCATTTCTATTGTTTTGTCTTACGTTTGTGCATCTCAATATCATCTTGCTTCAATTACAGCGCAAAGCAAATAATCACAACCAGATGCTAGATTTTGAGATGAGAGGAATTCAAGAGGAGGTAGCAAGGTTTGTGATGGACGAGATATTGACCAAGACAGGATCATTCTCCATTGCGAGGACTAAGAAGTACAAGGCGCAGTACGGAAGAGACCACATTGATAGGCTATTGTAATGCGACTCTTAATTCAATACTTAAAGTTTTTTTTAAAACTTTTGTAATATAAATGTTGATGGGTTTGTATTGTCGCTGATCAACAACCACCTTCACATCGATATCAAATTGATCGATAGCAACCACCTCCACCTCCCCGACCTCCCACCCCACCACCTCCCCTCGAAATGAAAATAAAACAATTATTAAAATGAAAATTGTGAAAAGTATATCACTACCGGTTCAAAGAAAACCGGCAGCGATAATATAATCTACACAACCGGTTGGTTAAAACAACTGGCAGTGATGGCTCAAGTATCACTGCCGGTTTGTAACACGAACCGGCAGTGATACATGAGCTATCACTGCCGGTTTGGCATAACCGGCAGTGATGTGATCAGCTCATCACTGCCGAGTTGGTTATGGCGGTTCAAAATCCGCCAGTGAAGGGGGGTTTTGAACCGCCAGTGATGTCCTTCTCTGCTGTAGTGGTCCTTTTTTTACTTCCCACAATGCCCTCTAGGTCCCGTATGTGACCCGAACTCACGACTCGTCCTCAGAAGCTAGAGCAACGCGCGTCTTATGACAGTACGGTGTCCGATTCCAAGATGCATCGAGCGACGATATGGAGTTCAACTCCAGGACGTATTGGAATAGAAGTCACAACTGTTGAGTAGATTTCAAGATGCAAATCGTTCGACTGACAACATGAAACTGTACGTTCCGTTGTAACGCAGGGGCATATTTTCTAGTAGAATATTATATGTAAAATTGTAAGGTGTGGAGAACCATATAGCCTGATGCTAGAGTTGCTAAATTACTGTCATGTGAACCCCAGATGATCAGTTTGTTCTAGCTTGGACGTGTAAAGGGTAGGCTGACTTGCAAACATAATCTACTATTCGAGAATTGGCCGAACAATGCCTTGGGATAAAGTTGAAGGTTAGCATGCCTTTACAACATTGGGGACAGCACATAATTTCAGTTACCAACGGTGGCTTAGTTTTAATTGAGATCTTGGCTGTAATATGGCTCTACCTGCAACCACTTTTGTCTTAAGGTCAAACAGATTTTGTATCAACGCTAGTTATCTTTTAGCTTTCATTTGTGTGTGTGTGTGTGTGTGTGTGTGTGTGTGTGTGTGTGTGTGTGTGTGGTGATATATAGTTGCTGTTGATGTGTGTAGATTATTTGGATGGCTTAGTTGAAAAGGAAGCTAGTATGAGTGGCATTAAGCATTCAAGTGGTGCGCAACAACTGGTTGCCTAGGGGTTATGGACTGAAACCGGTTGGTCCAAGTCGTCTCTGTTCGGTGCATCACCTCATTGATGATACAGGTTCGTGGGATGAGACAGCTGTACACAGGTACTTCTACCCTTGTGATGCGCTTGAGATTTTCAAAATTAAACTACCCTCACTTGGTGCAGCTGATTTTGTGGCCTGGCACTATGAGAAAACCGGCATGTTTTCGGTTCGAAGCGCATACAAGCTAGCTGTCCGGAATTCCTATGGAGTTGGAGATATTGGTACTAGTTCTAATTCAGAGCAAGGCCGAGCAGCATGGAAGAAGTTGTGGCAGGTTCAGGTGCCTTCAAAGGTCAGTGTCTTCACCATGAAAGCTGCTAACAATGGCTTACCAACTAGAGTAAATAAGAAATACCGTCATATTGAAGATCAGGATGTATGTCAACTGTGCTTTGGTGGTCTGTCCACATGCCTTGGCCCTCAGGCAAGCCATGAGAGATCACTGGATCCTACCGTCAGAGCAGGAGCTGTTCCAGGCTGAACCGGATTGGTTGCTGATGCTTGTGTACAACAATTCAGTTGAGGTTTTGACTAATTTATTCATGCTGTTCTGGCATACTTGGAACATCCGCAATAAGGTTATTCATGAAGGCACCCCTTCTTTTATTGCTAGATCGGTTACCTTCCTAACCCGTTATATGGATTCACTGCTCATCATCCGACAACAGGGAGTGCATCAGGACATAAAAGGCAAACGCGGTATGGTGTCCTTAGCGAGTGGAGTTCAGAAACAGAAAGGGGTTAAGGATAGGAAACGATCGAGGTTGCCGCTGCAGGGCACTTTCAAGATCAATGTTGATGCAGCTTTTAATCCATTATCGGGTGAAGCTGCTATAGGAGTGGTCATTAGAGATTGGGAAGAGAGTCTCAAGCTGACGGCTTGGCGTACTATTTCTCATTGCAGGGATGCCGAAGAAGCTGAAGCTCGAGCATGTCTGGAGGGGGCTAATATGGCTCTCAGGTGGCCTGACATTCCGATGGTCCTTGAGTCAGATTGCCAAACGGTGGTGTCCAAGCTCCAGGCTGCTGGCCGTGATCGCTCCATTCTATGGCAATTCATCGACGAGACACGTGCTGTGGGTGGCCAGTTGTGCAAACTAGAGATAATCAAGATTAGTAGGGAGCAGAATAATTTGGCGCATGAATTGGTGCAGTTTCCTATTAGTTTTAAGGATTGTCAATGTTTTTTTACTTGTTTTCCAGAGTGGATTGTATCCCTCTCTTGTAAGGATATTACTTAATTTTTAATAAAGTTTTTGTTTCGCAAAAAAAAAGTATTCAAGTGGTGTCTTTGTTTATAGCGATACCTTCACGGTAAAGTTTTGGCTCAATAGAAACAAATTTTGTCTCACGGCCTAACAAATTTTGTATCGAGGTTATTATTATTTTACTATCTTTTCAAACAGTGGTTGAGTATAGTTAGTTAGATATCACTATATATGTGCGCGCCCGCCTGCAAAGCTGAAGTGTTAGAGTATAGTTAGTTAGATATCACTATATAGGTGCGCACCCACCTGCAAAGCTGAAGTGTTAGAATATGCATACCTTTGGTTCGTGTCCACAACTTACCACATCATAGATTAGTTATACCATATTTTTTGGCAGTTTTTTGGTTCATGGTCCATGTACTGTCGTAAATATAGCATGTCACACTTCCTTAGCACCATGTTCCATACGTCGTAGACTCATTTTCATTGAAACTTTGAAACAAGGTGTGACTTCGGTTTCACTTGTCACACTTCCTGAGTTTGCCGGGGTTAGAAAAACTCACAAAGTGTGACAAGCAAACTACGGCAAATGGTTTATTCTCTTTAAAAGGTTAGGTACGTCAAACTATGGGACCACTTATCACCGTCAAAGAGAATAAAAAAAGGATATAATAACTAGTTCTGGTTGATCCTTGGTCCAACGGGCCATAAAACTTATCATGTTATTTAGCGTAGATATACTGAATTACGTTATAACATTTATAATTATTTAATGAATTGGTAAATGGTTTTACTATATAAAATTTTGTGCGGCATAATCTTTGCCAAAATCATAAATCTGCCACCATATATTGATACTCTAAAGTTCGCAAGACACGCCCAGCCGTCCAAACAAGAGTCATAGAAGGGGACCGATAACTAATCTTTGTGATAGCCATTACTCACCCAAAACAATATATCATTATATAATAGTAAAATTATCTTGGTGACAGCAATTACTCACCTAAAACAATATATCTAGAGTTTCTATAAGAGTAAAATGCATCATGGGTTCACAAACTTTTTTATTAATTCTAATTTGGATCATCAAAGTAAAAAGAGTACCAATGGTCCCTACACTTGTCTAGAGGTGTCATTGAGGTCCCCAAAATTTCAAAATGCATTTTAGCTTGAAGTTGTAATGAGTCACATTCAAGTACCAACGGACATTTACCGGACCCTTTATGCTATGTTTCATAGATCTGGCAGATGGGACCTACATATCAACGAAAGGCCCCATCTTAGAAAAATCGTACCTTTTCATATGACTTCGGATGAAAATGATTTTTATATGAAATTTGTAGCTCTCTATGGGGTCTACAACTTTTTACTTTTGAGTTTTGTCATTTGAGATCGTCAAGATGCTCAAAAAAATAATATAATGTTTGAGTAGCATATTAATTCCGTACTAGGGTTTATCGCAATAGAAAAATTATATCTTTCGTGTATGGTGTCACATATAGATAATTCGTATTTCAGAATTGTATCCCTTGATCTACAGCTTTAAAGTTGAGTTTTCTCATTTAAAATTTCAGTAACATATCAATCTCAAACACGAAAAACGAGAAAAGAAAAAAATGAAAAAAAAAGAACGAAAAAAGGAAAACATGCAACAAAAAAGAAACAGAAAGGCTAAATACAACATAACGAGTTAGAGCAGTACACGGTGTAAAGTTTGAATTTAAATATATGATGCAATCTTAATCATTATTTAGAGTCTGATCTCAAGACAAAATATGCAAACGATCATTATTGGATAAATATCAAAGGTTCCCATGCTCATATATATGAGTTAGAGCACCGAGCACAACACAATTTGTTAGATAAATTTTCTGCAAATCATCTAGATAAACTAAGCAACAAGTTATACCCTCATTGGAACCATGGACATATTTGCTAGTAAAAATAAAACAAAAAAACAAACATTTGTCACAGAATTACCAGGTCACTCCATACATAGATCCTGCATTTCAGAGTAGAATAGTTTTCAGATTTTCACACTAAATAGTTACATTTTATTTCAAGGCAACGCGAAATTAAAGCATCGTTTTGCAGCCGCTGAACTCAGCTCTGCTTCTGCCCCGCGGCGATTGCATCGGCGAAGCACTTGTGGAACCTGTCCATCCCATCCCGCGGCAGAGAGACGCCCACTTCCATTCAGCCGGCGCAGCGCCGGCTCTCCGCCACTGCCACCGCGCCGGTCTTCGCCACGGACACGATGTCCACCTTCGCCGGACGGCCGAACCCCAGGTCCAGATCGTAGACGCAGAACCTCGGCGAGCCGGCCACGTTGTCGCGTAAGTTAGTTAGAAACCTAGACATCTCAGATGTGATCACAAGTTATCACATGTGAGATGTCTAGGTTTCTAACTAACTTACGTGACAACGTGCACGAAACTTTACCAAATTTTGACCATAGCCTCCACATGTGCTCCAAAGATGTTTCGCTAAGTTTCGTGATTTTCGAACTTTGTTTGTTTTTTTTAATTTAATAGCACTTCACGCGCAACTTGGTCGCCGTGTTCCGTGCGCTAGATGTTCGATATTTCATGCGTGCTCCAGGATACGGCCTTAACATACGCTAAGTAATGCGAATATCAATTTTCGAACCGTCCAATTCGGAGATTCGATGCACCGACAGTTCAAACACGCGTTTATCGGAGAAATTCAATTAAATCAAATAAACTAACGATAAATAGTAAAAAGATTTAAAAAAGTACCAAAACTTAACATATACTTTTAAATAATGTGTCATTCATGACAAAAAAGTTTGAAACAAAAAAACAAAAAAAAAGAAAATTCTTTGCCTAGCGCCAAATGTCAGCGCTAGGCAAAGAGGTGTCTTTGCCTAGCGCCTAACGCAGGGCGCTCGGCAAAGAGCCACCTTTGCCGAGCGCCTAACGGAGGGCGCTCGGCAAAGAGCGACGGTATATTCCGCGGTGGCTCTTTGCCGAGTGCTATCCTTTGCCGAGCGCCTGGCGCTTGGCAAAGACGTTCTTTGCCGAGTGTTTCTCTTTGCCGAGGGCTTGGCGCTAGGCAAAGGAGTCATTGCCGAGCGCATTCTTTGCCGAGCGTCCGGCGCTAGGCAAAGGTGGCCTTTGCCGAGCGCCCGATAAATAGCGCTCGGCAAAGACCCAGGCGCTAGGCAAAGGCACTGTGTGCCGTAGTGAGCATGCCAATAGAGCGGGCAAGCCCGATGACGCGGTCCCCCCAGGCGTCCATGCCTGATGTCCCGATGCCGCTCACCGCCTCGTCGATTGCTGCGGCGACGGCGGCGCACGCGCTGAACAGGCCGCCCGCGCCGGCGGCCGCAACTTCGTCCCTAGGTGCCAGGCAGAACGCAGGGCCGATGCAGTTGCCGAGGTACTTGTCGGGGAGGGGAGGCTTCATCCGCGAGCGGTGGTCCACGGGGAAGAGCAAGCAGGCTTTGGCTCGGTCGCCGCCGGTGCGCGCAGTCGACGTCACCACCGCCTCTTTGTCGTCTTTGGCTCGCAGGTAGCACGACCAGACGAAGCCCAAGGTGGCGACCAGCGAGGTGCACCGGGGCAGCGCGACGCCGCGCCGCGCGGCCTCGGCGGCCACGGCGTCCTTGACGCACTGCACGTCGTCCTTGGACACCGTGAAGGTGGCGAGGAGCTGGTCGGCGGGCGCCTTGAAGAACTCCATCTCAACATTCGCGGTGGTCGCCGGCGCGCGTCGGCAGAAGACGTCGTAAAGGCCTCTGGGGTCAGCGAGCAGGCTCCGGTCTATGACAGGCGGCGGCGGTGGCGGCGCATCGGCGCGTGCGCACGCGGCCGCCGCCCAGGTGTGCAAGAAGTGCGTGGATCCCGAACCGTCGCAGGCGACGTGGTGTACGGTGACGCCGACGGCGAGTCCGCGGCGCCCGGGCAGGAGCGTGGTCTGCCGGGCGAGCACGGCGCCGTCCGCCGGCAGCGGCGGCACCAACGGCGCGATCCTGGCGACCTCCCGCGGGTCGTCGGTGGCGAGGCCGTCGATGTCGGCGTCGTACTCGGCGACGGTGAAGACGACGCCGTCGTCTCCAGGGCGGTAGTAGAGCTCGTAGCGGTTGGACGAGCCCGGGGTGAGCCGGAGGCGGCCGGCGAGGGGGTAGAAGACGCGGACGGCCTGGGATAGGGAGGTCTTGAGGTTGGAGAGGATGGCGGGGACGTCGGCGTCCGGGGCGAGGGGGTAGAGGAAGAGGCGCTCGACGGGCGGCAAGCTCAGCCAGAAGACGTCGAAGAAGGTGAGCGGGAGGGAGCACTCCGGCGGGGCAGAACCTGATGGTAAGGGAGACGGACGCACGACGGCGCTGTCGAGGATGCGGATGTGAGGAGGTGACGAGGCGGAGGCTCCGGCACGCTGCTGCTGCTCCTGCGCCACGGCCATGGCTATTATTGCCGTCGCTGGTAAGGACGTGCTTGCTCCGGTGGTCTCAGCTTGGCAGCTTGTTCCACTCAGCAGCTGAGTGTGCTTCTTCGCCTTTTACCTCAACTCAGACTGAATGGAAAACTATAAAAAAAATTATAAAAAAACACTCGTATGTAATGTGATTTGAGGTTTGAGGTTTCTGCCGGGTAGTTTTGTTGCCGATGCCCACCGTTACCTATCTAGAGACTAGTAGAGCAGGAGCACGTCCTATACGATAACTAGCTATCTCTATCTATATTTAATCTATATCTGTATCTATCTATGTCTATGTATCTATATCTATTTATATAGGTAGCGTGCTCGTACGTTGCTACGGGATAGCTAACAATGTATACTAAAAACATAAGGATCGTACGATAAGATAACAATGACCCTGTTTATCCGGCTTATAATCCGTATTCAGCTTGTTTTTTTAGCCAGAACAGTGTTTTTCTCTCACAACAAATCAGTCAACAGTGTTTTTCAGCGGGCTTATTAGCACAGCCGAACGGGACCAATATTGTAAAAATTAAATATCAACATTGAAGTGACAGTTAATCCAAAAAATAAAGTTTGTGAAATTAACAGTCATGGAGAATGCGGCGTCATATATGGGCATGCAGCCTACAGCCTGGTGGCCCGGCTTGAAGCCCACTATTTCGTCCCGGCACGATCACGGCACGGCCCGGTGTTTTGAGCGCCTAGGCTAGCCCAGCCCGATGCATAAACGTCGGGCGGCACGGCACGGCCCGACATTCGAAGGTTGGCCTGGTGGCGGCTCGGTGCCTACCATGGCCTGCTAAGAGGTTGAGGGACCACCGCGGTGCCCCTTCGGCCCTTCCTATCCGTCACCGCACTCAGCAGATACGTACTCCCTCTCGCGGTCGCACAGGCGAAGTCGTATCCTCCGCAGCTCCTCTACGCCCCATGCCGCATCTTGCGCCGCCACGGTCGTCGCATTTCTAGCCGTCGTGTCTTCCCCGAGCGGACGAACCGGCGCCGTCACGAGGAGAAGCGCCATCGCGCCCTGCCCCTCCTCGTCTCCTCGCGCGAAGAAGAGCCCGGAGCCGTGTGTATCTTCCCCGGGAGCTGCGGCGACGTCGAGCGCAGTAGCAGCGGCGGCCGCCCCCTCCTCAGTCCTCCACGGATCCAGCGTCCCCATCCCTCGCCTTTGCAGATCCAGCCTCGTCCTTCGCGGATCCGGCCACCAAGTCGGCTAATGCGTGCGCGCCGGTGGCCAAAGCCACCTCCCACGGCTGCCTCTGCGCTCCTGTCCTCCCCCTCCCCTCCCCCCTCTCTCTATGGGCCTCGGGCTATCCCGGCCCGCTGGCAGCGGCGTGCTTTTTGGGCCAGCCCGGCACGAAAATTGGCCCAGCAGGCCATGCCTGAGCCGTTGGCCAGGCACGAAGCCCAGCTCGGCACGGCCTGGTGGCAAGCCATGCCCTTCCTGGCCTAGCCCACTCGGGCCGTGCCTGGCCCAGGCCCGTGCCGTGCCTAGCCAGCTCGTTGCCCATCTATACCCACATCTCATTTCCCTCTATCCAAATGCCACCTCTCTGTCTAATTCATTGTTCGGATGGAGCTGAGTTTGGGTTTGGGTTAGGTGGGACCCACAAGTTTGATGCAATAATAAAAAAAAGAAAAATTCATCCCCAACCGAGCCTATAATAAGATAAGATTCAAAGAAGAAAGATGCTCAGATGCAAAGCAGCGGCCTGCTCCGGCGCTCAGTGCTTCCATCTCCTTTCGGGGTTCGGGCAGTCATTCCAGACGAACCCGCCGCTGGTTTCATCAGGAATCTGCTGAAGGGTATCGAGGTTAAAATTGTGCTGTGGCATCTTTTGTTTTTTTTAAAAAACAATAATTCTGTTCTGGCATCCACAAGCTTTCAAAACACAAACAAAAGGAAGAGACTCGGGGAAAGAATTTGTAACCATATATTGATCATCAGGCATACTCTACGATGAACAAAATTTGCTACACCTACCACGTTCAAGCCATATAATTCATATTGTTCCATTAGCTCAGGCTCAGTCGCTCAGATCAAGTTCTATGTTTCAGAAATAATAATCTTCCATTTTGAGGAACCAAAAGCCTTTTCTCTCCTGGTATTTTCTCCAGGGTCAACTTTCCGTGTGGCTTGCTTGAACCGTCTTCTAGCCTTTATCGGTATGTTGAAGTATTACAACAGTGTGGGTCAAGGCTAATGCCTCTTCCTCTTCTTGCTGCTCTTCAGGTGCTTCTTTCAGTTTCCACTCTTGCCATGCGACTTGCTTGAACCGCCATCATCTTCCTTGTCTCCGCCAATTAGCATGTTCATTCCAAGGTCGAAATCATCTGTTAAGCCTCCTAGCCTGTTGCCAGAATCAGATATCAGTTGGGAGCGTAAGTTGGATATTAAAAGACAAGCTGAAAATCCCAAAGGGCAAATCAACTGCCGAATAATACTCATAGCTGACCAAAGTCTATTGTGTATTTACACAGATAATAAGCAGCAGCAAAAGATAAACTATCTGAACATACCCATGAAGTTGTCTCCTTATGCGCTTCTCGATCTGCTTATCACATTTGGTTACAGGCGCCTGAGTGAACAACTCCTCTTCCTGCTTCTCTTGCTCCTCTCTGTCGCATGTACCTCCCAAAATCCCTGCTTTCATCGCCCACTGTTTCCTTCCACTGTAAATTCCAGAAAGATTGTTTAACATGAAAATAAACAGCACATAGCTTACTCTGCATCCAAGACAGCCTGCTAATAAATTCAGAGCAAAAGTTAAGCAAACCTCTTCAGGTCTGTCCGCAGCATCAAGCATCATCAATCATTTCTTTAATATAAGGATGTTCTATTGCCACTCAGGCTAGTGCTTTATCTCTCCTTGAATCTTTTTTACGACACTTCTCTTCATCATCCACGCTAGTAGGCATAAATTTCAGAGGGCGGTAAACACCATCAGTATCATGAAATAAAGTGGTTATACATCAGAATAGCAGAAGGTATAGACTGATATGCCACATGAACTGAGAAATAAACCTCACTGCTCCAGAAAATGGTGAGTTTGAATGACAGGTATTAATGACATTTTTTTGCATTTAGCACTTACACAGAATATGCAAAATTCTTAAAGTATCAAAAAACAACATTTTAATGGGACAAATACACAACTCAAACACAATGGTAACAGTGGATTCCTAAAGGGACAGGAAGAATTAATGCCAGTATCAAATTCAGCACTATAGAGATGCCAACTAAAATTCTTGAGATGAGAAGGGATGTTGATTCAATATTGCCAGTGACAATTATATTACAAAGGACATGCTGTAGTAGCAGGAAAGATGGGAAAATTTGTTCACGCGCCAAGCAGGTCTGCATGGGCGACGGCGACGGCGTAGGCGAGCCAAGTGCGGCCTGCAGGAATCCCGGGCTTGGGGCGCGACGCCTTCCGTCTCACGACACCTTCCTTCTGCGGGCCGTGACGTACGGTCGTATCGCACTGACCTTCTCACCTTCCTTCCTCATACGCGCGAGGGCCACGACGCCTTCCATCTGCCGGCCGTGATGTTGGGTCATATCGCACGGACAGGAGGGAAGGGCGACCCAAAAAAAAGTCGCACTAAAAAATTATCTTACTTTTGTTCTTTTTAGTTGTAGGAGATATACCTAATATTAAACAGTACCAGCCCCAGGCCCACACCGGGACACACCTCCCGTGTTCCCATCATGCATCGCATCCCACGCACTCCATCCCGTTCTCAATCTGTGCTAGCGTTTGAAACCATGGTGGCGCACCGGCAGCAGCAAGCGGACGGCGGCATGCAACACTCGATGTAGCTTGAAACATCTAGATGAAACATTTGCAACATGAATCAGAAAATCGATGAAACACTTGAAAGATGCGCGTAAAACATGCGTATGTGGCCATTGCAACATGTGCAACACCATGATCTAATTTTGAAACATCCAGATACAACATAAGTCTGAAACAGATGAAACACTTGAAACATGTGTGTGCAGCCTTGCAACATGTGCAACACCAAGATCTACTTTTAAAACATCTAAATGAAATATTTGAAACAAACGCATGAAGCAACTAAAACACCTGAAACAGTGGCCTGAAACACTTGAAACACGATGTCGCAGGCGGCCATGGCCTACCTGATAGGGAACTACTGTACCGGTGGAGACCTCCTCCAAGTGGCGCCGGGGTGGTGAGGGTGCGGTCTAGGCCATGCCACGACGGGCGAGGTGGATGGGGGTATGGCGAGGGACGCCCCACGCAACAGGGCGTAGGATTGGGACAGGCGCGACACGGGATGGGGTGCAACAAGGTATGGCCGCGGTGGGCGAGACAGACAACACGGTGGAGTGGCCGCACAGGGTTTCAACCATCTTGCGGCACAACTTATTTCAAACATTTTCAAAAATTTTTTATAGCTTCTACATGCGATGTCAAGGCCTCCCGTCCATTTTCATGATTTTCTGACTCCGTTCACATTTTATATATTTTTAAATCAAATCTCACGCAACTTGGTCGCCATGTCGCGTGCACGAGATGATCGAGTTTCCGCGTCTGTCCCTAGATACGGTGTTAAAATACCCTCGGAAGCATGAATATCATTTTTTGAATCTCTGAGATTCATTATTTCATGCACCTGCAGTTCCAATGTGCGTCTTGTGGAAAAAATCAAGAAAATGAAAAAAATACACGAAATATAGCAAGAGGGATAGAAAATACACCAAATTTCAAATCTTGGCTTCTAGTACTGTAGCAAGGCACCACAAAAAATTAGGAAGCAAAAATCCAAAATATATATATATATTTTGCCGAGAGTCTCCTAAAGCTCTCGGCAAAGAACCACTTTGCCGAGAGCCTAGGATAGGGCTCTCGGCAAATAAAATTTAAAAAAAAAAGACAAACTCTTTGCCGAGAGCCTCCTAAAGCTCTCGGCAAAGAGCCTATTTGCCGAGAGCCTGGGCTGGGGCTCTCGGCAAATAAAATAAAAAAAAGAAAAACCCTTTGCCAAGAGCCGCCTCATCTAGATCTCGGCAAAGGGGTTCGTACATTTAAAAAAAAATCTGCCCCTCACTCCTCACACACGCGCCCCTCTGCCCTCACCCGAGCCGCCGCCCTCACCCGAGCGGACGCCCCCTCACCCGAGCCGCCGCCGCCCGGTCGCGCCCCCGCCCCCGCCCCCGCGCCGGCACCACCGCCTGGCCGCGTCCTCGCCCCGGCCCGACTGCGCCACCGCCCCCGCCCGAGCGCGCCCCGGCCCCTGGCCATCCCCCGCCCGGCCACGCCGCGGCTGTGCAGCCGGCCCCGCGCTGCCGCTCCACCGCCCGCCCGACCGGTTGGAGAGGAGGCCGAGAGGGGGAGTAGGTGGAGGAGAAGGAGAACGGGAGGTGGAAGAAGAGGGGGAGGAGGAGCTCGCCCCGGCCGTCCAAGATCCGGTGGAGGAGGGAGGAGGAGCTCGCTGCGGACCAGTCCCCACAGCCGTTACCGTCCGCTCACCAGCAAAGGTATACCCTTCCCTTCCCTTCCCTTTGCAACTACATGTACTAGTTTTCGTTGCACTGATTCACTTCTTCTAATTAATATCTTTTGAAAAATTTCTGTTAATATCTATGTGGGTTTTTTAGTATTTGATGACTAATTATATATTATAAAAGATAATGTTTGAAACTCTGGGCAATGGTGTAGAGCATGCTGCATAGGCGACCAACTTGTAGGGGCTGTATAGATTGTTTAATGGGCGCATTCACACAAAAATACTAACCCCAGCCGTGGAATCAACTTGTAATCAGACCATTTTTACTATCTATCAATGAAACGACACGCAGCTCTCCACTCTCCTCTCCTGCGTGTTCATGAGAAAAAAAAAGTTAGCACAGTAAAGAAAACATATCTCGGATACTAAAAAGAAATTGAAAAAATAAATTGAAGGGCAGCGCTTCCAACCAGCAGATTAAAGCTGGTTTGTGCAAGTGCAACTCATATAGAGACTGACTTCACACACTTTAGTCCTTGGTAATGCCCTGGAACCAAATGCACCTAATGATCACAGGAATTATCTACTGCATGTCTGCATATGAGACAGCAGGGTACATGTGATGGAAAGATGAGTGACAGACAGGCTTCAAGGGCTCTTGCATTGACAATGATGGAAAGAACATTCAACAACTTGAAGAGTTCATTCCTTGTTGCTCTTGGTGCTTCAAAGTATCATTGTCACTGCTAAGCTGGCTGTTCGTCTTTTTAGCAGAAGTGCATCTGTATGCTTGTGACCTAGCCTGCAAAATAGAAGGCTTGACTCAGGGTGTAGAAAATATACCTCTGAAATCTGAAATGGCATACATGAATACAGAAGGAAGCTTTTGATAAGCTTTGTGAAGAGAAGGTCAACCGACCCAAAAGGAGAGATGAAAAGCACCCATAGTAAACTGTAAACCTGAGCCACTCACTCAGCACTCAAGAGGTGAAAACAGACGCTCCCTCCTGTGTACAGGCTGTCTCTCACTGCACTGATTTGATTTGTTGCAAGTACGTTAAAAGATGATTTTTTTTGTGAGAGCCACCAAATTCAGGACAAGTAGTGACAATGAAGGGCACCCTCAAAGAATGGAAAAATCCCAATTCCTTTGTGTCAAATCAGATTCCACTGCATCCATTTGACATTTCGACTCTACTTTTTCATCATATCATAATGGACAGCAATAGAATTGGGAGATTCTATTCCCTGCTAACTTGCTAGTAGTAGCAGCCTAGCACAGCATCCATCCAGTTCCTCCCCCTTTTGAAAAAGAGCAAGAAAGAATCATCTTTTCTTTACTGGTAGTAGAATAGAATTCAGGTATACTGCAGGCAGTACAGCACAGTTTCAGGATTGCTGGATGGCTAGTCATATCATACAATGGTTATTAGATTGCTGTAATTTACAATATCCGGCCAGCACCGGCAGGTAGGGACAAGTGGGTTGAATTAGTCTGCAGATAGAGAGGAGATGAGTGGTGACAAAGTGACGAGGTCTCCTTCGTCTCACTCACTGCTATGACCAGCTCAGCCGATGCTTTTTTGCTGCAAATTGCAGCCTGTGAGGAAAGCAATTGTGATCCCTTACCCGCCAACCACTCAAGCTTCTATAAGACAATTTCTCCTGGGATCAAAACAAAATATTTTTTCCAAAAGAAGTTTGTATCTTTATGGGGTCCTAGAGTTGCTCATCCTATAAGGAAGCTTAGAATTGGAAGAAAAGGACAAGTAGATGATGACTTTTGAAGTTAAAGAGGACAAAGGTTCTTTATAGAACATAGCAACTTGGCTTCTCCATGTTTTGTATTTTGATAGCACAGGGTCACAACTAGCATGTGGGATGGGCTGGAACTGGTTCTAACTAACCATTAGCTTCTACCATGCATTAGAAAGGATGAGTTCTTGTACTTTTTGTTACTGAGAAATAATTGTTTGGCTGATCATATGGAACATTGAATACTGTTACTGAATTAAAAGATAATTTGTTGCAGTTCCCCTTATTTTATTGCACTAAAGGTTTATATTACTTTTTTTGGCTACAATTTTACATTGGTGGAAATACCATTTCTTTTAATTTGATATGAGCCAAATTGACTGACCCTAGATGATTGGACATTTAATTGGGGCCAATTCTTGCCAATATTTTTCCTTATTAATCGAGGTGATTGGCATCTTGCAGAGCTACTTGCCCCATAGAGGAGTCATAAAATCACAAGAGAGCTTGAGACAAGATATGACTATAAATATGAAAGAAACAACTCAACTGCTTTGTCACGGTATCCTAGTAGATGAGACGGGTCCGAATTTAGTTTTGTTAATAGTTGAAATTTGGCCTATATATATGTAAGAGTGGAATCTATCTCAATTGTAGCATGCATGTTAGTCATAGTTGTGAACAACTTTCCTTTATCAAATGATTGCTGTTCTGAAATGTGCATCAAATCATGTGATTATTCAGACATGAAAAAAAATGTAGCAATAGTTAAACGTCAAGTTCAAAAACCTTTTCTATTTTTTCCTTTTTCTCGTGGGCATGTCATAATTCACGTGTGGATCGAGCCTCGGTTACATGGTAACTACTCTCTCTCGGTGATTGTGCGGGAGCATGTTTTTCAAAGCAACTACTAGTTCTGATACAGTAACCAATGGAGTCAAAGTTTGTGCTCACTGATTGAATTTCGCGGTCATTAAATTCTACAACTTACTCCTATATTTGTTGGAAGATACTGACTCCATCTGTTGAGAAACTTTAACCACAATTTAGACTTGGTCTGAGCTTGTCTGAGGGAAGTTTTCTCTAAGTCTTTGTTGGTAAACAGTCTTGGGCACATGTACGCCTAAAACTACGCATGATCTTTCCTTGTTGGTAATAATTTGCTATAGTGGAATAATATACTCATGAGCTTGTGGTTACTTTATCTGTGTCTAGAATCTAATATGTAGCACCGTCCCATGATGAGAAACTGGTGCCTTGGTAGGAATATATTTTTAGAGCCAGCAGTCCATCATGAGGTCTAAGACTCTCTGAAGAGTGGACCGCCCAGCACGCCGAGGCCCGGAAGGCGCGTCTGCAGATGCCAGGTGTACCACACCACCTGGGCAACCGCAACCTCGCCGAGTACGCACAACCTTGGGTACGTGAAACACTTTATGTATTGTAACGCTCAAATATTGCCTAATTACTAATCATCTTGTTGTCTTCCTCGCAGACGGCGTCACACGGTGGCCAGCCTTGCAGCACGTTCATAGCATACGCCGTGTCCCACGAGGGCAAGGCCACTGCACCGGAGACCTCCTACAACCCCGACGACCCCTCCCGAGGCATACTCCAACTCCAGCGTCCACACCCGTCTCACCGACTACACAGAGGCGGCAAGGGTGGTCCATGGGGCCGACTTTGATCCGGCCAGCGAGGACCTGGACGGAAACCTCGTGATGAGGGTCGGAGGCGGTATTGGCTTGGCGACGGCGTCATCGACTCGTCCTCCACTCCCACTCTGGCCCAGCTCCGAGCACAGACCACGAGCGGGAGTGTCCCCATACGCCCACGCCCGTCGCCTTCGCAGTCGCAGGTCGCCGAGCTCGAGGTAATTTTTGTTTTACTCGTCGTACATTGATGTTTAAATGTTTGCATTGTTCTAACATTCCCTTTGTATTATCGCAGGCCCGCCTGGAAAGAGAAAGGGAGGAGCGCCAGCTTGCCGAGGCCCAGATGCGGTCCCAGATGGAGGCCCGGTTGGAGGCCCAAGCTAAGCAGATGCAAGATCTCATCACGTTCATGGCCTCCCAGGGCATGCAGGTGCCCGCGGCGCTCATGACTCCTCCACCGCCGTCTCAGAACACGGATGCTACTCCTGTGAGTATCGATTCCTCAGTGTTTTGTTTCTGCATTTGCTTGTCTGACATAGACATCTAATTTTTGCAGCATCCATCGGCGGGTTCGAACAACCCGCAAGCGCCTGGATGGAACACGCCCGGGGGTCAAGGCGGGACTGTTTCTCCAGGGTGGCCAGGGCAAGGTTGGCCATGAGTGTGTTTAATGTGTCATCTCTAGTAGATTGTGAACTTTAGAATGAAAACTTATTATGTTTCGATGATAACTTGTGATGGTTAACTTTTGTTTGGTTCAAATATTGTGATGAATGTGCTATATGCGTGGTGTATGTGAACGTGATATATATGTGATGAATGTGATATGTACATGTGATAATGTGTTTATACGTGATGAATGTGATTTATATGTGATGAATGTGATTTGTATGTGTAATGAAATGGAAAATTAGAAGAAAAAACAAAATTTCCCACTTTGCCGAGGGTTGCTCTCGGCAAAGCTGGGGAACAAGGATGCAAAAATACCCATTTCCTAGCTTTGCCGAGCGCAATGACCGTTGCACTCGGCAAAGGATAGGCTTTGCCGAGAGCCTGGCCAGACTAGCTCTCGGCAAAGAGTTTCTTTTGTTTCTGCATTTGCTTGTCTGACATAGACATCTAATTTTTGCAGCATCCATCGGCGGGTTCGAACAACCCGCAAGCGCCTGGATGGAACACGCCCGGGGGTCAAGGCGGGACTGTTTCTCCAGGGTGGCCAGGGCAAGGTTGGCCATGAGTGTGTTTAAAGTGTCGTCTCTAGTAGATTGTGAACTTTAGAATGAAAACTTATTATGTTTCGATGATAACTTGTGATGGTTAACTTTTGTTTGGTTCAAATATTGTGATGAATGTGCTATATGCGTGGTGTATGTGAACGTGACATATATGTGATGAATGTGATATGTACATGTGATAATGTGTTTATACGTGATGAATGTGATTTATATGTGATGAATGTGATTTGTATGTGTAATGAAATGGAAAATTAGAAGAAAAAACAAAATTTCCCACTTTGCCGAGGGTTGCTCTCGGCAAAGCTAGGGAACAAGGATGCAAAAATACCCATTTCCCAGCTTTGCCGAGCGCAATGACCGTTGCACTCGGCAAAGGATAGGCTTTGCCGAGAGCCTGGCCAGACTGGCTCTCGGCAAAGAGTTTTTTTTTAAAAAAAAAAGAAAATATTTTGCCGAGAGCCAGGACAACAAGGCTCTCGGCAGAGATTTTTTTAAAAAAAAAGGAAAATGTTTGCCGAGAGCCTGGCTAGACTGGCTCTCGGCAAAGAGTTTTTTTTTTTTTAAAAAAAAAGAAAATATTTTGCCGAGAGCCAGGACAGCAAGACTCTCGGCAGAGATTTTTTTAAAAAAAAGGAAAATGTTTGCCGAGAGCCTGGCCAGACTGGCTCTCGGCAAAGAGTTTTTTCAGAAAAAACAGAAAACGCTTTGCCGAGAGCCAGCCAAATGGGCTCTCGGCAAAGAAGGCAGCCGGTTAACGGCACCCTTTCTTTGTCAAGAGCCACGCTGGCTCTGCCCGATAAACGGCTCTCGGCAAAGAAGGCTTTGCCGATCGGATTTTTGCCGAGGCAGCTTTGCCGAGAGCTGCCCTCGGCAAAGCCGCCAGCTCCAGTAGTGATTTATATAGGTAGCGTGCCCGTGCGTTGCTACGGGATAGCTAAGAATTTATACTAAAAACACAAGGAATTTACGATAAGATAACAATGGCCCTGTTTATCCAGCTTATAATCCGTATTCAGCTTGTTTTTTCAGTCAGAACAGTGTTTTTTCTCTCACAACAAATCAGCCAACAGTGTTTTTCAGCCGACTTATCAGCACAGCCGAACGGGGCCAATATTGTAAAATTTAAATATCAACATTGAAGTGACAGTTAATCCAAAAAATAAAGTTTGTGAAATTAACAGTCACGGAGAGTGCGGCGTCATATATGGGCATGTAGCATGCAGCCCGGTGGCCCGACTTGAAGCCCACTATTTCGTCCCGGCACGATCACGGCACGGCCCGATGTTTTGAGCGCCCAGGCTGGCCCAGCCCGATACATAAACGTCGGGCGGCACGGCACGGCCCGACATTCGAAGGTTGGCCTGGTGGCGGCTCGGTGCCTACCATGGCCTGCTAAGAGGTTGAGGGACCACCGCGGTGCCCCTTCGGCCCTTCCTATCCGTCACCGCACTCAGCAGATACGTACTCCCTCTCGCGGTCGCACAGGCGAAGTCGTATCCTCCGCAGCTCCTCTACGCCCCATGCCGCATCTTGCGCCGCCACGGTCGTCGCATTTCTAGCCGTCGTGTCTTCCCCGAGCGGACGAACCGGCGCCGTCACGAGGAGAAGCGCCATCGCGCCCTGCCCCTCCTCGTCTCCTCGCGCGAAGAAGAGCCCGGAGCCGTGTGTATCTTCCCCGGGAGCTGCGGCGATGTCGAGCGCAGTAGCAGCGGCGGCCGCCGCCTCCTCAGTCCTCCACGGATCCAGCGTCCCCATCCCTCGCCTTTGCAGATCCAGTCTCGTCCTTCACAGATCCGGCCACCAAGTCGGCTAATGCGTGCTCACCGGCGGCCAAAGCCACCTCCCACGGCTGCCTCTGCGCTCCTGTCCTCCCCTTCCCCTCCCCCCTCTCTCTATGGGCCTCGGGCTGCCCCGGCCCGCTGGCAGCGGCGTGCTTTTTGGGCCAGCCCGGCACAAAAATTGGCCCAGTAGGCCATGCCTGGGCCATTGGCCAGGCACGAAGCCCAGCTCGGCACGGCCTGGTGGCTCGCCATGCCCTTCCTGGCCTAGCCCACTCGGGCCGTGCCTGGCCCAGGCCCGTGCCGTGCCTGGCCAGCTCGTTGCCCATTTATACCCACATCTCATTTCCCTCTATCCAAACCCCACCTCTCTGTCTAATTCATTGTTCGGATGGAGCTAAGTTTGGGTTTGGGTTAGGTGGGACCCACAAGTTTGATGCAATAATAAAAAAAAGAAAAATTCATCCCCAACCGAGCCTATAATAAGATAAGATTCAAAGAAGAAAGATGCTCAGATGCAAAGCAGCGGCCTGCTCCAGCGCTCGGTGCTCCCATCTCCTTTCGGGGTTCGGGCAGTCATTCCAGACGAACCCGCCGCTGGTTTCATCAGGAATCTGCTGAAGGGTATCGAGGTTAAAATTGTGCTGTGGCATCTTTTGTTTTTTTAAAAAATCAATAATTCTCTTGTGGCATCCACAAGCTTTCAAAACACAAACAAAAGGAAGAGACTCGGGAAAAGAATTTGTAACCATAAATTGATCATCAGGGATACTCTTCGATGAACAAAATTTGCTACACCTACCACGTTCAAGCCATATAATTCATACTGTTCCATTAGCTCAGGCTCAGTCGCTCAGATCAAGTTCTATGTTTCAGAAATAATAATCTTCCATTTTGAGGAACCAAAAGCCTTTTCTCTCCTGGTATTTTCTCCGGGGTCAACTTTCCGTGTGGCTTGCTTGAACCGTCTTCTAGCCTTTATCGGTATGTTGAAGTATTACAACAGTGTGGGTCAAGGCTGATGCCTCTTCCTCTTCTTGCTGCTCTTCAGGTGCTTCTTTCAGTTTCCACTCTTGCCATGCGACTTGCTTGAACCGCCATCATCTTCCTTGTATCCGCCAATTAGCATGTTCATTCCAAGGTCGAAATCATCTGTTAAGCCTCCTAGCCTGTTGCCAGAATCAGATATCAGTTGGGAGCGTAAGTTGGATATTAAAAGACAAGCTGAAAATCCCAAAGGGCAAATCAACTGCCGAATAATACTCATAGCTGACCAAAGTTTATTGTGTATTTACACAGACAATAAGCAGCAGCAAAAGATAAACTATCTGAACATACCCATGAAGTTGTCTCCTTATGCGCTTCTCGATCTGCTTATCACATTTGGTTACAGGCGCCTGAGTGAACAACTCCTCTTCCTGCTTCTCTTGCTCCTCTCTGTCGCATGTACCTCCCAAAATCCCTGCTTTCATCGCCCACTGTTTCCTTCCACTGTAAATTCCAGAAAGATTGTTTAACATGAAAATAAACAGCACATAGCTTACTCTGCATCCAAGACAGCCTGCTAATAAATTCAGAGAAAAAGTTAAGCAAACCTATTCAGGTCTGTCCGCAGCATCAAGCATCATCAATCATTTCTTTAATATAAGGATGTTCTATTGCTACTCAGGCTAGTGCTTTATCTCTCCTTGAATCTTTTTTACGACACTTCTCTTCATCATCCACGCTAGTAGGCATAAATTTCAGAGGGCGGTAAACACCATCAGTATCATGAAATAAAGTGGTTATACATCAGAATAGCAGAAGGTATAGACTGATATGCCACATGAACTGAGAAATAAACCTCACTGCTCCAGAAAATGGTGAGTTTGAATGACAGGTATTAATGACATTTTTTTGCATTTAGCACTTACACAGAATATGCAAAATTCTTAAAGTATCAAAAAACAACATTTTAATGGGACAAATACACAACTCAAACACAATGTTAACAGTGGATTCCTAAAGGGACAGGAAGAATTAATGCCAGTATCAAATTCAGCACTATAGAGATGCCAACTAAAATTCTTGAGATGAGAAGGGATGTTGATTCAATATTGCCAGTGACAATTATATTACAAAGGACATGCTGTAGTAGCAGGAAAGATGGGAAAATTTGTTCATGTGAATGACATTGCACTTATTGATATTTGGGCTAAAACAAACTGATATGTTCCAATCTTGTAAGTGCAGGCAAGTTATTAATTAATATAGCCCTTTCACAAAGTAATGTTCATGTAGGACGTTCCAGCATGCACAAAAGGAAGCATCTGCGATGTAACAAGTATATAGAATTAGTAAGGAAGTAAAAAAACATCACCTGCCCATCAGGACCAGCCTTTGTGTCCATCATATCTGGGTTTGGCCTATACTTCAGGGGGTCTTCCTCATCCGAATGCTCGTCCTTCCCCTTCGCCTCTGCATTTCCTGTCTTCTCTCTAGCAGCTGCATTGTCAGAAGCGTTGGTGAGCTTCTGGATTTGGTACTCGTCCTTCTTTTCAATCGGACGAATCTACCGCACCAAATTCAAAAGAAAGCCATTACTTAGTTAACCAACTACATCAAGGCTGGAAAATGAACAATCCGCATGGAAGGCACAGGCAAACCTTCTCCAGAAGCAGCATGATCTCGACAAGGCACGACCAGGGCAGATCGGTGGGTAGGTGTGGCGAAGGGCGGCGGCGGCGGCCTTCGGTGGGGATTCGAGGGCTCGGCGGCGCAGTGGAAGACGACGATGAAGGCGTGGGACTCCGGCGCGGGCGCGGTGTTGCCTTGACCGCTGCCGCGCATCCTCGCCGATGCCCATCAGCAGCTCACGCGCCAAGCAGGTCTGCAAGGGCGACGGCGACGGCGTAGGCGAGCCAAGTGCGGCGTGCAGGAATCCCGGGCTTGGGGCGCGACGCCTTCCGTCTCACGACACCTTCCTTCTGCGAGCCGTGACGTACGGTCGTATTGCACTGACCTTCTCACCTTCCTTCCTCATACGCGTGAGGGATACAACGCTTTCCTTCTGCGGGCCGCGATGTTGGGTCGTATCGCACGGACGGGAGGGAAGGGCGACCCAAAAAAAAGTCGCACCAAAAAATTATCTTACTTTTATTCTTTTTAGTTGTAGGAGATATACCTAATATTAAACAGTACCAGCCTCAGGCCCACACCGGGACACACCTCCCATGTTCCCATCATGCATCGCATCCTACGCACTCCATCCCATTCTCAATCTGTGCCAGCGTTTGAAACCATGGTGGCGCACCGGCAGCAGCAAGCGGACGGCGGCATACAACACTCGATGTAGCTTGAAACATCTACATGAAACATTTGCAACATGAATCTGAAAACCGATGAAACACTTGAAAGATGCGCGTAAAACATGCGTATGTGGCCATTGCAACATGTGCAACACCATGATCTAATTTTAAAACATCCAGATGCAACATAAGTCTGAAACAGATGAAACACTTGAAACATGTGTGTGCAGCCTTGCAACATGTGCAACACCAAGATCTACTTTTAAAACATCTAAATGAAATATTTGAAACAAACGCATGAAGCAACTAAAACACTTGAAACAGTGGCCTGAAACACTTGAAACACGATGTCGCAGGCGGCCATGGCCTACCTGATAGGGAACTACTGTACCGGTGGAGACCTCCTCCAAGTGGCGCCGGGGTGGTGAGGGCGCGGTCTAGGCCATGCCACGACGGGCGAGGTGGATGGGGGCATGGCGAGGGACGCCCCACGCAACAGGGCGTAGGATTGGGATAGGCGCGACACGGGATGGGGTGCAACAAGGTATGGCCGCGGTGGGCGAGACAGACAACACGGTGGAGTGGCCGCGCAGGGCGGATGTCGAGGTCGAGGCGGGTGGCATGGTGAAGGCGGCTGCGGCGGGCCTAAGGCGCAATGGAGGCGGCCTCAACCGCGACCGTGGTTGGTTGAGTGGGGGAAAATGGCAGTCGAGATTTTTTTTAAGAACACGCGCAATAGAAATGTGAGTTTTTTTTAGAATTACACACAGTACAACGTAAACACCCATACATGCACGCACACTTACCCCTGTGAACACACGTAGACGAACCCTACCCTATAAGCACCTTCGAAGGACTAAGCAGGCAGATCTTGAAATTCACAAAGTCAGCACAGGTGCCTCGATGTCGACGGGGACGTCGCATACCACTGAAAGTATAGCGCCATTAAATCCTAAAATAAATCTAGAAAAATGCGAACACCTGTGCCAAGTTGAGGACTTAGATCTAGGTGGACAGGTTCCACCACAACAAACCCAACCATCTGATCTCTATGATCAGTTTGCAACAGAGAGGTGAGTTGGGGGAGAGCGCAGGCCGGTTGCGCCGACAGTCTGCAGGGAGTATTGTTATATATATAGAATATTAAAAGACAAAATTTCTCTCTCATTTCTTTTGCCCTGCCCTCTCTAACTATGTGAATATGGTCACTGTTGAACTATCTAGGCTACAACTCTTCTGTTTTATATGAAACATGCAGGACTTTGTAAGGTAACCTAGATAACTAGGAATCCTAATCCAAATATATTTTAATCAAAATAGGAATTTTTATCTAATAGAAAGAGATAATCTATTCTAATATTAAACCATGACGAGTTTTGTAGTTTCAGTTTTTCCCTGTGGGCCAGAAAGAGCTGAGTCCTTGTCGTTTGGGATCTTGTGCATCAGGAAGAACAGCTAAGTCCTTGTCGGTCACGCATTTTTTCTGATTTTCTTTCCTGCTCGGATGTTTTTTCATGTCTTTTATTTCAATTTCTTTCTTTCTTTTTCTCCGGTTCCGATTACATTCAGTTACATTTTTGTTGTGCATTCTTATTTATCACATTCAATTAAATGTGTTTCCATTCTAGTATTTTTATTTTTCTCGTTCAACTAAATGTAAATGTGAAAATAGAAACCAGTATTATATAAATAAGAACAATAAAAACAAAGAATAAAAATAACACAATATATAGACTTTGAACTCCTGACGATTCACTAACAAATAAATATTTCTACCACCAAATTGTAAATCTAATTTTGATTAAAAGCAAATAATCTCATATTATTTTATCCTGATTCAATCGATGGTCCGACTGATGATTAAACCATGAAACTAGATCTTGAGTTGTTTGTTATCCAGTGTGACATAAATAAATGTGCATCCTGTGCTATGTAGCAGTGCAATCCTCGACAATAATCGAGAGAGGTCTTCTATCATAATCATCGACATACTAGCCCTTGATATATGAATAACTAACTCCACACTAATTTGAGTTATAGATAACTAACTCCATGATGACACTTGATATTAAACTGTATCGACGTATGGATATTATAAAAATTACACTTAAGATATATCTACGAGCAAATATTTTTGTGTTTAGCAACACGAGTAAAAATCTATCATGACCATATTTTAATTTGATATAGCTAGGTTTAATTATACATTGTCTTATTAATGCCAAATTAAAATCCTGTTAACGTCATAGACAATAAGCCGATCCATACAACCAGGCTCAGCTTGTTGTCGAGACGTTTAACAGTAACCAGGCCCCGACAATATAAACCAACCAACGGGCGTGTGGGGTCACTCCTAGCCTCTAACCCTCACTGGGAGACGCGGGGAAGGGCCGAGGGTTTCCCACGGTCGTGTAGGCAGCAAGAGTGGTGAGGGTTTCTAAGGATAAAGAACGTGGATTAAATGCCCACTAATTCTTGTGGGAGAAAATCCTCCTCCTTCCTTACACAAGGGCAAAGCCCTTTTACAGGGTCACAAACGTGGGGGCACGATCGTCATCTTCAACCCCTGGCTCCAACAACTCCCTGGTCCCCGCTCTTCTGACAACCAGATTCCCTTTGTCGGCGCGGCATTCCCTCCTTCGCAGGAGGTGGACCTCCGTGCGTCCGAATCGAGCGAAGGTCTGCTCCTCGACCTCCGCCGGGCGTCGACCTCGGTGCGTGGGTACTTGCGCGGCACAAGCAGGAACGCACCTCCGTGGAGCGGGGGTCTGGTTAGGGCAGACCAGCAGGGCGAAGGTCAGGCGAGGAGCTGGACTGGGGTTCCCCCCACAACAGCAGCCCCTTGAGGCTTGGGCCTAGTGTGATGGGTCAGAGCAACGCCTCCTTTAGGGGAGGGAGGCGAGGCGGTGCAATGCGAGCGGCTTGCGGCCCGGCCCAGTGACACCCTTGTTACTTCAATCTGCTGGCATTTTTGTTTTGGTTGGGGGTGTTGGATAAGTGAGATTACTCCATTTTTCTCGGGTTTCGCTGCGATTGTGTTGTTCCTGTTTTTTCGGGATTCAGGTTTGTTAGTTGCCTCGTGTGCGGGTGACTGCGCCTATATGTATCCGTGGTGGTTTTAGGGTTTTTTCTTTACTGCATCTATCTTTGCTGTCTATCTGCTGTCGCTGTTTTAGCTGGTCGAGGGTTTGCTTTTTTGCGAGCATTGCATTTTTTGGATAGGCTTGCTTCTTCGGTGGTGGTTCTTGTTGGTGCTCCGACCGCTAATGTACTTTTGTTCTTTTCTGTTCTTCTGGGGTTCCTTTGCGGGGGTTTGTTTTTCTCACAGGCTCCACTTGGATTCTTGTTTTGCAGGTCTATGGCTCACATGAAGTAGACTACGAGGGTTGTTGATGAGGCAGAGGCTGCTGCTGGCGAGGTCAGCTTCGATTTCGGGGTGTCGAGGGTGACTCCCAAGGATTTGGAAGATTATGCGAAGTACATGTGGTTTCCGAAGGTGCTGCCAGGCATTGTGATGAAGAGGCTGTTCCTCGACCTCGGGATGACGAGGTTGTTGTCTTTAAGTAGTTTTTTATGTTGTTTTAAGGTTCCCGCCCCACCCGCTTGTCGTCAGGGCCTTGAAGAGATTTAACCTCAGGTTTCACTAGTTGAACCCCTCGAGCTTCATGAAGATGAGCATCTACGTCTGGGGTTGTAACTTGCAGGGTGTTGAGCCGGATTTGGAGGGGTTTGTTCATCTTCACTGGGTTCATCCTCAGCCCCGCAAGGTGACTGTTGGTGAGAGGACACTACTATGTCAATTTGGGGTTTGCACTTTTGTTTACTGCCACGGGGCAGAGGTCCCGGTTCAGGCTCAGAAGAACAAGTGGGCTTCACTATGGACTGAGAATTGGTTTTATTTGAAGTTGGAGGGCGAGGCTGAGTTGTGTGGAGAGCTGGCGAAGATTGATTATGTATTAGCTGAGTATATGATGACTGATGGCTGCGTTGCTGCAGTTGACGCGTTTAGGCTGTACATTGTCGCGTCAGCAGTGCACGCGACCTTGTTGAGGAGTATGTGTGCGCGAAGTTTGTTCCTCTGCGGAGGAGTCAGGTTTGGTTTGATGTTCAGGATGAGGAGAGGTACGGTTCGCGAGGCCTGAAGGGTCTTGGGATTAATGTTCAAGAGGCCTGGTAGAAGGTTATTGAGAAGTGCAGCTCTCTCTCTGATGGGATCAAGGCTGTGTATAAGCATGTGTTGGAGCAAGTTGAGGGTCTCGTTGGACCTCTCATGCTTCTGAAGAACAAGTTGATTAAGAAGGTGCTGGCTGACCATTGCTGAGTTAACAGGTGCTTTGATATTTTGGGCCTGGGGTATCCTGATTGGCCTATCGTGGATTCGTTCGGAGGCAAGGTTGGAGGGAAAAGGAAGCAGTGAACGGCTGGTGGTAAGGAGGTTGGTACATCAAAGCAAGGCCAGCATGGTTGCGGGCGAGGGTCGAGTGTTGAGAGATCTGTTGTGGCGAAGGTTTTGGCTTCGACAGCTGCTGTTCTGAGGCCTAGGCCTATGGCGCCGGTCGTTACTTGGCCGGGTGCTGCGGGCGGCCTCTTCCTGCCCATAAGATGCCGGGCCTCGGTAACCTACCGATACTGGATATCACGTCTGATGATGAAGAAGACGAGGAGATGGAGATGAAGAGGAAGAAGAGAAGGTTGATGGGTCGGGTTCTGATAGCAGTGGTAGTAGCAAAGGTTTCGATGATGATGGCGACGATGATGGGGATGAAGGAGACCAGGAAGAGATGTCCAGCCGTCGGCACGACGGGTCGGAGGAGCTTGGCTTGGAAGGCGAAGGTGTTGGCGGAGGTCGGGAGGTTGTTTCTCAGCTGGCTGGTTCTAGTTTGGGCACCGCCAGGTTCATATCATGCGTGTGGGTGAGGAGCTTGCAACAGAGGATGACGAGCCAGATCTTGGCATCGGGAAACATGCCCTCGATGACGCTAATCGTAGTGGTTTGCGCCACTACGCAATGAAGTGTGGGACTAATGAGCCAGAGATTGATCTTTACACCAGTCTAACCTCCGAGGTTGTAATCTTATTCGAACTGAGGAGGAGCGTCGGTTCTTGGTGGGTACCTTCCGGCGGATTAGCATTCTGGAGGCTGAGTTTGCACTGTCAAATGAGACGATGGATGACTTGACGAAGGATGTTGAGGTGTCTGCTGTTAAGGCTATTATGCTGGCGCGTGCTGCGTGGCTTCACCATGGTCATGTTGAGACAGAGCTATGGGAAAAGTTGCTGATCTAGAGAAGGTTGAGTCGAATTTGAAGAAGCAGAACCGTGCGCTGTCTAAGCAGGTTGAATCGCTTCGGGCGACGGTTGAGAAGAATAGGAAAGTTGTTGAAGATGCAGAGCAGTGTTTGCACCGCAATATTGACTTTCGTTCTGATCTGACAAAGAAGGAAGAAGAGTTGGAGAAGGTTGAGAAGTCCCATCAGGAAGCGGTGGGTTTGGCGGAGTTTAGGGCAAAGGAATTGGAGAACTTGCGGGCTGCCTTGCTGGATTGTATGAAAGAGGTAAAGGTCCTTATAGATAACGCTTTCAAGTAGCATGGGACTGATCCAAGTGAAGCTCAGCCTGACGCTAATCTGCTTGCTTTTTCTGGGTGGCTGTGCACCGAGATTGGCCAATTTGAGAGGTTACTATCTGGTGTTTCGGACCTCGGGGCTTATGGAGCCACCCTCAGCCTTACTCGCACCTTCCAAGCGGCTGGCTGTGATCACTTGAAGGTGCTCGGGAAGCTACAGCATAAGTTTCCTAGTGTCGATAATGTTCGCGAGGCTGTCCGCGATTCTTTGTGCAAGAATGTGGTCTCCTGGCTCTTGAAGAAATTTTGGGCGAAGGGTGGCCGGGCTATTGCCTCTGACATGAGCACGTCTGGCACTCAGGAGGTAACTTTCAGTGTTTTTGTTTTTAGTTTTTATTTGTTTAGTCGTGTTTTGTTTGGTAACAGTTTGATGATAGCTATCGCAGCCATGGGATGGGACAACCTCCACGATCGGAGCTTCTTCCAATGGGGCGGGGGTTGATTTGCCTGGCATGCCCGCTGAAGTGTCTAGAGTGTGGCCGCACCATCTATCGTTGGTGAGGGTTTGGCAGCTACCGAAGGTCGGGATGTGGGGACAAGGCCAGGAGCTGACGCAATGGATGCTGCAGAGACGGAGCAGGTTTGACGCGTGTGTGCGTCGTAGTTGAAAGAAACATTTAAGTAGGTGCTTTTGAGGGCCCCTGCGAGGGTCGATTTTGTGAATGACAATTGCCTTCATTGCGCAGGTTCCTGAGGGGCCTGCACATGAAGTGTTGGATGTGGTACCCCTGATGATGAATCATCAGGATACGTTTATCGCAGGCGCCACTTGGGCGCGTTTAAAGTCTAAGTTCCCTGAGTTAATTTTTGATGGGTTTTGGTGGACGAAGGTTAGTTTATATGATAAGAGAAATCAAGAGGCACGTAAGTTTTGGTGGGACGCGGATTTCACTGATCGCCAAGTAGAGCGAATGTTGTTTGGTTCTGGGAGCACTTCATCGGCTATGGACGATATAGAGGACGAAGATGCTCTAGACTTCTTTTTTCGGTCGCAACCATTTGACTTTGGACGAGGGTGGGGCTGTAAGGGTTCTGAAGCCGAAGCCACTAGAAATAGGTGAGAATGACCAACGCCACATATATCGGGTGAGGGTTTTGGAGGGCGATTTACCTTTGGTTCTGTTTGGCCCCATTCTTTGGGGGCCAATTGTAGAGGGCGATGTCCCTAAGGAGAGTGAAGGCCTTTCTGGAGGTTTGTACACTACAGGAAACTGGCTCTTTGCCGACTGCAATTTTCTTTGCAACTGTTTTTTTTCGACACTCGGCAAAGAGGTCCCTTTGCCAACTGGAATTTCCTGTAGTCGGCAAAGCAGGATTTGCCGACTGCCTGGCTTTGCCGACTGCCAGGCAGTTGGCAAAGAATTGCAGTCGGCAAAGGCAGGCCATGGTTGACGCCAACCGCACCGTCACCTTTGCCGACTGCCACTCCGTCAGCAGTCGGCAAAGGTGCAGGCTTTGCCGACTGCCATCCTCCCTGGCAGTCGGCAAAGGCTCTTTGCCAACTGCCACTGATGGCAGTCGGCAAAGAATTAATTTTTTTGATTTTCGATCCCAGTTTTTTTGTGTTGCCTTGCTATAGTAATTACATGATATATTCTAAGTTTGGGGTCATTTTGATTTATTTTGCTATATTCCATTGATTTTTGCTGTTTCTTTGATTTTTTCCGGCAGCTCCAGATTTGAACTGCAGGTACATGAAATAATGGAATCCGGCGATTTAGAAAATGATATTCATGATGTTTGGAGCATGTTGAGGCCGTGTGCGGGGCCTCGCGTGAAATTTCGACCGTGTTGGTGTCGGACAGGGGAATGACCAAAAGAAAAGTTGTATATGTCGATTAGTTCTTCAACTTTGTTGTTGATGACTTTTTCATTTGAAGTCCTTTACTACACGTTATTCACAGATGACTACATCTCTCACATGGTCATATGACTAAGTGAGAGGTATATATATTTGAGAAGAATGTATAGTTCCACTTTATTAAAAATGCTTGAAATTTTTATGGAGTGCTTATGGACCCCAAATATGTTGTTGTATCAACTTGAAGAATTTTCTGACCAAATTTAGTTATTATTGTAATTATTTGTAGAATTACTATAGAAATAATGTAATAATATCTAAATTTGGTTAGAAAATTCTATAAACTTGCCTGACACCATGTTTTTGGTGTATGTTCATTAAATAAAAAAATTCAATTCATTTTAACAAAGTATTACTGCACATTGTTCACAAACGGATACATCCCACACATACTTATAGGATTATGTGAAAGATGTTTTTATCTGTGAAGGATGTATACTCTGACTCTATCAAAATGGCATGATTTTTTTGCAAGCATGCTGACCTAAAGTATGACCCCACACAAAACCTCATATTTTTCTGATTAATTTTGGTCATTATTACATTTATTTTGTACTAAATTGGAGAAAGAAGGTTGAATTACCACTTCAAAACAATATAATTTTTCATCTACCTCCACCAAAATTGGTTCACTGGGCCATATGAGACAAAGTATAAAAATTTGGTAACATTTTGAATCGTTTCATGGGTAGTCTCAGTTTAACTTCTAATTACTTTGTACTGCCACGCTGAAATTCAATTAAACTGTAGAAAATAGCAAACCATCTCCGAAAAATCTAAATCTTAGTGTTTGCTTAACTTTTGGTACATACAAGGTTTAGAAAAAGTTTGAGGCGCATACGACACCAAAATGCACAAGAGCTTTGGGAACTTGGAGTTTTAGCTAAAGTTTAATAAACCGACGTATTCATTTTATGAACCACGTATATTCTAACTATGTCGAAATGGCATATAATTCAAGTTGGAGTTCTTTTATGATCACATACAATTTTGAGAATTTCGTTTCAAACTACTTTATGATAATATTGTAGGGCACATATGGTTTATGTAAACCATATTTATTATTTGGACATATTCTACACTAAAGATAAAACAAAAAAAAGTTATAGGTGTATATACTATGGCCCTTGGGCATTTTTGTCCCAGAAAAAGACGTTGTACGTGGGCCTTTCTCCCTCAGCCCGCTGTGTCCCGCGCTCCTTTGCCGTTAGATGAAAATGGATGGTCAAGATGCATTAAGCTAGGAATAAAAAGCGAGAACCCTAGGTCTTCCTGTCATTTATCGCATCCTCGCAGCCGCCGCACTCCGCTCAGGCGCCCCCTGGCATCTTCTCTCCGTGTGGAGCGACCCCGGCCCTTCCTCCGACAAGCGCGCTGCTGTTGCTGCTGCTCTTAGCGCCGGCCTACCACATCTTGCTACGTGCGGTCTCTGACGGAGCCTGGATCCACGGCGCAAGGCTCACAGGTAGCGCAGCTTCCGCGCGGATCTGACGGCCTACCCATCACGGCTAGCAGCTTCTACACCACCATGCCCGGTACTCCTGCATCCCTCTTTCTTGCATGTCATCCCTTTGTTTGATGATGAAACATGGATTCACGTGTATATCCTCCATCAGGAGCTGTTGTGCCTGTCCGTCCAGCCGTCGCTGGCCTGGCCGCCGCTCGTCGGCTCACCGGAGACCTCGCGGGCCTGGCCCCCCATGCGCCCGCAGCGACCCCCGCGTGCCGACGTCCGCGCACCCGCGCCTCGTCGTCGCCCCCGCGCGGTCACGTGCCTCTTCCCCCGCCTCTGCGCACAAGCTGGCGTGGGTGCACAGCCCCAAGATCTGCGGCATCGGTACCACCTTCAGTGGCTTGAGCACTTGGATGCAGATGCAGTACAAATCTGGTATTGCGAGAGGCCGCTCGTCCTCTCCAGCGCCACTCCAGGTTTGTGAATCTGAGCATAATTTTTTTTTCTGTCAAAGTAGCTCCGGTTGCTGGGTTGTACTCATCAATTAAAATTCATTGTTTTTTTCCTGTCAAAGTAGCAATAGTTAGCCGTTGTACGTGTAGATGTAGGTTGTCTGCTCTCGTGTGCCGTGAATTTTAATTGATGCTCTCGCTAGTAGTACGAAGCTTATTCGTGGTGCAATTGACACTTGATTCACTGGGTTCAAATAGCAGGCAGCAGCCTGATCTAATTGTGATGATAGCAGTTATGCAGTGCAGCTTTTTCTTCAATATTAGTTATTCAGTGCTCGATTGTTCAGTGACAGCTCATGGTTTCATTTGTTTGGGTATGCACTCATGATTAAAAGATGATACTACCTATTGAAAAAGGTATTGTCTGCCGAAATAAAAGATGTGCATAAGTCAAAATAAAGACAAGCGTTTAACCACATATAAGAACATTACTATATTAACGGCATATTAATGAAGGGCAAAGCTTATGCATCCTCTTAAATTTCTAACGGGTACATTATTGCTTGTGATGATACCTCAATGGCAGGTGATGCTCTATACAGCCTACGACAAAGCCTGAAAGATAACAACAATGTGCTGCAGAGTTGGGATCCAACTCTGGTTAATCCATGTACATGGTTCCATGTTACTTGTAACCCTGATAACAGTGTCATCAGACTGTAAGTTGATCAAAGATCTTTTTGTTTATTCTCCCTTTGAGGTGAAAGACTGACCATTTGAATATGTACTGTCTCCCTTTTGCTAGTGATCTTGGAAATGCACAACTATCAGGTCCATTGGTGCCACAGCTTGGGCAATTGAAAAATATGCAATATCTGTAAGTTTCCACATCCATGATTTTGATAATTGAGCTAATAGTTTCATGATGCCATATAGGTGCATCTTTCACTCCCAATATTGGTTTAGCATAATTGCTTAGTTTTTGTGGAGCTTTTGAAACATGTGCGCATGCTTTTGGGTGCATTATGTCTCCTTTTGTCTGACGCCCAACAGTTCTCACTTCTCTTACTATTTCTTACCATATATATTTTCCAATAAATATTGTACCCTCCAATAAATATATAGGTCACCTTCGTGTTGAATTTATGTTTCATCATTTTGCAACAGAGAACTTTACAGTAACAACATAAGTGGGCCAATACCACCTGTACCCTCCAATAAATATATAGGTCACCTTCGTGTTTTATTTGTGGCAGTGCGCTTATCTACTTGTTAATATTTACATGTTCCTTAATTAATTCCTATTTTGCTGGTGCCATATTCCCTGTGAGTGTGACTAATTGGTGATAACATGTTTGATGCTTGCAGGACTGCAGATAGCTATGTTGGCTGCTAGCTGGTAATAAAACAGTAAGCGGTACCAAATTCTACTATTTTAGCAACCACTAGTGAGTGTGACTAATTGGTGATTAATTAAGCAGTAAGCTGCTCATCACACTCTACTATTTTAGCAACCACTATTGCGTAGTTGGCTGTCTACTTGTGTGCATGTATAATATGAACTTTTTTGAAATTTATGTAAACCTGCACCAAACTCTTATCCCTTACATGTTCACTGTGAGCTTCCATGTCCGAATACTTGCATGAATTCTACTGCAGTTGTTTTCTTGTTTATGACTTGTGCACCTTTGGAATGTACTGAGTGAACCATGAGATTAAATTTCTTATTAAGCTATTGCAGCCTGATGGCTACCTCATGACTACCAAATTATGTAGTTGTGATTTGTGATCAGATCAGATATGTACCATTCTTACAACTGATTGGTTGATTTTTTGACATTAAGTACAAGTGACCTGTACCATTCCTATGCTCAGATCTTAGGATGACTTTTAGATGTTATGGTATGATTCAGATCTAAATTTTTCCTATGCTCATATCTAAATTTCCTTCAACTAGAAAAAATACAATGTAATGTATGTTGATATATGCTGAATAGGAGCTTGATGTTGTCCAATACATATGCATGAACCTAGAGCTGACTCTAATCTTTTTATCTTTGAGTAATGTTTGTAGTTTTGTGGTTGCAGGGTGCTGCCTTAGAGGTTAATAGTATGGCCTGGAGGGTATCTTAGTGAAGTGAAAAGCTTCAGTAAAATGTATGTTAGGTGTAGCTACAACTCTTTTTTTTAGTTTAATGAATGTTCAAGAAGAAATGGCTATGTTCTTGGTGTCATTTTGGACTTGTGACTTAGATGTAGCGTGATTAGGGATGAAAACGGAACAGAAATATTCCGAATTGACCGTTTTCGTTTTCTATATTATGAACCGTTTTTTAACATGAAAAATTGTCAATTTCAATTGGTTTCACAACCATTTTCAACCATTTTTTGTACTCTTTAATTGCTAAATGTAGAAATATTCCGAACCCACCGTTTTCGTTTTTCTATATCGTAAGTCCGTTTTCGACCGTTTTCATCCTTAAGCATGATGTATGATGTATATTGCTACATTTGATGCGAGAAAACAGAAAACAAAAGTAAAAAAAAATCCAGCTTTACAGTCGGCAAAGCTGGGAAAAAAACCCTGGACAGAGTCTTTGCCGACTGCAATGGGAGGCAGTCGGCAAAGAGGTCAAACCTTTGCCGACTGCAACTCCGAAAGCAGTCGGCAAAGAACATTTCAAAAAAAAATTTTCTTTGCCGACTGCCGAGCTGGCGGCCAGTCGGCAAACAATTTTTGAAAAAAAAATTCTTTGCCGACTGCCGAGAAACCAGCAGTCGGCAAAGCCTGCCGTCAGGGTTGACGGCGCCACGTGGCAGTTGGCAAAGGCTTTGCCGACTGTGTGCCACGTGGCAGTCGGCAAATCCGCCTTTGCCGACCCAGGCTTTGCCGATTGCTCTTTGCCGACTGCCACGTGGCTTTGCGGTCGGCAAAGCCTTTGCCGACTGGGTTTATGCCTTTGCCGACCGGGGCAAGCAGTCGGCAAAGAGGCGTTTTCCTATAGTGGTAGGTCATTGTTGATGATGTGGAGGGGTTTGTGGAGGGCATGACGAGGGAGCTAGTAGATGGTATTCTTGAAGATGTTGTTGTCAGCGTTGCGGAGGAAGTTGCTTGCCAAGTTTGCTTCGAGGATGATGCGCTTGATATTTGGGAGCTTCGGCGCCGTGATTTGGTTTGATGAGCTACTTAGGTTGTTACTGCCAGGGTGTATTTTTGGTGTTGTGGTTATTTGTTCGCTTTCTTCTGCGGGGTTGTATGTGTGGTATTTGTACTGTCAACTTGCTTTGTAGAGTGGGATTCACTATTTTGAAAAAAAGAAAAAAAATCCCATGCTTTCTGGCCAGCTGTCCTGTTCTGGGTTGTTTTGCGGCTTTTCGGTTGAGGACTGGGAGCTGGTGTGCATCGATGCCCCCATCCTTTTTAGCGGTGCCCGCATAGTTTTTACGAAAAACCTGGCGTGCGGCAACATCCCTTTTTTCTAGCGAGGCTCGCGTTTTTGTGAGAACATGGCGTGCTGCAACGCCCCCTTTTTTTCTAGTGAGGCTTGCGTTTTTGTGAGAACTTGGCACGCAGCGGCGCCCCCTTTTTTCTAGCGAGGCTCACATTTTTTGTGAGATCTTGGCGCGCAGCAACGCCCCCTTTTTTCTAGCAAGGCTCACGTTTTGTGAGTTCTTGGGCTCGCGTTGTATTGTAGCGACGGCGTTTTTGAAGTTGGAGAATTTGTGTCTCTTTATAATCATCGTTGGAGGTTACATGGTTTATAAGACGAGGGTTAGTTGGACTTGTTGCTATCTAGAGCCAGATGGATGCTTCTGTTGAGTGCTGACCTTTGTTCAAGTCAGTGAAATATGATGTGGTCTTCTGGGTCTTGCTTGCCGATCAATGATGAACCTTGGTGGGCGTTTGATAGTTCTTGGTGGGAGCGTTGGAGGAGATCCCTGTCGATGCTGGCTTCTTAGGATGCGAGGGTCTCAAGTCTCCTTCTGGTGGAGCCTGGGCCCAGTGGGTGTGTCGATGAACTTGAGCTTGATCTGCTCTAGGGCTGCCTTCATGTTCTAGTTCCTAGCGAAGCTTCGTTGGCATGTGGCTAATTGCCTACTTGCAGGAGCAGGTCTTCAAAACCTTGCAGGTCGATCTCTGAATGGGTGGCACCGAAGCTTTGGTCGACGTGCCTTTCTTTTACCTCTCGCCATGGTGTTGCTAATGTATTGTGTGCTCCGAGGCTCACACCTCCCGGCGAGGGTGTTGGCGCGCATGCACCAGCCTCCAGTAGGTGGTGGTGGTGCTCCCTTCGCATTGGATCTTGAGGTCAGCGGCGAGGGTGCTCCCTAGAGGATGTTACATTTTTTACTTGTAGTATCCCCTGGGTGCTTTTCGGTTTGGGACTGCTTTGAGGATGTTTGCGGATGAGATTGGTTGAGCTGTCCCTAGGTTTATGTTTGTTCTTGTGGTATTCTTGCTGGGGTTGTTAGAGGTTTTATCTGGTGGTCTTTGGAGAGAGGCTCTATTTTTGCGGGGGTTTTGTTTCTTGGGTGGCATTTTGCCGATTTGGTGCTTGGGGCGTTTGGCTAGCACTAATGGTTTCTGATTGCCATTTGGGTTGGGTTGGCATCGTATTTATAGGATGAGGTTGGGGTGGTAGACGAATGGGCGCTTTAAATGCATAATTGAACAGCGCCTTTATTGGTGGGTGTTGTAGATGTTGTTGTTTTACTGCAAGTTGGGTAGATAGAGGGACGACGCTTTGACTGTGTTTTAGCGCGCTTATTTATTGTGATTGAATAGTTGATCAGAGTTGTGGGCTCTCCTTCGTATGGGCATTTTGTGAGGCTTGGAGAAGTTTTGATTGAGGGTGCGTGAAGCTGTTGAATTTATGTACCTTCGTTTTGTTTTACTGTTTTAGGGTGTTAGTGGTTTGCTTCCTCGAGCACCTGGTATCGTTGGGGGGCTTGGTTTTCTGAGCACCTCCACTCCTGTCTTAAGCTTTAAGAGTAGATTGGGTTTGTTTCCTCGAGCCTCTAGCGTTGTTGTGGGGGTGCTCGGTTTTATGTATACCTCCGCTCCTGTCTTAGGCTTTGAGAGCAGGCAGGGTTTGGTTACTTGGGCCCCTGGCGTTTTACGAGGGTGCTCGATTTTATGTATACCTCAGCTCCCGTCATAGGCTTTTGTTGGTATTTATTAACATGTCACTTGTTTTAGTAGCCACCTATTAATTACCTACACCTCTACCATTACATAAACTAGGTTGTCATCCCCAGTGACGGTGCTAGAAATGTTTTTTGTTACTACCTAGCATTGCTACTAGAATAATACTAAGTAGATGTTTATCATTTTATGTGACTAGAAAGAATATAGAATATGAATGAAAAGGATTCTACAAACGGACAGATAATTATAACATTATAGCATTTTACCTAAGAGTATTTCAGGTATCGTTATTTATATTTTACCACAGGGAAGGTATAGCTTTGGACATGTATTGATAGCTCACAACATTGATGGAGAAATAAACCATAACAATCACTCTATCATAACAGGGGTAAGTCACGAGATAAAAGATATATATGATAAGCATTGATCAAGTTTATAATAATGATAAGTAAATCTCTCAGAGCACTCCTATCTATAGCACTAGCATGGTCAGGTTAGAATATTAGAGAAATAATTCCTAAGTCATTCTTAATTACAAGTCAAAGCAAACGTTGATTAGTACAATTACACTTAGTAGTCACCGCTAAGATCACTATTGAATCTACACATAAGGGGCATTACTTCGGAAAGTTCGAGAACAAAGCTTTCCCTTCCTTTGCAACCAGGCCCTACTTCTATGACCTATATTCGGGGAGTGGACTACAAAGGACTCAACTATAGTATCACACCCGCAATCCACCACTTGACCCGAAATATAGTGTATTCACAGGTAAATAACATCTAAGCACCATGCTTACATAATCTCTACCACCCACCCTATGATCATTAGGGTGAGCACTATACGAACTTATGCATAAACACAATGATAAATTAACTATACTAAGCATATAATCAAAGTAGACGATGAATATTGCAACCTTGAACATGAATAAGATGAATACTATATTGTTTTGACAATTGTACCAAAGCATATAAAAATAATATAGATACAAAAAGAGAAGGGTACAAGAATTATACCAAACCAAGCTCTATACGATGTCGGAAATCCAAGCGAAGATCTGCTTGGCACCCTCTAGACCTAGCCTAACTAGCTATGCCCTAAAAACTAGAGGAGCTTTGAGGAGATTAGGGTTTCTGGCTCTAGATGACTTGATCTCAAATGACTTGATGTCTCCAAGGGGTTGGGGTCTGTTTATATAGCCTAGGTGGTGCAATGTGAGCCCTTGGATCAAACTGACTTGAAGGACAGCGTAGATGCAATACTAGGAGACGGTGGAGGAATATTTCATAAGATGCTGACGAGAGAGACCCATAGGGGGCCGAGCGGCACCATGGTGGGGCCTGCTGACCCCACCTAGTAGCCTCTCAGGGTCTACCTCGGGGGGTCGCCTCCTGGAGTCTTCTAGAGTAGTTTTCATCGTAGTTAAGTTTATTCTTTTTCATGTTTTGATTCCTCTTTCCGGTTTTCTGGAATAACCCTACTGAAAAAATAGATTTCCCAAAACTTGTGAAAATTGCTAGTTTAAACCCCTAAGTTTCTATTGGTGATCTATTTCAAGCATTTACTCAAGTTATATTGATGATTTATAATGAACAATAACTACCGTCAACAAGCTCCCCCAAGCTTAACCTTTGCTAGTCCCATAGCAAAGCTAAACTCAGCAAATTTAGATCAGAAGTTGCTTCTATGCTTTCAGACCTCAAAAAGTACACATGCGTTCAAACAAAAATTATCCTCCGGATTAGAATAAACTGATCTGACTTTCAAACTTACCCATATTACCTTTAACCATGGAGCTTCTTAGCCTTCACTTGGGTCTTGAGCAATTGAAAGACAGAACAATCAAGTCAAGCATTGTATCTCAAATTCTTTGCTCAACTATTTTTCTAGAGTTTTTGTAAGTTTTTAAAAATAAAACTCAGAGCTACTATTGTATGACACTCTCAGATCTCTCAATACATGTGGTATTTGTGGATCCTCACCAAGGCAATAGTGTTGTTATGTCTTCCTCTTCCTATAACTAAGGCTTATAGTGGAGTTCATAGGTAGGGAGAAAATATGAAAGGGCATACTTGCAGCACATATGTTGTAAAGTCAAACAATAGGTCCAAAGAGAGAGTTAAGTCATACAATTAAATTAAGATGTGCATATGTATGGATGTATGGGGGATATATATATGGTGGCTAACTTAATTCTACTTTGCTTCTTGAAAATATACCTCTCTTTTTTTGGAATTTGGAAACAACTTTCAAGAGAACATGGGCTATCTTATTCATTTTTCTCTCTCTCCTCTTTTTTTTCAAACAGGTAACTGAGTACCCATTGTTTTGGATATCTTGGACACTTTTCTATTTTTTTCAATTCTTTTCTTTTTTTTCTTTTTTTTATGAGTAACTTTTGTATAGCCACATGCCTCTTTTCTGCAACAAAACTTTTGAGAGATAACAACAAGAACTTGGAGCATTTATTTGGGGTATATCCTATAGGGTATATTTTTGGTGTTCACTCCTAGAGTAAGAGTAAAATATTTTTGGGTGGATCTTGATGGAATGGCATATTGTTGCGCCTACTCCTAGTGTAGGAGTAGTGTATATGTGGATGGTGTGTACGTGATCTTAATTTTAAGAGCATGTCAAACCTTTCATAAGGTATCAACAAAGCTTGACTAATTCAATGCAAAGCAAGCAACATATATGAGTGAAAAGTTTTCCTAGTTTAAACATGATATATGGCTCTGGTAGGAATTCAAGCTTTGTCATACATGAGCTCATCATGAATTTTATATATTTTTCAAAAGATAAATCTCTGGAACTACAGTATCTCTAGGAGCAAGATAAACAGCAGTTCAGACTTTCTTATATCATATTCGTCAGTTATCTAGACTTAGATCAAACATATGCTACCCACGAGTTTCAAGTTCAGAGTAAATTCTTATATCAAATCAGCTGTATCCAAAACTTGGAAGAATTTAAGGCTGCTAGGTACTTGAAAGGAATTATGATGGAGCAACTATTCATCATTTCCATTGCAAGTGATTATTTCAGACTCTATTATTTATTTAGCTCTTAAAAATAGAAAACTAGACACACTTACTTTTTTATTTTGCTTTCAAAGTTTTAAGATCACACCTTACTACATAGACATAACCAGCTAGGATAAATTTTATTTTGTTTTCTTTGTTATTTATCTTTTTTTTAACAAAAGTATAGCACACTCAAAAATAATAAAACTAAAAAGGGAAAGAAATACTTAGCTAGATACATGGGAGATGCTCCTCCCCAAGCTAAATGTTGGCGTGATCGGTTGTTGAAGTGATTCTCAGAGTGGGTTTATCGGCGGTTGTCCTTCTCACCTATGAGTAGAATGAGATGTCTACAACCAAGTGAACTTACTCTTAATCATTTGTACCATTCTGCAAAATACTCCAACAAGAATACCAAAAACTCGAGGATTGGATTAAGATAAAGGGTTAGCAGTTACCCATTCAAGGATTTGTTCTTGTTTTGAGTTTATTGGCAAGGTTTTAGCAGGTGGTCTATTTACTATCTTTTTGGATTTTCTATTTTATAATGCAGAAAGAAAAATATGTATACATAAAATATATTTTTTTATGCCACCACGGTGAATACTCTTAAGAGCTTTTACACATTGTTGATTTACTCACATGGGGCTTAAGGTTTTATATGATGCAATGTTGAGATGTAGTAATGAAAACTTTTTATTTCTTTTCTAATATGCAACATTGATGACATGTATTAAAGTATTTCTTATTTTCCTTTTCTCTAATGCAGTGCAAATGTAGAAAAGTAAATATGCTAAAGGGAAAATAATTAATGCAATGGTAGAAAATAAATATCGATAACTACTGATGTTACCTCACGGCAAGGGTTTGAATTTTAAAGTCCTCTAGACAGGACTAGGCAGGAGAGAAGCTGGCTTATCAGGTGCATCATCTGGTCTCAGTGATAGAGACTCAGGCGACTGTGCCTCTTGTGACGATGATGATGTTACCTTCTCTTTTCATGCCTGTTTAGTATGTGGGCTTGACTTTGGTGGTATAGATTCTTCTTTTGTAGGTGCTTTAGGTTCTTCATCGTCCCATTTGTTCCATCGGAGTTGATGTTGGTCCTTCACCACTTCTACTTCATAGTCCCCCATCCATTCTTAGGGAGTATATTCTCTTGTTGGCGAGATGATCGACGTCTCCTCCTAGAGCGAGACTTCTTCGACAGATCATAAGTAGTATAACTGTTAAAGTAACAGCGTACCTTTTCTCCAGGGAATTGGAAGTGGATTCGCCCAGATCCAATGTAGATGGCTGCATTGGTAGTGTTGAGGAACGGTCTTCCTAGGATGATGGGTGAATCGTCCTGTTCTTCTATGTCTAGGATCATGAAGTCAGCGGGGGCGTAGTTGTGGCAGAACCATCTAAATCATATGGCCCATATGTACTTACTATTGTCTTTCAGACCTCTGGTAGTAGCACATGAGTGCCCTATAACTCGATAGTCTGTCAAGTGTCCTCAGGAAACCTGAATCATCCACGTTTCGTCTTTCGAGCAGGATCAATTACAGTAGCATTGCAGGGTTATAACAGTTATACAAATATACAAATTTATTACATAAGAGTACAGCGGAAGTCTTACAATAACATAAGTTTACAAACCAGTATTCAGTTCTTACAAACCATCATTATTACAAACCATAGTTTTGCCATACAAGTAGTGGGGTAGCAAAAGGAGGGTACATCCCTTAGATTACATCACCAAAAGAACTTGACCCTACCCTAGGGTGCACTTCAACACTCTCACTACTAGGACTCTTCCTCAGGAACCAACACATAGCGAGGCTAGTGCCCGCCTGCTCATGTTGTTCACCTACAACAAGGGTTTAGCAAACCTTGTGTATTGAGGGTACTCAACAAGATTTAATCGATGAAAAGGAAAGACTCCAAGGATATGCAAGGTAAGAGCAATCAAGGTGAGTCTGTAGCAAGATCAAGAATACTTTTGCGGAACAGCTGCACTAATGTCGATCCTTACTTTCAAAGTTTCATGCTTTAATTTAATATTAAAGAAATCGCTTTTAGCACCTATTCTAATCCCAAGCACTTCATTATTCTCATCACAACATGATCACATAGCTAAAGTTCTAGTGGATTAACTATGATGCAGGACGGTTGATCAAGTCTCCTTTACCGAGAAGCTGTGGCGATTCGAATCGGTTTGGCCCAGCTAGGGTTTCCTTACCACATGACATATGCAGGGTTAAGTCCAGACCCATGCCTGCATACATCAACCCTCACTCGAATCCTCCTAACGGGAACCGGTCTAGCACTACCCGAGAGCACAATACCCACTCTACTGCGCCGTTCGTCCCAAACGGATTCACAGTAGTGTGTAACATGGTACTCCCGCCATCTCTCCACTCCCAATGCGCAGTTATCGTTTCCCATAAAGGAATAGCCCAGATGTTGGGCTTACTGGAGTATGTGGCCAGTACTACAAATCATGATCACAAGTAGGCCGTACAACGAACGGTCCTTAACTGACATAGACAGGGTCACTACGTCCAGCCTCAAACTAGGCACAAACCAAGATTCTGCCCGGTCTAGATTTAAAAGTCATGATCATCCTTATACTTCAGGTTCATCTTTAACTTTAGAAAAACCTACCTCTAGCATTTACTTCTAAGCAGGGCAAAGCATTTTAACAAATATACCTTCACATAAGTACCATGGTGAGAAGGAATAAACAAGGTAGTCATGCAGCAAAAGTTTCTCATACAACTCCTGATACTTAAATAGAACATTCCTAAGACTTATGTGATAAACATTTTATAAAACACAAGGAATGGTTTATGCTCTGGGGCTTGCCTATAGTGTCGGGGTTGTCAGATGTATCCAACTCAGCTCCACTCTCCAACTAGCGGTTCTCCACACTCATTCACTATACGTTAACTAAAGATGCATGCTTCAATGATGATGCTTACATGGCATAAACACATGTATTACCTACTTGAGTACAACTTTCCTTCACTAATTACAAGTTAATTACTTCACAAAACAACATTTAACATCTCATGATTAAAAGGTGTTTATTACATTTAAGTAGTATAGATTAACAGGGTGAAAGGATATGAATTAACCATTCAATAATAATGCCTTGGAACAATAAGGGTAAAATGTTCCAAGGTCTACAATCAATACCAAATCCATAATTTAGCCATTTAAAGGATTTCTAGAAAATGTTTTCATATTTTATTAATTCATAAAATCAAGTCTATTTAAGTGACCAGTTCATTTTATATCCAAATTGTGCCAAACTTTTTATGTAGATTCCTAACAGCAAGTTAAACATGCTCATAAATTTTTATGAATTTTGGAGTTATATTTTAAGCTACAAAAATCGTGTAAATGGCATTTCTCAATTAAAGAGTGAAATTTTTAGGCATTCAAAACTTATTGTTTTTCTGAATTTCATATTTTCACAGGTTAAATATAACATGAACAAATCACATAAATATTTTCATAATTTTATCAGCCTTATTTATTTAGTTACAAATTTTACAAAGTTCATCATTTAATATGTTTTTAGAAAATAGAAAAGAAAAAACTCTCTCTCTTTCTCTCATTCACTTGGTTCCGCCCAACAGAAGCAGGCGGCCCGCTTGCTTCTCTCTTTCTCTCCTACCTGGCCACAGGCACCGGCGGCTAAGCTCCTTCTCTCCCCCTCTTCTCTCTTGGCTAGCTCGAGCCGGCCCTGCTCATAGCCGAGGCCCAAGGCCGATTAGGCCCAAGCCTTCCACTTCTCCCCTCAGGCTGTCACGACAAGTGATGACTCTGACTGGCCAGAGCTCACCACCGGTGAACTCTCCGACAAAGCCAAGAACACAGCTGAACTCACCTCTCCATTCCGCACCCCCTGACATCCTCTTCACTTCCTCCCGCGGCCGGTGAAAGGCATGTTGACGTCCGCGGTGGCCCGATGATCTCCGGTGACAATGATAGTGCTAGCTGGTGACCTCTCTGGTAACAATCTCGCTCCCTAAGCGTAGCTCTCAAGCTCACACACTTGCTCGAGGGGTCAATCGGACAGCTTGAGGTTCGGGATGAACTCGCCCGCGATCATGGTGACACGGCGGAGCAGAGCACGCTGACGCTACTATGCTCTAGCCAAACCCTGGCCTAATTGACCTAGCTCGCAATCTCTACCTGTCTAGGATGCTCACCAGACGATGCTCGACTAGAAGATGGAAGTGGAGACGGAGCGGTCATAGTTGCCTTGGGCAAGGGCGACTCTGGCGGCACGAACCGAGGAAGGCGAGAGTGTTCCGGCTTGTCTGCTCATGCGTTGTAGGAAAGAATGAGAGCATGATCATCAGGGTGACATAATGATCATAAAATGGAAAGAAGATGGCGCAGAGAGTAGCCAAGGTGGCCTGGCCATGGTGAGGTGCTCACAGCGGCGCTTTCGTCGGCTCTAGAGAAGAAAGCGGCGCGGGGGGATTGGGGTGGCGCGGGGTGGTGCTGGTGGCCTTAATCGGGGCACAAAAGGGTTGCAGGCATGGTGGCAAGGTGAGTTTGGAAATGGTGGAGGGATGGAGGTGAATTGCTCCGATCAGCTCTTCACGGTGGTGACAGTGGCGAATAGAGGAAAGAGGAGATGGAGACGGCCGACTCTGGAATTTGAAGGCGAATCCGAGCAGCTTTCGGGCGGCCAGCTCGAGCTTGTGACGCGGGCAGGTGGTTGTTGCGTGTCCGCGCGTGGGCGAGTGGTGGAGGCAAGAGTGGCAGGCAGCAAGCAGGAGGTGGCAGCATCGGTGAGCAAAGAGGAAATAGAGAGGGGTAGGATTTGAAACATTGCAACATTGCAACATGTTGCAGATCAAGATCAGCAGCTCCCCTCCTCAATTTGATAAAGATGCAAGCAGAATTAGGTCAAGCTCCAAAAAGGAAATTTGCTCCTCATCTCAAGAACTCCAACTTTGCTAAAGACAAGAAGAAGAGAAACTCAATAGATTGGGAGATAGAAGAAGGGTTAGGTTAAAGAAAGAATGTAACATTATATTTCACTACTTGAAACATGAAACAAGGTTTAGGGTTTCCAAAGTAATAACTTAGCTTCTTAGGGAATTAATTGGTGATTAATTAGTTAACAAACATCTCAACCTAAGCTACCACTGCTTAGTACACAACTTGTATGAAACAATGATACAAAGGTTGGAGCAAGTTTATTTATGAAATTCATTTTAATAAATCTCCCAAAATTGAATTCAAAACTAAATTCCAGGACTTGGGCAAATTTGCCTAAGTGTTGGATTTCAATTCTGATTTTAGTCTTGAGGCTCTAATTTTAATTGGTTGGACTTGAATTCATGTCCCATGCTTGACACTAGTGTAAAGTACTCACTTTACACCTCAAAGCTTATTAAGACATAATTCCAAGTTATTAATGAAATTAGAAAAATACAAGGCCACAAAGTACCTTAAAAGATTTTTGGTTTAAGCTCAACACATCATAATAAGACATTGCAAGCTAAGTAAAATAAATAAATATTATTTGTAGTGAATGCATCACATGGTGATCTACTAAACACGGTGCATTATTTTTTATGATGACATGACAAGTTTTAGTTCTTGCTTAAGACCTAGGGTGTTACAGTAGTGATCTTGAATCTTGATCATTATGTCCTTTGCTATGCCCTCCAGGAATCAGATTCATTGATCCGCCATCTGTAGCTACATATATATCGGGTACAATGGTTTGTTACCAAATAATATTCATACGTTACCTTGGACATTATGTTGACACCCGATCCAATGTCGCAGAAGATCTTATGGAAGATCTTCTGACCGATGGTACACTCGATCGTCGGTACGCTAGGATCATTCTTCTTCTCAAGGAATGGTGGAGCAAGGAGGTGGTTCTACTCTGATTAGGTTGTGTTGATCATGTTGATAGTTGTTGGGTATTTTAAACGCAAACAGATAAATCTGCAACCACACGGATACCGATTTAGCTTTCACCCGGGAGTATTCCAAGGTATCGATTTTCCACGGGGAACACGAAGTGCACTAGTTGAGGTTTAGATCGCCCAGGGATAACTATATGTTTTTGTGGGGAGAGAGGAATTTTCCTAACAGTTCTATAGATAGATCTAAGAATCAGGGTTTACTTTAGGGTTACATATTTCAGGACATCAGAACACTAACCACAGAAAGGGATGAGAACGGGGCTAGGAAGCTCTAACTATGGGCCTACAAATACTGATCCAAACATGGTGGAATACGTCGACCGTTAGGGCTGTCACTACCCTAGGTCTACCACAACAATCCGCTAGATTGGGTGCAATTTTAGGTAATCGCAAGACTAAGCGCCACGCCTAATCTATTAATTACTAATCTAGCGTTGCAAAGACTAGAGCACTTGATGCAAGTGGGAATCCAATAAATAACTAAAAAGTAAATACAGAAATTAAGTAAAGAACTCAGGAATTATAAATTGAACAACCTGGAGATTGCTCAAAGATGAACTAGTTGCAGCAAAAGTACAATGTTGAGGAAGATTTGACAGATCTGGTTCCTCCATGGCCCTCTCCTCTTCTCTCTCCCTCTTCTCTAGTTTACAACTAGATGAACTAGAACTAGAACTAGAAGATGAACTAGAAGAACTAGAACTAGAAGATCTAGAGGGACCTCTACTTCTTCTACTTGGATGGAGGGGTGAAACCCTAGCTTTTGCTCTGGAGGTAGCTAATGAGAAGGAGATGGTGCCTAGGGGGGTCCTGGGGGCTGCTTATATAGCCCTCTAGGAAGCACCACAGCCCTTGGATCAAACCGACCTTCATCAACGACTTTTTATTGATCCTCAAAGGCGGTGGAGGCAGGATCCGCGAGACGGAGCCTGATTGGCTACAGGACCTGGGCGCCCGCCCAAAAGGGCTGGGCGGCTGCCCCATCCCTTGGCCCAAATGGGCTCATATTTAGTATGGGCTGATAGATCTTTTTGTTAGCTTTCCAAAAAGCCTTAGATCACTGAAAACGGAGTCCGGATGAAGGAGATATGCCCAATTTACTCTGAACTGCTCTAGAAGCCCATTTGCAATCTTCTGGAAGGCGTAACTTTGTCGTCTGGACTCCGATTTGGGTGAACCAAAAGTCTATTTCATGTGTCTCAATGATCTCTTCGCAATAGTGTACTCCAATTCATCACTTGAGATACTTCTATTTAGTGATTCTGGTACTTTTCCAGTTTAACCCCTATAAAACATAGATTTATCAAAACTCGTGGAACTCTTTAGTGTCAAACCCTACAACTATGCATGGTAGTTTATTTCATGCTATTTCATGCAATAGTTGATCATTAAAAATGAGCATTAGTGACCGTCAACAAGTTTCCCCAAGCTTAACCTTTGCTAGTCCCTGAGCAAAGCAAATCTCAACATTGGATCAGGAGTTGCTACAATACTTTCACGCCTTACAGGAACACATGCATTCAAACAAGAACTCTCCTCTAGATTAGAGTGAACTATTTTGTTGAAAAACTCACTCATGTTACCTTCCACCATGGGGCTTGTAGCCGTCCCTTGGGTCTTGTGTAGTTGAAAGACAGAACAGTCAAGTCAAGCGCCATGTTTCAAGCTCTTTGATCAACTATTATTCTGGAGTTTTACAAGATTTTCAAAATAAAACTCAGAGATTCCTATGTATGACCCTTCCAAGTCTCTCCTTTGTGGTATTTCTGGATCCTCTCCAAGGCAATTATGGTGTATGCCTTTTCTCTCCTCTCAAAATATGTGGTATTTTTGGTAGCATAGTAACATTATGTCTTCTCTCTCTCACCCTACTTCTAATAGGCTTATGTAGAGCTCATAGGTGGGGAGACAGTGAAACATATATTGCATAATCAAAACTATGGATCCAAAGGAACGAGTCATAAAGTCAAATCAAGATATGCATGTGTATGGGCTGTATGGTAGGTGGTGGTAAATGGATGAATAGAGAATAGAGTAGAAGTGGTTATAAGGGGGTAAAGGGATTATGATGGTGAATACTTAGCTCCTTTGAGAAATTTCATATACCTCTCTCAGAAACTTGAACATTTTGAGAGGAAACTTGGGCTACTAAATCTCTCTTTATTTTGAGTGGGACATTTGTCCTCTTCTCTTTTTTTCTTCTTCTTTTTTTTAATAGAATACCCAAGATTATTTTGGAACATAATAACAAGAGGTGGCATAACTGGATGTTTGAAGCTTTATTAGCTAGCAAAGGATAAAATGGATGATAGGAATATTTTTGGGCAGTTCACTCCCAGTATAAGAGTAGAACTATTTTCTAGGTGGATCTGAATGGAATATATGTGGATTCGTACTTCCAGGGTAGAAGCAGAATATATAGGTAGAGTGTATAGGTGGATCTCGATTTTAACCGCATGACCAGTTCCTAAGGATCGACATAGCCTGACCATACCCAATGCCCACAAATAGTAAATATGGATGTAAGGCTTCCTAATCTATAAACATGTATATGGCTGTGGTAGGAATTCAAACTCTCATTATACAGGAACTCATCATGTAGCAAGTTAATTTTCAAAAGATAAATTCTCTAGAACTCTAGTATCTCTAGGAACATGATTGACATCAGCTCAAAACCTTGCCATATCATATTCGTCAACTACCTAGACTTAGATCAAGCATTCGCTACCCACAAATTCAGGTTTAGAGCAAATCTTAAATCAAAACCATTGTGTCCAAAACTCGGGAGAGTTCGCGATTGAAAACTAGGTACTTGAAAGGAATTATGGCAAAGCAACTATTCATCATTTCCATGCATAGAGATTTGACCAGGTTCTTTTTATTTAAGAAGAAAATCAAACTTTTAAATACACTCTCTATTTATTTTATTCAAACTTTAAGACTAATATATAACACAAAGGAAATTTATTTAGTTTTATGGTTATGTATCTTTTTTTTAATTATATATATCCCATAACAAAAGGAGAAAAGATACTTACCTGGATACATGGGGGATGCCCCTCCCCCAAGCTAGATGTTGACATAGTCTTTCAATCCAATGTCTTGCATTTCAGGTCTTCTCTTCTCGATCCTTAAAATCCTGCGAACTCAAATAGACAACAAAACTTGTGGAGCATATTAAGAGTTATTCATTCGAGCATTAGTTGTCTAGAGATTAGGTACATTGAATTTTAATGTAAGAGTTCTATTAACTCAATTACATCAAGTTCCTCAACCGTGTTGATTTGTGACTCAAGGTAAACCTTCAAGCGTTAGTCATTTACCTTAAAAGTATTACCTGTATCATCTTGGATGGTAATGGCCCCGTGGGTTGAAGTGTCAATGACTTTGTATGGTCCATCCCACTTGCTTCGCAACTTACCATGTCCAAAGAGCTTAACTCTTGAATTGAATAGTAGAACCTTATCTCCAGGGTTAAACTTCTTGTGCTTGATTCTCGTATCATGCCATCTTTTTGTTCTCTCTTTGTAGATCTTAGAATTGTGATAGGCCTTTTCTCTCCACTCTTCTAGCTCAGAGAGTTGCATCTGACGATTCTTACCAGCTAGGTGGAGATCCATGTTCCATTTCTTGATTGCCCAATGAGCCTTGAACTCCACTTCCACAGGCAAATGACATGTTTTCCCATATACAAGTTGATAGGGTGACATGCCTATGGGTGTCTTATAGGCAGTTTGATAAACCCAAAGTGCATCAGGGAGTTTCCTTCCATCCCTTCCCCATTTCATCTACGGTCTTTTGCAAAATATTCTTGATTTGTTTGTTAGATGTTTCTGCTTGACCGTTGGTCTAAGGATGGTATGCTGTTGCGATGTTATGACGAACTCCATGATCTGCTAGGTACTTTTGGAAGACTTTATTGATGAAGTGGGAACCTCCATCGCATATGACCATCCGTGGTATACCAAATCGAGGAAATATCACTTCATGGAACATTCTCTTGGCATGTTTTGAATCACATGTTCGACATGGCATTGCTTCTACCCATTTGGACACATAGTCCACTGCTACCAAGATGTACTCACAATTCCCGGACATAGGGAATGGCCCCATGAAATCAATGCCCCAAATGTCAAAAAGTTTAACTTGGAGATTGTTTGTGAGAGGCATTGCATTTTGTGAGTTGATATTCCCATGTTTCTGACATCGGTGGCATCTCCTGACAAAGTCCTTTGTATCTTCATACATCGTTGGCCAGAAAAAACCACTTTGCCAGACCTTAGCATGTGTCCGGAATGCCCCCATAGTGTCATCCCCATGGCGAGGCATGGCATCCTTCCATTATTTGAATAGCCTTAGCCATAGGGACACATCTTCTCAACAATCCATCAGAGTAGATTTGGAAAAGATATGGCTCATCCCATAGGTGCAAACAACTATCGTGTACTAATTTTCTCTTATTTGCACCCCGGTGGGACATAGCCTTTTACTATAAAGTTCACGATGTCTGCATACCAAGGATCGGAGTCTAATATCTTGAGCAGGGTGTCATCTCTTAGGTAGTCATTGATGGGAAGTTCATGTGTTTCCTTGAAATGAAGCCTAGACAAGTGGTCGGCTACAGAATTCTCTACTCCCTTTCTATCTCGGATTTCTATGTCAAACTCTTGGAGTAGAAGAATTCATCGGATTAACCGAGGCTTAGCATCTTTCTTAGTGAGGAGGTATTTTAGAGCAGCATGATTTGTATAGACAATCACCTTTGCCCCCACTAAGTAAGATCTAAACTTGTCCACAGCAAAGACAATAGCCAATAGTTCTTTTCAGTTGTAGCATAATTGAGCTGTGGTCCACTCAAGGTTTTGCTAGCGTAGGATATGGCATAATGCATCTTATCCTTGGTTTGGCCTAAAGCAGCACCAACCGCAAAATCGCTAGCATCACACATGATCTCGAAAGGAAGATTCCAATCAGGTGGTTGGATGATTGGAGCTGAGATGAGTGCCTTCTTAAGAATTTAAAAAGATTCATGACACTCATCTGAGAAGATGAAAGGTGCATCCTTAGCTAAGAGACTAGTCAGGGGTCTAGCATTTTGAGTGAAGTTCTTGATAAATCGCTTGTAGAACCCTGCATGTCCTAGGAAGCTACGGATTCCTTTCACATTTGTGGGAGGTGGAAGTTTTTCAATAACTTCAATCTTTGCTCTATCCACCTCTATACCATGTTCAAACACTTTGTGTCCTAGCACTATTCCTTCCCAAACCATAAAATGGCATTTCTCCTAGTTCAGGACTAAGTGCTTTTCTTCACACTGTTGTAAGACTCTATCTAAATTCTCCAAGCAATCATCAAAGGTTTTGCCATAGACGGTAAAATCATCCATGAACACCTCCATGATTTTCTCGATCATGTCAGAGAAAATAGACATCATGCACCGTTGGAAAGAAGCTGGAGCATTGCATAATCCAAATGACATTCGTCGGTATGCATAAGTTCCATATGGGCATGTGAAAGTAGTCTTATTTTGGTCATCTAGGTGGATCAGGATTTGGTGATATCTAGAATAGCCATCAAGGAAACAAAAGAAAGAGTGGTTTGCAAGCCGTTCTAGCATTTCATCAATGAAGGGTAATGGGAAGTTGTCTTTCTTTGTAGCCTTGTTGAGTTTTCGATAGTCAATGCACATACGCCACCTAGTGACAATTCGTGAGGGATGAGTTCATTCTTCTCATTCCTAACGACCGTCATTCCTCCTTTCTTTGGCACAACTTGGACAGGGCTAACCCACTCACTATGTGGCACAGGATAAATAATACCAGCTTGATAGAGTTTAAGGACCTCTTTTTTAACAACCTCTCGCATGGCATTATTAAGTCTCCGCTGAGGTTCCCTTGAAGGTGTAAAATTGGGATCGATGGGGATACAATGAGTGCAAAGAGCAGGACTAATTCCCTTGAGGTCTTCGAGTGAGTAGCCTATTGCTGATCTATGTTTTTGAAGAACAGTGACAAGTTGTTGTGTTTCATATTTAGAGAGCTTGTCACTAATGATGACAGGATTGTTTCGGTTGTTGTGAAGAAAGATATATCTAAGGCCAGGAGGAAGATGTTTTAACTCTATTGAAGGAGGTGGAGGTTGTTCATTTAGGTTTAGCTCAATGGGCTCTGCCAACTCTTCCTCTTCTTGAATGAAGTGTTCATCATCGAAGAATGGTTGGACCATTTCTTCTTGAGACACCATTAAGACCTCCTTAATAGGGTCTGGTTTAGGTTTGGGTTCCACTATCGTGTTAATGGATCAGGCAAGAGGGACAACAATAGTGGAATTCCCAACCTTGAAGTTTAGTTGACCTCATAGTGGTTGTTCTTGTAGAAGTCTCATGATTGGTCTGCCAATCAAGAGAGGAACCTCTAGGATATCAAAAATGTGAAAATCTAGGCATATTCCAGAGTTCTTGATTCTAACAGGAATAGTCCTTAATACCCCCTGACTTTCTAGAATAAATCCTAATGGACCTAGCAGAAGCTTTTGAGATGGAGTTAAGGATGTGTCAGGATAAAGAGTTCTAGCTAACTCCTCTGAAATAATATTTATCCCGACAGAAGGATTGTAGTGGACTCTTCTAGCGGACCCTCTAACTTGGCATAGAAGAATGGTGGATGGAAAAGTGATTCGAGTTACCTCAGGAGATAACTTTGCTTCTCTTAGCCATTCATAACTCATGATTGTCGAAAGGCTTTGAATGTGTTCTATAGCCATTGATTCTTCATGTGGTTCAAACGGAGTGGTCTTTTCTCAAGGTCTCACTTGGATAGGATAATTCAAGGTATTTCCATAATCTTCAAAAATATCTTCCTCGAATTCAAAGGGAAGCTCTAAAAGAGATGATTCATCATCCTCTAGTTGGTTTTGCATTCCCCCAATGGAAGGTTTTTCAACAACCAAATTATTAGAAGAGTCTATTGGAATATCCAACTCGGTTGTGGGTTCCTCCTCTTGTAGTTTAGGGCTAGGCTTGACTTTTTTTTTCTTCTTCAGGAAACTCATCAAAGATGCTAGTATAAGGGGTGTTTTCAAGGATTTTCTCAAGAATGGTTTTCCCTTCACTAACGATTTTATGTGAGAATGATCCTCCTGAGGCAATGTCGAGATAGAGCAGCTTCCTTATTGAGACCACGATAAAAGTGATAGTGTAAGACATGGTCAGGCAAGGAAAGGTTTGGACCAGAATTGGTAAGGCTTGTGAACTTAGCCCAAGCTGCTCCTAGAGTTTCCTTCTCTTTTTGTTTAAATATAAGAACTTATATTCTAAGATCAGCGATTCAAAAAAGAGGGAAGAACACAAGACAAAATTTGTCTTGGAGTTCATCCCAATTTCCATTTACGTCTCTTACAAAATGAGCATACCACTTTTTCGCTCTTCCCAATAGGGAGAACGGAAATAATTTCCATTTAACGGTCTCTTGTGTCATGCCAGCTATAGACCGGCAAGAATAGAACTGCTCAAATTCCCTAAGGTGGGTGTATGGATCTTTGTTTGCTAACCGAGAGAAGGATTTCTCCTGAACCATGGCTATGAAAGCAGGGCGAAGCTCATAGCCATCTGTAAGAATGGGGTGTGATGATGGTAGAGGCTCCAACAAGTCGCCCTTTGGAGTAAAGAATTTATAAATAGGCATGAAATCCATGTGGTATGATGGTGGTGATAAAAAGGTGGTAAAAAGAAAAAGAAAAGGACAAACTTTGGCTCGAAACTAGCACAGCTACCGTTTTCCAACAACGGCGCCAGAAAGCTTGTTGGGTATTTTAAACGCAAATAGATAAATCCGCAAGCACACGGATACCGATGTAGCTTCACCCGGGAGTATTCCAAGGTGTCGATTTTCCACGGGGAACGCGAAGAGCACTAGTTGAGGTTTAGATCACCCAGGGATAACTATATGTTTTTGTGGGGAGAGAGGAATTTTCCTAAGAGTTCTATAGATAGATCTAAGAATTAGGGTTTACTTTAGGGTTACTTATTTTAGGACATCAGAACACTAACCATAGAAAGGGATGAGAAGGGGGCTAGGAAGCTTTGACTATGGTCCTACAAATACCAATCCGAACGCGGTGGAATACATCGGCCGTTAGGGCTGTCACTACCCTAGGGCTACCTGAACAATCCACTAGATTGGGTGCAATTCTAGGTAATCGCAAGACTAAGCACCACTCCTAATCTATTAATTACTACTCTAGCATTGCAAAGACTAGAGCACTTGATGCAAGCGGCAATCCAATAAATAACTAAAAAGTAAATACAGAAATTAAGTAAAGAACTCAGGAATTATAAATTGAACAACCTAGAGATTGCTCAAAGACGAACCGATTGCAGCAAAAGTACAATGTTGAGGAAGATTTGATAGATCTGGTTCCTCCAAGGCTCTCTCCTCTTCTCTCTCCCTCTTCTCTAGTTTACAACTAGATGAACTAGAACTAGAACTAGAAGATGAACTAGAAGAACTAGAACTAGAAGATCTAGAGGGACCTCTACTTCTTCTACTTGGATGGAGGGGTGAAACCCTAGCTTTTGCTCTAGAGGTAGCTAATGCGAAGGAGATGGTGCCTAGGGGGGTCCTGGGGGCTGATTATAGAGCCCTCTAGGAAGCACCACAACACTTGGATCAAACCGACCTTCATCAATGACTTTTTATTGATCCTCAAAGGCGGTGGAGGCAGGATCCACGAGACGGAGCCTCATTGGCTGCAGGACCTAGGCGCCCGCCCAAAAGGGCTGGGCAGCTGCCCCATCCCTTTGCCCAAATGGGCTCATATTTAGTGTGGGTTGATAGATCCTTTCATTAGCTTTTCAAAAAATCTTGGATCACTAAAACGAAGTTCGGATGAAGGAGATATGCCCAATTTACTCTGGACTGCTCTAGAAGCCCATTTACAATCTTCCGGAAGGCGTAACTTTGTCGTCTAGACTCCGATTTGGGTGAACCAAACTATATTTCATGTGTCTCAACAAGCTCTTCGCAATGGTGTACTCCAATTCATCACTTGAGATACTTCTATTTAGTGATTCTGTTCCTTTTCCAGTTTAACCCTTGTAAAACATAGATTTCACCAAACCTCGTGGAACTCGTTAGTTTCATACCCTACAACTATGCATGGTAGTTTATTTCATGCTACTTCATGAAATAGTTGATGGTTAAAATGAGCATTAGTGATCGTCAACAATAGTCTCTTCAGGTGACTGGCTGGTCTTGTTCTTCCTCCTTCTCCTATTTTTCTTCTTCTTGGTCACTTCTATTGTCTCTTCGGGCAGGTATGCCTTCTGTGGATGAGCAAGAGAATATAGTATGCGATCTTTGAATGAGAACTTCTCCTTCTTATCCTTGATGGTGAAACAGATCTTGGCACTGTCCGCGTAGATGATGGCTTTTGCGGTGCTTAAGAAAGGTCAGCCCAAAATGATGGGTACCCTTTCATCCCCACCTGTTTCCAAAACCACAAGGTCTATGGGCACATATGATTGTCCCACTCGAATGATAGCATCTTCTAGAATTCCTTTGGGGTAGCAGAGTGACTAATCTATAAGCTGCAAACGCATATTTGTGTACAACAAAGGATCTTGTAGAATCTTATCATAAATTACCTTAGGAATGATGTTGACACTTGCTCCAAAATCATAGACAGCTTCATAGAAGATGTGAGGTCCAATGACGATAGGGATGACAGGTCTCCCTGGATCACCTTTCTTGTCAAGAAGGGTGTAGTCAATCCACCTTCCCTCTGACGGTTGAGTGTAGTAGAAAGCTGTATTGTGAATATCGATAAGATTTGTAGTTTCTAGATCTTTTGGCTACTCCAGAATCTTACCTTTGTCAGATGGAGGAACAACAGCTGCTAGCTGAGCTATTTGTGATTCTATCATTTTATTAAAGCTATGCTAGTTCTCAATGGTAGAAGCAACATTATCCATTCTAGTACTTATCTTCTCTAGGATTTTTTCATTAGAAGCTATCTTTTTAGACATCTGATCCATAAGTCTAGATTAACCAGCAACTAATTCTCTCAAAGGTGGCTGATTAAAATTATTATAATTATTACCTTGAAAGTTACCTTGGTAGTTTGGCCTCTGTTGGTTCCATCCTTGATTTTGTTAAGGACGATAGTTGTTGTTATTGATGTAGTTCACATCTCTTGGGTTTCTGGATAATTATTCCCTGAATGCCCAGTGTCACCACACACTTCACAAGTCATGCGAGAATCACAGATGTGCATGACTTCTTTCTTCTCACTAACTCGGTCTTCAAGCTTCTTCATCAACAGGTCCATCTTGGCAGATAGCATGTCTACCTCCTTGAGTTGATGCATACCTCCACCTCTCTTACGAGTCTGAGTATGTTCTTCATTTTAGCTTTGGTTGGAGGCCATCTTCTCAACAAGGGTTGTTGCATCTCTAATGGTGAGTGATAGGAAAGCACCTCCAACAGCAGCATCCATTGTCTCACGGGTGCTAGTGCTCAATCCATGATAGAAGGTCTGCATGAGTAGCCAATTCTCTATCCCATGATGAGGACATTCTGATATATAGTCTTGGAAATACTCCCATGCCTCAGGGATAGATTCATCGTATTATTGCTGAAAACATTCTCCTAAGCGAGCATTGGTCTTGCCTATGGGAAAGAACATGGCTAGGAAGGCGGTGGAGCAGATATCCCATGTAGTGTTCTTATCTTTGTTGGTGTAGAACCACTGCTTAGCCTCCCCCAAGAGTAAGAATGGGAAAAGGCGGAGTAGAATGGCATCCTTGGTTACTCCTTTGATAGTAAAGGGGCTGCAAATCTCTAGAAAGTGTTGGAGATATGCACTTGCATCTTCATGTGCCTTCCTAGAAAATTTTGGCTGGCTTGTACCATATTGATGAGCGCAGGCTTGAGCTCAAATCTATTATCTCCAACATTGACTTCAGGCCCAGTATGGATGTTAGTTGTAGTTAGAGCAGAGAATTCATGAAGACTCTTGTTAGCCATAGCTTCAAATTCTGGTATTAAGCTTCACCTTATACGGTTATCCTCTGACTCTAAAGCTAATACTCTCTTGAGTTTAGCCTTAGTTGTCTTGAGTAGTGCTTCTGGATCATCAATGAAGTTTGTCGGAAGGTTAAAACCAATCATACATTACCATGCATAAGATACACAAGTAGACAAAACAAGGGTAAGCCAGTTTGAGCAGAGGTCAATGGTTGTTTCAATCACATCAAATAATATAAGTTTATCAATAATTCCTATGCTAGCTACCTTCCCCGGCAATGGCGCCAAAAATGCTGGTTGGTATTTATTAACTTGTCACTTGTTTTAGTAGCCACCTATTAATTACCTGCACACCTCTACCATTACTTAAACTAGGTTGTCATCCCCAGTGATGGTGCTAAAAATATTTGTTGGTACTACCTAACATTGCTACTAGAATAAAACTAAGTAGATATTTATCATTTTATACAACTAGAAAGAATATTGAATATGAATGAAAAGGATTATGCAAGCGGACAAATAATTATACCATTATAGCATTTTACCTAAGAGTATTCTAGGTATCATTATTTATAATTTACCATAGGGAAGGTGTAGCTTTGGACATGTATTAATAACTCACAACATTAATGGAGAAATAAACCATAACAATCTCTCTACTCATAACAGGAGTAAGTCATGAGATAAAAAGTATATATGATAAGCATTGATCAAGTTCATAATAATGATAAATAAATCCCTCAGAGCACTTCTATTTATAGCATTAGCATGGTCACGTTAGAATATTAGAGGAATAATTCCTAAGTCATTCTTAATTACAAGTCAAAGCATACGTTGATTAGTGCAATTACACTTAGTAGTCACTGCTAAGATCATCATTGAATCTACACATAAGGAGCATTACTTTGGAAAGTTTGAGAACAAAGCTTTCTCTTCCTTTGCAACCGGGCCCTACTATGACCTATATTCGGGGAGTGGACTACAAAGGACTCAACGGTAGTGTCACACCCGTGATGTACCACATGACCTAGAATATAGAGTGTATTCGTAGGTAAATAACATCTAAGCATCATGCTTACATGATCTCTAGCACCCACCCTGTGATGAACTTATGCATAAACACAATGATAAACTAGCTATACTAAGCATATAATTCAAGTAGATGATGAACATTGCAACCTTGAACATGAATAAGATGAATACTATATTGTCTTCACAATTGTACCAAAGCATATAAAAATAATAGAGATATAACGAGAGATGGGTATAAGAATTATACCAAACCAAACTCTAGACGATGTCAGGAATCCAACCGAAGATCTGCTTGTCTCCCTCTAAACTTAGTCTAACTAGCTAATGCCCTAGAAACTAGAGGAGCTTTGAGGAGATTAGAATTTCTAGCTCTGGATGACTTGATCTCAAATGACTTGAGGCCTCCAGGGGGGTTGGGGTTTGTTTATATAGCCCAGGGGGTACAACATAAGCCTTTGGATCAAACCAACTTGAAGGATGGCGTAGATGCAATCCTAGGAGGCGGTGGAGGAATATTCCAGAAGATGTTGATGAGAGGGGCCCATATGGGGCCGAACGGCACCATGGTGAGGCTGGTCGGCCCCACCTGGTGACCTCTTGGGGTCTACCTCGGGGGTCACCTCCTGGAGTCCTCTGGAGTCTTCTAGAATAGTTTTCATCACGGTTAAGTTTATTTTTTTTTCACGTTTTGATCTCTCTTTCTGGTTTTCTAGAATAACCTTGCTGAAAATACAGATTCACCAAAACTTGTGAAAACTGTTAGTTTAAACCCCTAAGTTTCTATTGGTGATATATCAAACATTTATTCAGGTTATGTTGATAGTTTATGATGAACAATAACTACCGTCAACAGCTTTCAAGAGCAGGGGGTTTGCTTTTTTGAGCCCATGGCATCGTAGCGAGGGTATTCAGTTTTATGTATACCTTCGCTCCCGTCTTAAACTTTTAGAGCGGGTGGGGCTTGCTTCTTCGAGCGCTTGGCGTCGTTGCAAGGTTGCTCGATTTTATGTATACCTCCGCTCCCGTCTTAAACCTTTAAGAGCGGGTGGGGTTTGCTTTTTGGGCTCCTGGCGTCGTTGCGTGGGTTCTCGATTTTATGTTTACCTCCACTCTCGTCTTAAACCTTTAAGAGCGGGTGGGGTTTGCTTTTTTGAGAATTTTAATGAATGTTTTGCCTCAAGCAAGGTTTATGGTAGAGGGCCTTGTTTGAGGCAAATCTTTACCTGTAGTTGTGGTGATAAGGGTGGTTCAGCCCAGGGCCACCTGTTTCAACGAGGGTTGATTTTTGCGAGGCAAGGTAAATTATATTATAGGGAGAAGCTACTGCCTCATTGAAAAACCTTGTGCCCCTTCGCAAGGAAAAAGAGTGCAGCGCTAAGTTTTTTACATCATGGTGGTGAAAGGAATAAAAGGAAAATTACATAGTGCGAGCATGCTCTAAAGCGCCGCTAAGGGTAGAATTTGCAGAGGTCATCTATATTCTAGGTGTGTGGTAGTTTGTTACCCTCGCTATCTTGTAGAGTGAATGTCCCTTGTCTGGTTGTTTGAGTGGCGAGGTACGGGCCGAGCCATTTTGGTTGAAGCTTTCTTGCCATTTTTGTGTTTTGCTTTCTGATTAGGACCATGTCGCCTGTGATGATTTGGTGGGGGTTCACCTTTTTGTTCCTCCATCTAATGGTTTCATCTTGATATAAGCAGAGGATGTTCACTTCTTGGCCTCTGACTTCTTCTATTAGGTACTTTGTCAGTTGTTCGTCCTCTTGGGCTTCGACTTTGTTGCTTGCGAGGGTGACTCTTGGTGATTTGTAGGTGAGTTCCTTTGGGAGGATTGCTTCTTCTCCGAAGAGTAACTTGAATGGAGTGAATTTAGTGGCTCTAGATTTGCAGGTATTGTGGGACCAGATGACGAAGGTCAGCTCTTCGGCCCATTTTCCCTTAGGTCTACCGTGTAATCTTTTGGAGATGCCTTGGAGGATTATGCCATTTGCTCTTTCGATGAGGCCATTTCGCTCGGGGTGCCTTACAGAGGCGAAGCATATCTTGGTTCCTATTTGCATGCAGAACTCTTTGAATGCCTCGCTGTCAAACTGATTCCATTGGTACTCTGAAGCAACATATGATTTGTTGCCAAAAGAACTTTTTGACTGATTGTGAGGTTATTGTGGCTAGCGTCTTTGCTTCTATCCATTTTGTGAAGTACTCGACGGTAACAACTACGTAGCGGTCGTTACCTGGGGCTGTTGGCAGCGGGCCAACTAGTCCATTGCCCATCGTTGGAGTGACCATGTCAGGCATATTAGGGTTGTTGGAGCCCCTGGCCTATTGGAGGGCGAGGCAGAGAGTTGGCAGCCCTCGCATTTTTGTACCAGTGAGGTTGCGTCATTTACTGTTGTTGGCCAGTAAAACCCCTGCTTGAATGCTTTCCTTATGAGGGCTCTAGGTCTGTTGTGCGAACTGCATTGACCTTCGTGGATTTCCTTCAATAACTATTTTCCTTCGATGGAGATAACACATTTTAGGAGAGGTGTTGTTACGCTAGCTTTGTATAGCTCATCATTTATTATCTTATACCCTCGTGCTCTCTATTGCATTCTCTTCTTGTCTTCTTTGTTTTCCGGTTCGAGGTAGCCCTTGAGGTACGCCACGATTGGCGCTCTCCAATCTTCGTTGTGCATTGCGTTTATTAATTTTGGTGCCTTGAGGTTTTCTTCTACCGAAGGTTGGGTTATGACTTCGTAGAAGACATCTATTGACATTTCTTACATCACTATGCACTAAGTTGTCATAGGGATGCTTAGAATATTGGTAATTGTACCTACACTTGAAAACTCTAAATAATGTTAAAACATAATTATCCACAAGCGCACAGATAAATCACCTATTGTAGCATTCTACCCAGAGTATTCCGAGTATCGTTTATTTATTTTAATCCCAAAGGAAGGACCATGAGGCAAATATTTATATGATTAAATAAATGTGTAGACCTATGATAAACCAGCCACTCTTATACTTTAGCAGAGGTAAGTCAAGTAAAAGATAAATAAATGATAAATAAGTTCAACATGATAATGGTATTCCAGAGATAGAAAGTGGAGACTCATTAAAAGTAGTATGACTAATCTAGAGATTCAGTCAGAGTAAGAATTCCTAAGTTATTCCTAAACACTAAGTCTTCTTGCTCACTCTAGAATATATATCTTCATCTACTAGTAAAACTGAATCAAGGCAAAATTATAAGGAACATCAACTAGGGAGAATCTGAAACAAAGTCTTCATCTCCTTTCAGACCGGGCTCTACCAATTAATCAATATACGGGGGATGGACTGCAAAGGACTCAACACAGCTGTCACCAATGCGATCTACCACCTCCCGACACATAGCGGGCATTCACAGGGGAATTTCATATCTAAGCACCACGCTTACATAATCAAAGCTACTTAACTGTCACGCGAACTGAATTAAGTACTCTACGAACATATGCAAATGCAAATCATCAAATAATATTATATTCAATATATAACTAGAGCAAACTAAGAACATAATAAATTGGAACATAATATTTAAATAGAACAAAGTCATAAATGAGATACAAAGGCAAATTACCAAATCTCCAGACGAACAGATCCGGAATCCTGAGCAAATCATCCAACTCTACTCTAAACTCTCAAGAAAACCTATACTAAGAAATTAAAGAACTAGAGATCTCTCTATCTAATCTCTAGAAATCCTAATATCTAGACTACTCTTGACTTAGGATCAGGTGATGATGTCTTTCAGGAGGGGGTCTATATCTTTATTTATAGCCCTGAGGAAGAAATGTCAGCCCTTGGATCAAACCAACTTCACGAACGGTGAAGATGCATCCTAGGAGGTGTAGGAGGAAGTCTCTGGAAGGGCATAGAGGAATCCCTCTATGGGGGGCGGGCGGCACTAGGGTGGGGCCAGCCGGCCCAACCTGGCAGCTGCCGGTCCTCCTTTTCGGTCCCATGCCTTCTGGTGTCTTCTGGTGCATATTTCGTCATGGCTAAGTTTCGTTACCTTTTTGATAATTTAATCCTCTTTTCATTCTCTCTAGAATATCCCTACTGAAAATAATAATTCACCAAAACTCATGGAAATTGTTAGTAATAACCCCTAAGTTTCTATTGGTGACCATTTTTATGCATAAAGTTGATGGTTTGTGATGGATGATAACTACCATCAACAACATCCAAGGGTAGGTTGTTGCCCTAGATTGCTGCTTTAGCAAGCTCATCTGCTTCACTATTTTCTGATCATGGTATCGGTTTTGTTGTTATGCCTAGGAAGAAACCCTCGGTCTTGCGGATTGTGAAGGTACTTTTGGAGCTCTAGTTCTCTTGCTCTGAAGCTTTTCTCAATGTGACCTAAGATGACCTGGGAATCTATTTTGATGACTGCCCTTCTGGCTGACAGTGCGTGAAGCTTGGAAAGGGCCAGGATGACTACTTCGTACTCTGCGCTATTGTTTGTGCACTGGAACTTGAGTCATGCTGTATATGTTAGCTTTATGCCAGATGGCGAGGTTAGGATGGCTGCTATCCCTGCTCCTATTGTGCCCCAGGCTCCGTCTACTGACGGTACATATTGTCTTTGAGACCTCAGCTATGTTGTGAGTGTTGGGGGTCCAATCGGCTACAAAATCCGCGAGGGCCTAGGATTTTATTGTGTTTTCTGACGAGCTCGATGGCGAAGTTGTTGATTTTTGTTGCCCATTTGCCAATGCACCCTATGGCTTGAGGGTTCTTGAAGATCTTGTCGAGTGGGAAGCTCGAAGGTATGTTAATTTTGTGAGCTTGGAAATAGTGTTTTAGCTTTCTGGACGCCATGCCAACTACATGTGCAACCTTCTCCATTTCAGTGTAGAATTTTTTAGCGCCGTCGAGGGTCTTGGATACATAATATACTGGTAGCTACCTCTTTATATGCTCTTCTTGCTTTTTTGTTACTAGCACTGCACTGACCGTGTGTGGCAAGGCTGCGACATATAGTAGTAGTGGTTCTTTTGGCTGTGGACTGGCGAGGGTTGTGATGTTGTGTAGATATGTTTTGAGTTCGTCAAAGGCTTTTTGTTGTGTTGGGCCCCAGCTAAATGGGTCTGTGTTCTTGAGAACCTTGAAGAATGGTAAGCCTCCTCTGCGAACCTTGATATGAATCTGTTTAATGCTGCCAATCTTCTGGCGAGCCTTTGCGCTAGTTTGCGCGATGTCGGGGGTTCCATATTAATGACGGCGTTGATTTTTTCTTGGTTAGTGTCGGGTATCAATTTACTAGGGTACCTAATACATAGCGAAATACGACACCATACACATTTGCTAGAAACACCGTCATAGGGGGCCTAGGTAATACTGACCCTCTAAAGGCACAGACGGCGTGTCAGTCGCTCGAAGCCAAAAACCAACCCCCATCCCGCTCGAGCCTTGCGAAAAGGTCTCGGGTGACATAGGTGCCTCAGGCGGCAATTTCCACCTTGCTTGAGCCCCATGACATCATCAAAGCACTCGACCCCTGCGCCCTGTCAGGAACAAATTTTGCCTCACCCGACCCTGGCAACATAAGCATGGGAGCGCCCAACCCCCTTGGCGTACTTCTGCCTCCCCCGAGGGACAAGTGGAGCCCTCTAGCAAGGCGGGAAGCCATGGGGGTCCCCAACCATGGCACAGTTAACAGGAACACGGGAACCACGCTCTGACCCAACATGACCCCAGTAATTCCACCACGACGACATCCATACTTCTACAGCGACGGGGATAATGGCAACTATACCACCTACCCCCACTCTACATGAATCCAGGCGCCCGTATCGCCCATCATCGTTGGCACAGAAGCACACAGGACAAAGTATGGCCATAGCATGTTGCACCAGGGGATGGAGAGGCTAAAAAATCAACGCCCATTACATCTCTGCGCTACAGGGGAAACTGCTCCCACCGGATAAGGAGGAAGACGGCTGCACCCGAGGCCACCTTTTTTATTTTTTTTCTTTCATCTTTTTCCCGCTTCACCTTTTTGCCATGAATGTAACCCGAGCCCTCCCCTTAGAAACTATAAAAGGGGAGGCACAGGATGCCTCACGAGAAAAGGACACGAAACGCACTACAACTGATCGAAACAGACACAACACACCACTTCCCCTGAAGAAGCCTAGGTTCTGTTCCCTCTCTCGAAAGCTTGTAACCCCCACTACGAGCACTCCGGTGCAAGGCAACACGAGTAGTAGCCGAATCCACTGGACGTAGGGCCGTTCTTGCCCGAACCAGTATACACCCTTGTGTGCGCTTTGCACACCATCCGGGCCTAGACAGGCAGATACAAATTCACTCGTCGCTCTATCTAGATCTCTGATTTTCTAGACACCAATGGTTAGCTTCAATTCCTCTTGTCGAGACGAGGTAGCCGAGTACTTTTCCTTTGCTCACGCCAAATATGCATTTTTAGGATTCAATTTGAGCCCTGCGTTGTGGAGGTTGGTGAATGCTCTTTCGAAGTCTTGGATATGGTTTTCTTTGTCCTTACTTTGTACTATGATGTCATCTACGTAGGCGAAGATTGATTTATCTTCTTTGAACATCTTTGCTGTCATGCGTGCGAAGGTTGAGCCTATGTTCCAGAGGCCTTCAGCCATTCTTTTGAAGCAATTGGTTCCGAAGGGTGTGATGAAGTTTGTCTTTTCCTCATCTTTTTGATTCATCCATATTTGATGGTACCCCGAGAAATAGTTGAGGAGTGACAGGAGCTCATAGCCGGCAGCTGAATCGACAAGGGTACTGATTCTTGGCAACGGGAAGTCGTCCTTCGGACAAGCTTTGTTTAGACTTGTGAAGTCAACGCACATTCTTCACTTGCCATTTTTCTTTTTAACTAGCACCACGTTTGATAGCCAGGTTGGGTATTTTATCAGATGGATGACCCCTGCGTCCAGCAGACGTTGGACCTCCGCCTTTACTGCTCGTTTTCTTTCTTCGGACATTTTTAGAGCTTTTGCTTGACTGGTTGGTAGCCCTATTTTATGTCCAAGATGTGTTCAATTACTGATCTGTCCACTCCTCGGAGATCCTCTGCGGACCATGCGAAAATGTTGCTGTTGTTGCAAAGGAATTGTACAAGCTCGTCCTCTGTTTTAGTGTCTAGTAGGGCAGAGATGATGACTTGTTTGCTTTTGTTACCCTCGAGCAGGGTGACTATCTTTGTTTCCTCCGCTGGCTTTGCTTTGGGTTGCTATTCTGGCTCATCTTGTGGGGGTTGTTTTGCTTTTGGTGTTTCTTTGTCAAGGCTGTGAACATTTTTCTGCCTGGGTGCGGTGGTTTCTTCTGCTATCCGGGTGAGGTCTTGGTCACCATATACGGCAATAATGCCTTTGGCAGAGGGTAGCTTCATGTAGAGATAACCTGCGTGAAGGAGTGCGCTAAATACATTGGTGACCCCTCGGCCGAAAATTGCATTGTAGTTGTACAGCATGTCGACTACATCGAAGGTTATGTGTTATGTTCTGTTGTTTTGCTGGTCTCTGAAGGTTATTGGTAGAGTGCTTTTGCCTATTGCTTTAACTTGCTTGCCTCTGAAGCTGTGTAGCGGTCTACCTACTAGTTGGAGAAGCTTTCTGTCTAACTTCATATTGTCAAAGGTTGAGGCAAATAAGATGTCTGCGGAGCTGCCCGAATCAACTAGGATTCTTGTTATAGCCTAGCCGGCTATGTTTGTTTCGGTGACCATCGCGTCTGTCTGGGGGTAGTCTTTGAGTTTGAGGTCGGAGTTGTCGAAGGTTATTGGAATGTGGGACCATTGTGAGTTTCTATGGGGCCCCTCCATGGCGACGTGGTGTACTCTTCTCATGTGTTTTTTGCACTGCCTTTTGTTTTCATGGTCCTCATTGGATCCTCGGTGATTGCCAGGATGACGCCGAAGGTCGCGGTTGGGTTGTTGATTGTTGTTTGGTTGGGTTGGTTTGCGGGTTCAGCTTTTACTTGTAATTGCTGTGGTTGTGCGGGTGGTGGCGGGGGTGGTGGTGGCAAGGCTTGATGCTGGGGTTGCATTTGTGGCAGGGTGGGGGATGAGTGACTATGTACGGTTGGTTGTTGGATCGAGTGTTGTAGGCGTATGATGGGTGGTTGTTGTCGTAGGTGTTGTAGTGGTGGTAAGGTTGGTTGTAGCATGCGAAGGTTCGAAATTGGGGTTGGGTGTGTCGCGAGGGTATGCCGTAGTTAATGGGGGTGTAGTGATATGCACTTGCTGCGGGGGTCGACAGTCTTCTGGTGTAATTAACTGGCTTCGGTGGCCCCGCTGCTGCGGCCTGCTATGCTTCTTGATACTCTTTTCCTTTCACGAAGCAGGCACATTGCTTGGTTGTGTGTCCCTTGTCTAGCTCGGAGAAATGATAGATTTTTGACTGGTTTCTTTGGTTTGGCTTGTTCTGATTGCTGCTTCTGTTATTGCTCTATCCTGCCGTGGGTGCCTATTGTGATCTTTGGTTCTGCTGTTGCCTTGGCTGTTGGAGGGGTGTGGATTCTATTGCATTCACGCTTACTGCTTCGTTTCGGGGGTACTAATTTCTTTGCTGTGGCTGTTGGCATTTCTTAGCATCACTCTTACTAAGTTGTCGTCCCTAGCATGGTGCTAGAAATGCTTTGTTGGTAAATTATGAATGCCACTTATAAACTCTAAGAAAATAATATTAAAGTAAGTATCCGCAAGCGTACAGATAAATTACCATTGTAGCATTTCACCCAGGAGTATACCGAGTATCGTTATTTATATTTAATCCACAAGGAAGATCTAAGGGGTTGAGTTGACATTGAGACATTGACTAATATGTATACTTATGATCCAAACCACTCTTATGCTTTAGCAGGGGTAAGTCAAGTGATAAATAAATGATAAATAAAAGATAATAAAGGTATTTCAGAGATAGAAACAAAGACTCACAAATGTAGTATGACTAACCTCGAGATCTGATAAGAGTAAAAGATTCCTATGTCATTTCTAATCACTAAGTCTTTTGTATACTCAAGCATATATACTCTCATCTATAGTATAACTAACTTTGGATCTACGTATAAGGAACATTACTTGGGGAAGTTTGAGAACAGAGCTTTTTCTTTCTTCGTAACCAAGGTTCTATTTATTCTATACACGGGGAGTGGACTACAAAGGACTCAATGGGAGTGTCACATCCGTGATCTACCACATGACCCGACATATAGAGTGCATCCGTAGACAAACAATATCTAAGCACCACGCTTACATAATGTCGACCACTTAACTCACTCGAGTACTGAATTAAGCGCTCTACGAACATATGCATATATTCATCATTAATCATAACTATATCAAGCAATAAACTAGAGCAAACTAGGAACATAATAAATAGCAACATAATATTGAAGTATCATAAAGTCATAAATAAAGAGATACAATGGCTAATACCAATCTCTAGACGGCAGATCCGAAATCCTGAGCAGTAGCCCAAATTTTACTTGAACCTTGCTAGAAGACTTGAAGAACTAGAGCTCTCTCTCTAATCTCTGGTCTAATCTTGACTTATAGCAGATGTTGATGTCTCTCCAGGCGTCCAAGTCTGGTTATATAGCTCTAAGGGTGGAACGTGAGCCCTTGGATCAAACTGACTTGAAGGACGGTGTAGATGCAATCATAGGAGGCGGTGGAGGAAGCTTCTGGAAGCTGACAGGCAGGGGCCACTATAGGGGACCGGGTGGCACCATGGTGGGGCTAGCCGGCCCTACCTGGCAGCCTCTTAGGTTCCGCCGTGGTGTGATATTCTCTGGAACCTTATATAGTAGTTTTCGTCACGATTAAGTTTGGTTTCATTTCACGCTTTGATCCTCCTTTTCTGTTTTCTGGAATAACCCTGTTAAAAATACAGATTCACCAAAACTCGTGGAAATTGTCAGTTTAAACCCCTAAGTTTCTATTGGTGATCCTTTTCAAGTATTTGTTTAAGTTAAATTGACGGTTTGTGATAAACGATAACTACCGTCAACGGTGGCCTCGGTGGGGGCGGGCTTGTGATCGCAGGGCGTCGGTTTTGTTGCGGTGGACCATGTCTGATCTAATCCATAACCTTGTGTAGTTTTGCGATTGTTTTTGGTGGTTTTCTGGTGAGTCTGGCAGAGCAGGTCCTAGTCTGACTCCATTGGTTGCTGCTAGGATCACTGAGTCATATGTGATGTCGGGGGTTTTGGCTCTGAGTTGTACAAACCTCCGCCAGAAATCTCGGAGAGGCTCGCGTTCGGCCTGGATGCATGTGAATAACTCCATTGGGTTGGTGGATAGAACAATGTCTGTTCGAGCTATCCTCGGAATGGAATAACGGATCATTTGAGGCATAGTGGGTGTTTAATGGCCCAGTTTCCAACATGCCCATAGAACTAGTGCTCTCTACTACCATAAAATTTTTATCATCTCTCTTCATCGATACAGTGTCATGTCATCTATTTAATATCCATGAAACTCAAAACCCGTTGAGATTGGCCTCAGCGAGCGAGGGACACAGACCCGACACGGAGTCGCGATCTCGTACTCGTTGTGGGGGCAGTGTCTGTTTGTGGGCGCAGCTGCTTCTTATTAGCCCACTTGTTGCTTTCGGGGATGCACTTGTAGCAAACTGATCACTGGACACTCGGAGTAGTGCACTGGTGTTGCCTCATTTTGGTCGTGTCAAACTGTGTTCTGGCTTGTTTTCTAAATCAGTTTTTTTTAACTTCATATCAAGTCTACGAAAAGATCTTTTTTAAAATACGTTCTGATAATACATTTTTTGAGTTTATTGGTATCAATATATTTATCTAAATATATGATCAGACCAAAATGTATTCCTAATATTAAATAGCGAAGTGTTTCGTTGTCCTTTATTGTTCACAACCGTCCGATGAAGTACAATTAAGAAGTAGAATATGAAGTGTTTCCATATAATCTGCCACTCTTCCATGCGCTAGTTGAGTGCTTGGACATGGTTTGGAGTCCGACCCCACAATAAGTCAGAACAAATGGCACGGTTTCTGTTAAATCTTTAAATTACTTGTGCATATATGAGTTACAGCAGCACACCCGTAGACATAATACAAAGTACGATTTCCAGACGAATTGAAAGTATGACGTGATCGCTAAATAAATCCCTAAGCCACGAATCGTTCACACAACTAAGAAATAAGCTGAATGTTTTGTTGCTATACATGGACATATTTGCTAGCAAACTATAGTTGAAAAACGGACGAAGTATGTAAGCACCTTGCCAACTGCTTGTATAGCGGATAGATAGGTTGCCTTGTTTAGTATGTCTGTTGTAATTTTTTTTTTTTTGACAAATATCTGTAGTAAGTTGTTGAGACCACAACTCCCGTAATAATGATGCTGTCCTCCTCGAACCGGAGAAGCTCTTTCACGTACGGAATACCATACCATACATGATACATCAATAAGCGGGGACCCCGTGGTGCATCTATTTGTGTTCACTGGGACAGACGGGAGAGAGAACAGCGTAGGACTGGTCCCGACTAAACATGCACTGTATCAAACTGTACCAGCAATAGCTATGGTCGTAGATAATTCGTATATCTTCTTACCGATATTAACCTTGAAGTTTTATCCCGAAATGTCCTATAATGAGAAATATACTAGTTATCAATTTTAGAATTCAAAAAAATTATGAGTACCAAATTAAACTATAGGTGCAGATTGCTACCACACCGATCACGCAGTCCCTGGTAGGTAATGGCCCTGTTCACTAAAACTTATAAGCTTGGTTTATCAGTCATAGTATAGTGTTTTTTTCTCATTACAAATTAGTCAACGGTATTTTTCAGCGAAGCGACAGAGCTATCAAAAATGGCATGGCTAGCGTCCGAACATCCAAACGAACGCGGTGTCCGGATGCCCATGCATGCTGCTGCGCACCTGCCCACCTGACGCACCTGCTTACCCTCCCACGTCCGCGTCCATCTAGTGCCAGCGCCCGCCTCTAACCGCGCCCTCTGCATTGCCTGCGAATGCATGCCGCGGATGCGTACTGGGCCAACATATCGGTACTGAAAATTTCGACTACGTCGTTGTCCCGGTAGGCCGGGCGCGAAGCTATTGGTGACCCATGACAGGGCTGTGGCACTAGTCATGGAGTTTGCAGACAAGGGGAAGGTGATGGTCAGCCACCGGCGCCATTGCTAACATCTGCAATATTTAGATCTATTTTGGCATCCATATAAAACATTTGCAATAGACGTCTGAAGATAGATGAAACACTTAAAATATGCGTCTGAAACACTTGCAAAAACACCTGAAATACTTGAAAGCCATTGCAAAACATATGCAACATTCAGATAAAACACTTGCAACATATATGTGAAACATATGCAACATCTAGATAAACACACTTGCAACGTACGTCTGAACAAACAGATGAAACATTTGGATCAGACGCTTGCAACATACGTGATAGCCATTGCAACATATGAAACATGCTGATCTACTTTTACAATATTGATATGAAACGTTTGCAATATATCTCTGAGACATCTAAAACACTTTAAACATGCGTTTTGCAACATAGGGGAGGCCAAGGCCGGTAGATTCTAGATGTCGGGGGAGTCAGCAGCGCCCAAGCACCAACACTAGCGCAGCCAGCACCGGCCTTGGCTCGGGCGGACGGGCGGCATGCTCGACGGGCAGGAGCAAGCGGCGCAGGTGGGGGGCGTGACAGGCGGGAGCGAGGAGCGAGCGAGCGAGCGGCGCGGGATGGGCATGCAGCGGGGGAAGGCGGTAGCAGCGAGCGTGGAGTGGGCACGCGTGGTGTCCTGACGAACGGACGTCCGTGAGGAAGCATTACCATATCACAAAACAATGATCTATCCTATCCCAAAAGTGCAACAGAAACAAGTGACCTCTTGCAAGCATGCGTGCATGCATGGTCGAAAGTTGAAATAAACCATATGTGCCGGCAAACACATACTGATGACATACCTATACGAGGCGGAAACTATACAGTACCCATATGGCACGATACTTGGGCACATGATCTGCTTTGGTTAGTCGACAAGTTCTGCTACATCAATCAACCAGCATTTCTAATTAAGCAAATATAATCATTCTCGACTACTGTTTTCTTCCATTCTTTTCTTAACAGTGGCATGGAACCTTCGTTCAACTAGTTTTATTGTTGCACCACCGTTTGAATCTATCTTTAATTCTTTATCTATATGTGTTATTGCAGTTAAGATCCCACAACGAAAGAGCTAGCACGCTCGGATTGCACAAAACATCAACTTTGACGAAGTCCGAAGAAACCGACACTAAAAAAGGATTTTACCAGACATGACCTCTGGGGGGTATTTTTAGGAGCTATCTCTGTAAATTGGTCAGACATGTCTCTAGCAAACGTCTGTCTCTGTTAAACATTTATAGAGGCCGACATCCGACATCCTAAGAGATCATCTCTGTCCACTATTTACAGAAACGATTGACTATTAAAAATTGATTAACAGGGATCGCACATTTTTAAAACGTCGGCGGCTAGAAATAGTTGCATCAAAAATAATTTATATTTTTTCATATGAATTCCAGTGAAGGCGAACTTTATATCAAAATTGTAGAGATCAACATGATCTACAACTTTGTTGGTAAGTTTTCTAGAGTCCCAAATATTAGTTTAATTTCTCAGAATTTGAAATTAAATTTTAGAATTCTAAAGGACCAAGGATGCTGACATAGTATGCACCAAAAATTTAGTTCCGAATACAATCGACAACTTTGTAGTTCACGGGTTTTTTAATTTGAAGTTGTTTAGAGTTTCAAATATGTATTTGACATTCTTAGATTTTGAAATTCAAATTTTAAACTTTCCAAATGACCTTTATTGTGGACATGGTAAATACCAAATTTGTAGTGGGGTCAAAGAGATCTAAAAATTTATAGTTGACAAGTTTTTTTTCTATATGAAGTCGTTTAGAGTCCAAAATGTTCATTTTAAGCTATCATATTTTGAGATTCAAATTTTTGAAATTTTCTGGCAGTCTTGAATGGAGACATATTATATATACCAAAATTATAGTGCTTAGCTTGCTTCCAAACTCCAAAGAACGTCCCAGTCGTTCAGATATCGCGGTGCGAGATGGCCATATGGCCTTTGCGATCGATCCCAACACCGCAAAACGTCATCCGTTGCGTCTGTAACATTAACATCGTATATCTGTGACTGTGATCGCTTGCTTGGGAGGATCCCGGTGTGCTTGTATATATATATGTTGCGACGCCATGCAGGACGAACACCAGCGAGCTGCGATCGATGATCAGCCAGTGTCAGTAACCACATCTCCAGTTCCGCACAGGCATGGACGACAAGGCCTACTACATGGCCACCGGCCTCTCCCTGGCGGCCTTCCTCCTCCTCCTCCACCGCCTCGTGGTCGTGGGCCGTGCTGGCGGCGGCAAGGGGAACAACGCCGCCGCGCGGCGGCTGCCTCCTAGCCCTCCCGCCGTCCCGTTCCTCGGGCACCTCCCCCTGCTAGTATCCCAGCGCGCGTTCCACTCGGCGCTGGCCGGCCTCGCAGCGCGCCACGGCGCGGTCTTCTCCCTGCGCCTGGGCTCCCGCGCCGCCGTGGTGGTGTCCTCGCCGGGTTGCGCCGAGGCGTGCTTCACGGAGCACGACGTGGCCTTCGCCAACCGCCCCAGGCTGCCCTCGCAGGAGCTCGCCTCCTTCGGCGGCGCCGCGCTCGCCGTGTCCAGCTACGGGCCCTACTGGCGCACCCTCCGCCGCGTCGCCGCCGTGCGCCTCCTCTCCACGCACCGCGTCGCGTGCAGCATGTGCCCCGTCATCTCCGCCGAGGTGCGCGCCATGCTGCGCCGGGTGATGAGCCGCGCGGCAGAAGCCGAAGCGGAGGCAGGGGGGCGCGTCGTCCAGCTCAAGGACAGCCTGTTCGAGCTCTCCCTCAGCGTGCTCATGGAGACCATCGCGCAGACCAAGACGTCGCGCGCCGACGCTGACGGCGTGTCGCCCGAGGCGCACGAGTTCAGGCGGATCGTCGACGAGATCCTGCCCTACCTCGGCGCCACCAACCTGTGGGACTACCTGCCGTCGTTCCTGCGGCGGTTCGACGTGCTGGGCGTCAGGAGCAAGATCAGGGACGTCGTCGGCAGGAGGGACGCCTTCCTGCAGCGGCTCATCGACGCAGAGCGGCGCAGGCTGGACGACAGCGACGGCGAGAAGAAGAGCATGATCGCCGTGATGCTCTCGTTGCAGAAGTCAGAGCCGGACGTGTACACGGACACCATGATCATGGCACTGTGCGGGGTGAGTGAGTCTGCTAGCTTTTGTTTCTCCATGTGACTGATCGAGACACTGACTGTCGTTTTCTCCTTTAACAACTTATCCCTGTGATTGAAACCAAAAAAAAGAACTTGTTTACCGCCGGAACGGAGACGACGTCGTCGACGATAGAATGGGCCATGTCGCTGCTGCTGAATCACCCGGAGGAGCTGAAGAAGGCGGAGGCAGAGATCGAGGCGGCCGTGGGCACCAGCCGCCTCATCACCATGGACGACGTGCCCGGGCTGGGCTACCTGCAGTGCGTCATCAGCGAGACGCTGCGCCTCTACCCGGTGGCGCCGCTGCTGCTGCCGCACGAGTCGGCGGCGGACTGCACCGTCGGCGGCTACGACGTGCCCCGCGGCACGCTGCTGTTCGTCAACGCGTACGCCATCCACAGGGACCCCGCGGTGTGGGAGGAGCCCGCCGAGTTCAGGCCTGAGCGGTTCCGGGACGGAAAGGCCGAGGGCCGGCTGATGCTGCCGTTCGGGATGGGGCGGCGCAGGTGCCCCGGGGAGACGCTCGCGCTGCGGACCGTCGGCCTTGTGCTCGCCACGCTCATCCAGTGCTTCCACTGGGACAGGATCGATGGCGCCATGATCGACATGACCGAGAGCGGCGGGCTCACCATGCCCCGGGCCGTCCCGTTGGAGGCCACCTGCAAGCCTCGTCAAGCCATGCGTCATGTTCTTCAGTACCTCTGATCGACCCATGCGTTGAACATTTCCATTCCTATTATCACTTTGGTGTGTGTGGCGGTACGTATGCTTGACTGACAGCGCGTGCTAGCTCATCTAAATAAGCTGCGGGCATAGCTACCCGCGTAACTCTCGACAGTATGGTTCAGCAAGTTGTTATCCTTCAGAGTCAGAGGTTGTCTAGTATAATTATTATATACATATATAATAATAAAGAGCGAAATTATTTTTCTTTCATCTTTGACTCTATTATACATGGTTAAAGATGGCAACGGGCAAAATGCCCGCGGATACAGCTGTCGTGTGCCCGCACCCGCGAGCAAAAATTCATGCCCGCGCCCGACACCCACCATGGGCGCTATCCTGTGCCCGCGCCCGCTATCCGCGGACATGCCCATGCCCACCAGATCTGGAGAGCGGAGGGTGGCAATGGCGAGGACGATGGAGAATGACGAGGACGGAGCATCGGTGAGCAGCAAAGCACTCGAGTAGTCGGTGCCCAAGCACCGCGTGGGCCGCGTCATCGTCGAGCGGTTGAGCCCCAGCCCTGAGATGGCGGCGGCCGAGCACGCTGCACCACCTGTGCGCGGGGTCGTGCAGTCGCGCCGAGCCCCAAGACGAGCAGGTGGGGCAGCGGCCGGCAATGTTCTTGCGCGGGGCGGGGCGGGGCGGCGGGCTGCTGTGCCGTGACAGCCGCAAAGGCGCGGGGAAGCGGGCGAACTGGCTGCGGTTCGGACGCGCGGTGCGATTCCGCGAAGGGCTGCGACGCGGGCAGGGCTGGTTGCGGCGCGGTCGGGATGGCCGGGTGGGGATGCTAGGGTTTCTGTCTTCCAATAAATACTTGGTTGGCTGTGACCCCACTTGTCAGTTAGCTAAGGCGGGTTTGCGGATACGGATAGGTTATTTTCTTACCCGTTAATGAATGCCCGTTGGGTTTATACGTCTGCCCGCACCCGTGCCCGCGGATGTACTTTGGCGCTTGTATTCGCGCCCGCCGGGTTTGATACCCGCGGGTACGCGGGTATTCTGTGCCCGTTGCCATCTTTATACATGGTATTGAAACCTACCATTCCGGAAGTGGAAAACGCCTATTGACTAATGGATGAGAGTTTAACCGAGCCTTGATAACTCTGGTGCTCCAATGTGGGTTAGGGGGTTGTTTGACAACAACCTGATATCATGGGGAAAATTTTGGCTGTCTCTTTGCCTTACTATTTACTTGCTTTACTCTTGTTGATTGCAAGTTTCTTGATTATATTGACAACTAGGGAGTCATTCCACCGAAGAAGACCTCCTCCAGCCCCTCCGCCAGCCTCGCCGCCATTCGAGCGCGCTACTCGAGGACCGTGCGGCCGCAAGGATGGTTGCGTGGGGCCCTTTCCCTTTCTCTTCCCCCGGTCTCTCTCTCCTCTCCTCGGCGACGGGTGTGCGGCGACCGGATCTTCCATGGATGGGCTCTGCACTAGGATGACTGGATCTAGGCTCCGGTGGCCGGTTCTGCATGTAGAGGGGCCGGGTCTAGTGCGGCCAGCCTCTGGCGTGGGTGCGGGGACCAGACTCCGGTTCCCCTGTTCCAGTGTGCTGGGATGCCGGCCATGGCGGAGCAGGGGTAGTGCGGGCCAGCACCGTCCCCTGTGGCTGCTCCCGGGTCGTGGCCGGTGGCGACGGCGATGGAGGCTATCGGCAGATGTGCGGCCTGGCGGAGTGGGCGGTGTAGGGCTAGCAGAGGCTGCCTGATATCTGGCGTGGTGTGTTTGATGCAGGGTTGGGCCGGTGGTGGGCTAGGCGACTAGGGCTTCTTCTAATCTCGACCATCTTCTCTCCGCCATCTGCCTTCCCCCTTCCATGGGTTGGCTTCCGTGGCAGAGCTGGCCGGATTTGCATGCTACTGCCTGGCCTTACCGGTTCCGGCAGAGGTTGACTCTCCGATGGGCTTCTCCACACCCTGCCTCCTTGGTAGGGTTTGGTCTTCGGCGGCGACGGTGTGGAGGTTGCTCGAGGTCAGGGCAAAAGCTTGGACGACGACATCTGCGGACGCCTTTCCCTCCTTGGAGGAGTCCTTTCCTACCTCTCCTCCTGCCGTACTGGACGTTACAGGTGAAAACCTTCCCTCGATGGTCTACATTGTCAGCGCTTTTAGCATCGTTTTCTCCTTGGAGGCATTGTTAGGCGTTCCAGTTCCGCGGTTGCTCCTTGCCGCTTGGCCATGGTGGTGTCCCGAGCTGTGTTGTCTGGTATCACCTGACAGGTCATCATGTTTCTTTAGCCCTTATTAGTTGTTAGTTGGGTCGATTCAGCCATTTTAAAGCAAGTAGTGGCGTGAGTAGATGGTTGTCTAGTTGTTGTTTCAAAGTAGTATAGGAGGAGTGGTGCATTCTCCTCAGTTGTATGATTTTTGGGCCTAATTTCCATTTAAAAAACTAGGCGAACACTTGCCTTTTTTCCTTTATTCGTCTAATAGAAATCGCGGCAAAGCTTTTGCCTTCCTTTCTAAAAAAATTGACAACTAGGATTGAATTGTTAGTGTTTTCCTATTCATGTCATATACTAATCTTTACAACGTGGATCACTCAGCCAGAGGCATTTTCTTTGAACTAGTTGAATCTAGCACCAAAAGAGACGAAGGACACTCAATCCCTAAGTTTGCTTGGATTAGCTGGTACTAGCGCGGCAAACAAATCTTCAGGTTTGTTTATGGAAAAAAATCAACTAAATGTGTAACCGCATGAATTCAATTACTCACATTTCAGTACCTATACTCTTGGTCCTAAAATAACTGCACATCTATTTTTTTTTTGAAGAGTCCATTTTTTTACTTGACCTAAAAAAATATTACCAATATTTGTATCTCATAATATGTGTATTATAAAATATACATCAGTATTAATTTAATGATATTTATTATGCATCATAAGTATTAGTACATATTTTTGTATACACTAGATATATGCATGTGTGTTGCACCGGAGCCATAATTTTTTGAATTGAACCTCAATAATCATCTGCGAAACACATGAGCTTCGAGGACTTCGTATCATACAGAGACACGTGGATCCAGTCTTAGCGTCAGAACCTGGTAAAACGCAGACACATGTCTCTTCGAGGACTTTGAGTCAGACACGGATATGTGGATCCGATTTTTGTATCGGAACTGGGTAGGAGGGAACGTGTGAGCTCTAGGTGGAGGATAATTCGTATTGGACACGGACGCGTGAGTAGGGATCGAGATTTAGTATCACCGGATAGATGATGACATTACAGTCTTTTCACTAGATTTGATCAAACTAAAAAAGTCTGACTACTTATTTTGAGACAAAAGGGTTAAGCACATCTAGCATGACCCCGTCTCTTCTTTCTGGTAGTATCTACATCTACGTAGAGGAAAAGCTCGGGGAACTAAGGATGAAGGTAGGTGCTGTTTGAAAAAGTTTCTCATCCACAACCATTGTCAAGCATATAGGCGGGAGGTTAAAGATTACTAGTCGTCAAAACTTGTCCTCGCAGACTAAAAAAATTAGCCAAAAAACAAGCTATTGATGCCATGGATTTAAATAGCAGCTACCAGCTATAGTAGCGCTGTAGCTGATGGGAGATCTTAGTATGTACGCTTGAGATTATCAGCCAAATCAGCCAGCCAGCCAGCAGTGTTTTTCTCTCATAAAAAACCAGCCAGCAGTACTTTCAGCTAGCCAGATCAGCCCAAGCGAATAGGCTGACGGCTAGATCGCTACATTGCGTTTTAGCACCGCTAAATTGCTTAGCTGTGGCTTTGAAATAGCGGCGCTATTTCATTTTCAACTATAGCAACGGCAATCTAGTTATTATCTTTTGTTACTAAGTTGGTCTTTTGAAAAAAAAAACTTGAGTTTCACGAATCATGTTATAATATCATATTAAGAAATGTTTTCTAGACTAGAACCTTGAAAACATGTGTTTCTTCATTAAATTTCATAATTGTCATGTTTATTGAATCACTTAATTACTTATATTTTCCATGTTTTTTTTTTTAAATCTGCTATTTGTCGTAGCTCCACTGCAGCTACGTTATAGCTTTATAGCTCCTAGAAAAGATGCGGCTATTTGCTGTAACCCACAATTCTAAACCTTCGCTATTGTTACCTTGTCTAAAATGTGAAATTTTATTGTCCGAAGTATGATCTGATGAAAAGCTTAAGGCCATTACACATCATCATTGATAAAAACTTTTTTGTTTTCTACGTTTTCTCTATGAAACTAAACTGATTTCTATTGAATTTTATACAATTTCTATAATTTTTTATGTTTCAAATGGGCCATAAAAGTGAATGGGCAATGCGAAAGCCTCATGGCACGGCTAATAATTTTAGGAAACAAGAGTTCTATTTTGGGAGGCGCTAACTTTTTTGTCCGCCTCTGTAAATAATTTTAGGACTCTCTTTCTCACCCTCGACTGGCACCCTCAAGTCCTCAACCCGTCCTGCCCAATGCCGACCCCAAACCTCAACCTGTACGAACGTAGGCTGCCGCCCTCTAACCCCACTCTGCCCCCTGTGTCCCTAGATCTCGCCGCCACCATAGATTTCACGGCGAAGGGGCCTCACGGCTTCCTCGCGTGACTAGAGGATTCCGTGCTCAACTCAGAGGATCAGAGGAGGAGGCGGCGTCCTAACCACTTCATCATTACGGTGAAAATGTTGTCACCACGACCATCATCTTCGTGTGATGGCCCTGCCGCTGGCGTAATGGATTGGGGGATGACCTCATGGAGTGTGCCACAGACAGCGAGGCGGAACACTCTGAAGAAGCTCGTCTTCATGCTAGGTAACCTGATGGACCTCCGCCGCCCACCGATCGTCCAACGCAGTACGTCTTCATCTCGGCAGCCTAGGTGAGTATGCCTTAGTCTCGGCTTCCATCGGCTTTCTCTCCCCTTCCTAGCTACATCGATGCTCGTTTGCAGGAGGTGAAGGAGGAGGCGGACGTCGATGGATTCACGACGCACCGGATGGATCAACGGTGAGGTGGATGGATCGACGGTGAGGTGGCTAGATGGGCTTGATGGCAAGGTGGATGGATCGACGGTGCAGTGGCTAGGTGGGCTCAAATTGTTTTCTTTTAAATGATTTTAGAGGCAAGTGTGTTAAGCACCCCGCCTTTGAAAATCTGAACTAGACAGGTCGGAGAGGAGACCCACTGTTATTTTTTCCATTTCCAGTGATCAAGTTATTAGCCGCAGGGGAGCCCGTTCTTGTAGTAGTGCGAGTGCAGCTAGCAAGCGCAGGCCCTTGCAAATGTAAGGCTAGTCTCAGTGATAGTTTGGTATGGGCTTCATCTGCCTTAAATAGGTTGTCACATAGATATTTTTTATGTCATGGCAGTGTATTTAAGAACAAAGAAGAAATAGGTTTCATCTAGATGAAACTTTCTTAACACAATTATCAACTATTTATAAATCATGGAATTAAATGTCTATAAAATTATAGAATAAAATTTTATATTAAGAATGAGTATTTAATCCAAGTTTCGTGGTCTTAAAAACAATGGCACGAAACTTCCCCGGCCGCAGCCGACCATAAAACACCCTTTCTCGCGTTCGTTGCTTTTCCCTCCTCACCTCGCTCAATTGGCAGAGAGTACACACAGCACAGCCAACCACTACAGAAGCTTCGAGAACCCAGGGTTTCCCTACCTCTATGGCCTTCGCCGCCGCCGCGGTGCATCCGTCGCCGCCGCCGCTAGCACGGCGCACCGTGGCGTGGTTGGTGTGCACCCACCTCGCCTGGCCGCCGTCGACGCGGCCATCTGCTTGTTCCTCGCAAGCATGTGGCTTCTCTTCTGGGGCCTGGCCACCAAGGAAATCGGGCGGCTCGCCTGCGGTGAGGGTTGCGCTGTGGTCACTGCGGCGTACAAGGTCGTCTCTGTAGCGGCGGGGGTCACCCTTGTGCTTGTCCTCCCCTTCAACGTGCTACTGATGGCACTGATGATGGCCCGCGCGCAGGCGGCGGCGGCGGCGGCGGCGGCGACGGCCACTGTCATTGAGGCAACGAAGGTACGGAATGGGGGAAAATAGTGCCTTTTGGATCCAATTTTTCTGGCGTGGCGATGCCAATAGGATAGGTGTCATCTGAAATTGGAAGCTTTTACTGCATATGCGCAATTTTTAGCCTTGATTTAATTGCCTTTTGGTTCCGGTCCAGGAGCCTGCTCTGATTCTGAAGACATCGTATGCTGCAATGCGGGACACGCTGTGTGACCCTATCACTCTTGGGTTCCTTGCTTCATTGGCGTTCACCCTGCTCATGCCCATTGGTGTCCTGGTGAAGGGGGACTCGCCCGTGATGGGGTCTCGTCGGGAGAGAATGGGTTCAGTGATACATGACGTGGGAGCATTGGGCACGGTCTTGGTGAATTGCTTCGTTTCATGCCCCATTATGACAGTGAGGATTTGGAGGACCTGGAGGATGGCGCGACATGCTCTGTGATGTGGTATGCAGTTGAGGTATCACCACCCTTTGCTCTGAGGCTCTGTGATGTGATGCACCGGATTCTTGCTGAGAGCAATTGCAGACATGTTGTCCATAAGGAGCTTCACTGTCGCCTCCTTCGTTCCCATCATATCAGATATGAGTCGGCTCAGCCAGATACCTTGGCAAGCTGCTGCTGCCGCCGCGACGTATTCAGCTTCACAAGACGAGAGCGCAACGATCTTCTGCTTTTGTGATGACCACGTCACCACACTCCTGCCGAGAAAGTAGACAGCACCAGAAGTACTTCTCCTGTCCTCGACATCACCAGCATAATCGCTATCACTATAGCCCAGTAGCATGGGCAGTAGCTCCCCTCCTCTTGCATAAACACAGCCATAACCTGCTGTTCCCTTCAAATACCGCAAAATACGTTTTACTGCAGCCCAGTGTTCTTTTCCTGGTGCTTCCATGTATCGACTGACTACTCCAACAGCATAGGCCAAGTCTGGTCTCGTGTTCACTATGTATCTGAGACTACCGATCAGACTTCTGTACCCTGTTGGATTAATGGCATCTCCTTCTTTCAGCTTGTTGAGTTTGAGTCTGCACTCCATTGGAGTATCACACGAATTACAGTTCTTCATGTTAGCATTCTCCAAAATCTTCTGAGCATATGCACTCTGACTCAAAGTGATTGTCCCTCCTCCTTGTTTGACCTCTATCCCAAGATAGTAACTGAGGAGCCCCAAATCACTCATGTTGAATTTTCTTCTCATCTCTACCTTGAACCTGAATATATCTTGAACTGAAGGTCCAGATATTATGAGATCATCAACATAAACTCCAACAATGAGAAAGGATTTTCCACTGTTTCTTTTATAAACAGCATGTTCCAACTTGCTCCTCTCAAAACCTAGAGCAATCATCTCCTTGTCAAGTTTAGCATTCCATGCTCAAGGTGCCTGTCTAAGACCATATAAAGCCTTTTTCAACCTTAGCACCTTATCTGAATCACCAATAATGAAACCTGGAGGTTGCTGCACATAAACTGTTTCTGTCAGATCCCCATTAAGGAAGGCAGACTTGACATCCATATGGTGAACTTCCCAACCACCATGTGCTGCTAGTGCAAGTAAAACCCTTACAGTCTCAATTCTGGCAACAGGGGCATAAACTTCATCAAAATCAACTCCCTGACGCTGAGCATAGCCTTTCGCTACTAGACGTGCCTTGTGCTTGACAATATTTCCTTCTGGGTCCTTTTTGACTTTGAATACCCATTTAAGGCCGATGGCCTTCTGCTTGGGTGGAAGAACACAAGAGACCCATGTCTGATTCTCATGAATGGCCTTCATCTCCTCCTCCATTGCCTTTCTCCAGCTTTGTTCTGACAACGCTTCTGCAACTGATTTCGGTTCTTCTGCAGCGACCAAACAAATGCCACTGTATTCGAAATCCTGCATAGCTTCTGTTGTTTCGAGCAAATCTGGAATAGTTCTATATCTGAGTGGAGCACCTTCTGAGAAATCATCATCATGCGTGGGTGGAGTAGCCCACTGGATCTGCTGATGTGGAGGTGTGTGTGGGGATCCTTCACCATCCGTGACTGGAATTGAAGCCGCAGGTGAAGCCGGTTCTGGACCCCAATCGCCTGAATCTGAAACTGCATCGTTATCTGAATCGGCTCCCATTGTCGGACCATGAACAGTGTCATCAAGACACTGCACCTGAAAAGTTTCAGGCAAAACTGCAGCACCATCTTCAAAAAGCGAACCTGCTTCTCTCCCCTCCCAATTCCAAGTCGTCTTTTCATCAAAAATCACATCACGACTGATCATGAGCTTGTCCTTCACTGGATCATAAATCCGATATCCTTTAGTTCCTGGCTCATAGCCAAGGAATACACCTGGAATCGATCGGTCAGACAACTTGTTGATCCCTGGACCAATGCGTTTGACATATGCCTTGCACCCAAATGTTCTGAGATGCTTGACACCTGGCTTTCTCCCAAACCATGCTTCAAACGGTGTTTGATTATTGAGACTCTTGGTCGGTGCTCGATTAAGAAGATACACCGCCGTCTTGACTGCTTCTCCCCAGAACCGAGCAGGAACTCTCGTGCTCTTGAGTAAGCATCTCGCCATCTCCACCACCGTCTGATTTCGCCTCTCGACGACACCATTCTGCTGTGGTGAGTATCCTGTTGTGGTATTATGCTTAATGCCATGTTCTTGACAAAATTCCACGACTGCTCTTGAGTTGAACTCGCCACCACGATCTGATCTGAAAGCCTTCATCTTCAGGTTCAGTTCGAGCTCTGCTGCAACCTTGTATCGTTTGAAATGTGTGAAAGCTTCGTCTTTCGTGGCCATCAGCTCAAGCCACATATACCGGCTGTGATCATCCACAACAAGTAAGAAGTATTGTTTCCCTCCTGGAGTGGGTGGTGTGACCTGTCCACAAAGGTCGATGTGTACCATCTCCAGACACTGTGATGCACAATACGCTGACACTCTTGGAAACGGCGTTCTATGTTGCTTTCCTAGAGCACATCCATCACATACCTGTTCGACAGGTTTCACCACCGGCATCCCTTCTACAAGTCCCCTTGCTCCGAGCTCACGAAGAGCTTTAAAGTTCAAGTGCCCATATCGTGCATGCCATAGCCATGCGGTGTCTTCCATCTTTGACATCAGACTTACAGGTGATGTGATCTGCACCTGCATCGTATACAACTGGTTCTTGCGTTCGGCTCGAATGAGCACGCCCTGGTTCTTACCGCCTGTCTGTGCGTGTTCCAACACAGTCATCACGCCTTTGTCAATTTCTACTCGACACCCTCCTTCTAGCTGACCAAGGCTCACAATGTTGCACTTCAAGGAAGGAATATAATAGACTTCGGAGAGCACCCTGTGTTCTTGATTCTTGCCTGCGATCGTAACTGCACCGATCCCACAAATTTCAACTTTGGACCCATCTCCGAATCTTACTGCACCCCTGACAGACTCATCAAGGTTTGACAATGAAAATCTGCAACCAGTCATGTGGTTTGTAGCACCTGTATCTAGAACCCACGAGCCTTCATACATAGATGGATGGACCCGTCCTTGGTTCAGAAACACACGATGTGTTCCACCAGCTCCTGTGGTTCTGACCACATTGCAGACTTGAGCTACCAACAGAGCTGGCTGTGCATCTGCATCGGCATTAGCATGGTGTGCTGCTTCTGCCAGCTCTCTGGGGAATTTCTTGCATTCTCTGGCCCAATGGCCATAGACTTTACACTTGTTGCATCTGCCATTACGTCGTGGTGCACCGTATTATTAGCATCCTTGCCTCCAGACTCACGTGCATCACGGTTGCCACCACCGCCACCACGTGCTCCCTGCTTGTTCTTCTTCTGATAATGGGAATTACCACCACCACCCTTACCAGCAGACGACGACCCATCTGCCATCATCCTTGGTTTATTCTTGGCTGCCCAATCTGCCTCAGTCATCATGAGATCCCTTGCCTTATTCGTCACCTCTTCCACCACGGGTTCAAACCGTGCTTCAGCCGCCCGAAGACGACCGACAAGTTCCTCCATGGTTAGAGTTTTGAGATCGCAGAACATCTCAATGGTTATTGCCACTTGATTGTATCTCGGTGGCACCACTCTGAGGAATTTTTTCACAACTCGTGCATCATCAACACTGCTCTCCCCAAGTCCTTTCAGATCGGTTGCAAGCTTTCCGATCCTTACTGCAAAGTCTTCGATCGTCTCGCCGCTCTTGAACGAGATCGATTCGAATTCAGCAAGTAACTTCTGTGCATTCACCTCCTTCACCCTCTCAGCACCTAGCCGCATCGATTTGATTGCCTCCCAGGCCTCCTTGGCTGACTTTTTGTTCAGCAAGAAAGAATGCATTTCTGTTGGCACACCACGGATCATGGCGCCCAAGGCGAGCCGATCTCTTCGTCGCTCAACCTTGTCAGATTCAATTGCATCCCAGAGATACATGGCTTCGAGGTTGCACTGCACATGAACTGACCAAACTTGATAATTGGAACGAGTTAGCATCGGCCACACGAGGTTACCTGCGGCCTGATTCCACGCGCGTTCCATCAGTTCCTTGTCCTTGTCACTGATCGACATGAAGACGATGGTTCTTTACTTCCTTCTTTATTCCGATCTGACGATGTGGCTCGCCCTTCTACTCCTCCTTGATCCCTACTGCGCCGTGAACATCCCCTCCGATGACCTTGACGCTCCGATACCACTTGTTGGAGTTGGATCACAACGACGGACGCTGGAACGCGACGACGCAGCGACGATGGTGATCGCGGCGAGAGTTAGGGCCTGAAGTAGATCTAAACTCAAAAGAAAACAGGAATTATTTTACTGCCAACGTGACAGCCTGATCATGCATCTGTTCATTTATATATAGAACATCTGGGAACGCAGTCCCGACTCCACACGCCACATCGTGACGGGTACAAACACCGTTTCGCTGCGATGGTTGTCCCGTGCGCCCGCCGCGCCATGGCGTGCTCATGATGGACTCCAGACCGTGTCGTAGCCAGGCACGACTCGACTACGGCCGATCCCTACCAACTCTATGCTATCTGAATGACCTATAGAACGAATTACATGATTGCATCAGCTTATCTAACATGATGTGGTATGCAATTGAGGTATCACCACCCTTTGCTCTGAGGCTCCTGTGTTTATGTGGCATATTTTATTATTATTATTATTATTATTATTTTTGAGTGTGCAAACTTTTCCTGTGCAGGATGCAGCCTGTTGACAGAAACCTTGGTTTTAGCTATCACTTTATCAAGTTTGGAATTGCAACTGTTAAGCATGAATAACTGAACCATTTCTTACCCTAAACGAGATTCTACTAAGTTTTGTAGAATGGAGTAATGCTCATCTGACTAAAGTGGTCATAGATGTGCTCAACTCACCTTCAGGTGACATGTTTTCTGAAATTAGGTTTAGTTTCCCCTTGATGTCTGCGAGCAATGATGCAGATGTTCAGCTACCAGCTAGTGACGTTTTACAGGTTTTGAGACCTTAAGAAATTTGTGCATAAATTTGATCTTCATTAGGAACTCTTTTGTCACTGAGTGGAAGTTGTAGAGTCCTTGTAGCTTGTTCTGTTAATTTTTTCTCCACACCACGCTTCTATATTTAGATGAGCAAAGGAAATAAAAGTTCAATTTCATACATAAGTACATTAACATGGTGGGAACATTTTCTGTACTTTATTCATTGTCTAGTTTAATGTCGTCTCTGTGATCTGTTCAACTGCTCTATCTTTTTAAGAAAATGTATTTGAGCACAGAGGTTTTGTAGTTTGGTGTCATCTCTTTTAACCCTTATCTACCTGAACTCCTGCTTATTTACCGAATGCAATTGGTAAGGAATCTTGTTGATAGTTAAATATAGTTCTTTTTTGTTTGTGAAAAAAATATAGTTCTTGATGTAACTGCAATTGCATGACAAAAATGAACGAACAGTCCTTGTCTGCTCTCCTGATATAACAACTTTTTGTACTCTCCTGATATAACAACTACACAAATATTACAGCAATCTGCTCACTAGTGAAAGATATGGTTGTAGATTTGGCCATGAACATGCTTTACAACTGTGCTTGCAAGTTTAATGTATGGGATATAGGATTCGGCTAATCTGTGTTAGCTTTTTTCCCAAATGGTCACCATTAGAGCGGTTAAATAGCTTGATGCAATCAAGCTACAGGGTACCAGCCACTAGCTTCACGTATGCTGATTCTACTACTTAAGAAGAATCTTAATTAGTATGGCAGTACACTGAAGAGATGAAATCGTGATGGAAAATGCTTCAAGTACAACCCATCTATAAAACCCAAGTGATTTGAACCCTTTGATCCATAAATTAGCAACCACCCAAGAGATTTTAACCGTTGGTCACTCCTGGTCTATACATGGTTGTTCACTAAGCAGTCCAGATTAGATCAGCACCCTACCACCATTTTATTTCAGTACATTGGCTGTTTCAACTTTTATGTGAGCAAGCTTGCAAAACTTTTACCTTAGGCAATTTTTACGAGTCTAAAGTATTTTTTGAGGTGAAATCTGAAATATTTGTGATGTGATATGGATCCATCTTTTTTATGCACCTATTCTGATTAAGATGTTTGGACTTCATTTTTGTAGACAAAGCCTTGAAGTGGAGAAAGAGCTGTGAAGATGGGAGGAGCTACGAGTACCTGCTTTGTTGCTGATAATTTTTGCTTACATATTAGTTCTTTCCTGTATCTTCTTATCTACGAAAATTTATCTTATATTGGCATTGTGGATCTACTGCTAGCATAAAGTATCCCCTATGCTATGAATTCTGCAAATTTGAAACTATGGTGTGTCCTATGCTTCTGGAACGTGTACTTCCAGAAGTGACAATGAAGGGAATGACTTTTGTTCTTTTAATCAATGTAACTTAATAACATCCTAGCAGGAGAAGATGCATATGTGGATGCAATTTTCAATATCACACTGGACATGCTCTTTTGTGCTTTTCATCATTGTAGCTAACATCCTAGCTGGACAAGATGCATATCTGGAAGATGCATCCTTCTAGAAGAATGACTTATGCTCTGATCTTGGGTTTAGTTAATTTGTTGTAAATTCTTCCACGGGTTTCTCTTAGCAAATCTTATATTGCTCAGACTGATGGTCCCTTGATCGTATTCAAGGACAAGGTGGTCGATGCATGCATTGACTTATGTGGCATTGCTAAGGTTTGGGACCTATCGCTGCAGTGATTGGACATTGGAATGTGGTACCCTGATGGCACTCATTGGTGTTTCTGAGTTGAAACTAGGCAATCGTTGATGACACTTTTAGAGGTGAACAATGTTATTAGATGACTCTCGATAAATGCTAGTGTCGTGTGTCTAGAAGCTTGGATATCCATAGGTATTTATTTGTACTCTCAATTTAATTGAATCATTTCTCTGTCGCAAAATGAAAATGAAGATGAAAAATAATTAGGTGCAGTGTTATCTTAAATGCTAAATGGTAACAGTAGATCACACTTCATTTAGCATATAGACTATTTAGACATTTACACGGAGTTAAACGGTTTTATAATGCTTCACTAAAATTATACATGTTCTAGCATAGTAGCAAGTGTACAGATTTAACCATTTGAAAAATCAAGTATTCTAATAAAAGGCGCAAAGCACAAAACAAAAGACATTAGTTCTCAAATATGAAATCAGTACATTTCCGGTCGCAGCACCATAGGTCATCTTCACAGCACAAGGGCTAATACCGGGCAATAGTTGTTCATAAGTACAAGCAGTGAAACACCGCTGCACTAGCTCTCACAGTCATTTTTCAGCATGAGAACTAATCTCTAATAATGTAATGAATTTAAGTTTATATCTGAAGTTCTGAACTAATGGTATGAAGTGAACTCAACAAAGGCATATGTAATGCAAAGTCAACCCAAATATAGCTCTATATAGGTTCTGAACTATATTATACTCTGTCAGAGATAGGACTGTCAGCTATCAGTTATACTATATGCGCAAAATAATAATAATAATAATAATAATAATAATAATAATAATAATAATAATAATAATAATAATAATAATAATAATAATAATTAAAAAACTATCAGTTATACTCTTAGACAGCCAGCTACATTGTGGCTATGTATTATAATCTGCTCCATGACTTTAGCATCAAAACCCACATTTGCTCATGCTAAAAGTAAGTTATTGAAATTTTAGCATAACGTACCCCCCTTAGCAAAATTTAGCATGAATATTTGGATCTTAGCAAGACAATGTCCCCCCTTTTTTTGCGAAGAAGTCTATTCATTTGCACTCTCCGTAATCTAAATAAGCAAAGACAAATAAGGTCTATGAGCATATAATATTATAATATACATATTTGCTCTATTTATATGTAAACTGTAAAACCTACACTAGGCCCATAGGAGGTACAGGAATGAGTGAGTAGCTCATTTGGCAGAGTAGCAGGAGCCCTGCGCTCACCACCCGGGTTCAAAACCCGGCGCCCACCATATTTCCGTGCAGTGCATGGGAATGGGGAGAGTGCGCCCTAGTTCAAAAAAAAAGGCCCATAGGAGGTACAGAGAAATAACGAACAGGGAACGTCAACTGTAGTTGTAATTATGGAAATTAAACAAATTTGAAGATCCTAAAAGCATCTACCAAGGATAAGTACATGTGGTAATTTTCCATAGTTACCATAAGAGTTGGCAATCCTTGCAAAATTCATTTGTTTCCCAAATATATCCAGTCTCGGAGATGCAAGGAAAGAACATATCTAGAATGTTTACATAGTTTTTAAGAAGCAGAGGAATTTATATATATAACCTGCCAAATACACTTCTAGAGTATACATCAGAGATTCAGAACAACAAACACATTGCTGGCTCTCATGAGTGTTCGAGAAAAAAAAAACTTGAAGAGATAAAACAGCTACTACCAGTACCTCTACCTCAACTTGGACTTGAAGTCTTGCGTTCATACTAGCTACATGTGATGATGTGAAGCTATAGCTAGCAGGAACATGGAGTGGGGAAAAGAAAGGAGTCGCAGGGGAGGAGAAGGAGAAGAAAGGGGGAAGTAGGTTAGTAGTAGCCGGTGATTCCTGGAGCCTGACGATGGAGGAACAAGGGAGGTCGGATCGGATGTGGGAGATGCACAAAGTGAGACGATGACGTGTCGGTTTCTCAGCTCGCCGTCGCCGTGTAGTGTGTACACTACGACTGGGCATATCCATCCGCCAGGACTTGGGCACCTGAAAACCCCCATTCTGCTCAGCCTCTGCTCGCCGTCGCCGTTGCTCTTTTCCCCAAGTCTGAAAACCCCCATTCTCCTGTTGTTCATCTTTCCCCAAGTCTGCTCAGCCTCAGCGCCTCCGCCTACATTGCGAAGCTAGGACTAGCTAGGAAGACAAGCTTCGAGAGCCCGCTCCCATGGCCGCCGTCGACGTGGTGATACCGGCGCCGCCTCCGCCGGCGCCGGTGGTCCGCATCAGCCGGCTCGCCCTGGCCGCCGCCGACGCCGTGGTGTGCCTGTGGATCGCAAGTCTGTGGGTCTTGCTGGCGAGCGTTGCTGCCGCGCTCATCGGGCGCCTCACCTGCGGCTGGGGGTGCACCGGCGCTGCATGGACGGCCGTCCTTGTCTCCCTGCTCTTCGTTGCGATCGTCTGGCCCCTCGCCGCGCTGCTGCTCAGTAAATTCGTGGAGCCCTTCTACACCAACCAACTAAAGAAGGTACCTTCGTACTCAGAAATTTGGTGACACTTGTGCTGTGCTTCTTCTCAAATTGCTTGCCTTTGGTTGCGCCGTGCGGCAGGGAGCGGCGGCGCTGGAACCTCTGACTCTGAGCGACGCCGTCATAAAAGCACAGCTCGCCGCCACTATGGATTTCGCCTTCCTCGAAGCTTTTGGCATTCTGCTGAAGCTATTGGCTGCCGATAATGATCCTCCTACAGCCAGATTTGCCTCTGACATCATGGTTGTGCCGCCCTTGGGCATCAGCGTCATGTGTTGCTTCGTTTCCATTCCGTGTTTGGCAGTGAGTGTGTGGAGGATGAGACGACACGGCAGCGCATCTGTGGTACCCATCTGAACGGAGTGATCAAGGTTTGTTCAAGTTATTCTGTGCTGATTCTGGCAATATAAAAAGGCCGATTTTTTCCTACTTATATAAATTGAAGAACGCTTGCATTATGTTAAGTAGCTTGCTTACATCAGCCTATACAGAGTGCCAACCATTAGTTGCACATTCGCTGATTCTACTCCTTCCAAAATCAGTAGCATCTTGAATAAGTATCCTGAAGTGGTGAACTGGTTATCCGTGGTCTCAACATGGTTGTTAATGAACCTGGTATATAAAGATGGAAGTGATCATTAGGCCAGGACCTTACCATCAGCTGTTCTTCTATCTTGTGTCTGTTTTGAGTGAGCAGCCTTGCAAACAAGTTGCACTATAGGTGAACAAAGCTTATTATTAACCTCTTGTACAGTATTAAGTTTGGGATCTAAATGTTTTTTTTATAAGTGAAATAAAAAACATTGTTTGATTAATGTCGATAAACATTTGTACATCTGTCTTTTGTTTTTACAGACAAAGCCCTTGAAGAGAAGAAAGAGCTGTGAAGTCAGGCAACTACTACAAATACCGACTCTCTGTTCATGAAGATGAAGTATTGGAAGGAACAAATACTGCTACATATTTTCTGCTTCCTAGATCTCTACCCCACGAAATTTATCTATGCATTAGAATCTGCTGTCAGCATGATGAATTATGGAAATTTTCAACTATGATGTAGTATCTATGATGCAGGCATTATGGATCTTCCTTAGCTTGCTCGAGAGCTCATCAAAATCCATATAATTGCCAGTGAAAGTACGAAAAATCATAGACCTAGTCGATCGCTTCTGTTTAGGCCAGTGATGTAGTAAGCTGAGGCTTTAACAAGGCTGTGAACTGTGCTCATATAAAGTAGATTATTGATGTAAGTTGTAACTTGTTCTATTCATTGTGTGGTGTGCCTTCATGTCTTGTTTCTGTTTTTCGGAGAACAACTAAAGCAGGTCATAGAATTATATGTATGCAGTCATTGGGTACTTGAATGTCGATTGCCAGGTTCTGTTCCACTACATTTCTTTGGTATGAATGCATTTGAGCTCAGGATGTTTTGTGGTCTGGTGTCATCTCTTTTTGCAATTTGTGCAGTGTAATTTATCTTCCTGTACATTAGCATATTGTACTATAATAAAGGCTATTGCTAAGTGATATATTTTGTTGATAATAACTCCATAGGATAGTGTCACGACTCCACACCCTGGCATCATCCAGCCCAAGAGGAGCACCCGCAAGAAGCCCAAGAACAATAGTGACTGGCCCAGATTGGGTCTGTAACATTTGTGAACCCAAGCCCAAGAGTGAGGAGTAGAAATAGTCTGAGGAGAGGAAGGAAAAAGGGAACCAACTACTCTGTAAGCAAACTCTGAACACTATTGAAGCCGACAGCCTGTTTGGCGGGCTATCGTCGTTCCTATCTCCGATTCCCAGCGCCCCCGCAACGCGCGGCTCTGACACTGGTATCAAAGCCGTCCATCTGGCGCCTCCGAGGGCTGGATCCGCCGGAGCCACACCCCCACTTCACCCAACTTCAGCGCGCCAAGGGAGTCATGGATCCCAACGTGCGCTCTCTCTTCGACGAAGTCCTCAAGCGGATCGACGACCTCTGCACCGATTCCAGTGGCCGATGGGAGCGGTGGGAGCGCCGCTTCGAGGAGGCTACTTCCGAGCTAGGAGCGTGACGTGGCTGTGGACCAACGCATCAAGTCGCTGGAGGAGTACGCCTCTGCATAGTACACCGCCACCGTCGTTGCCGACAACTAGGGGGCCCACTTCAACGAGCGAGTCTCCGACCTCGAGCAGAGGATGGTGGATCTTGAGCTGATTCGCATCCAAGAGATCAACGACGAGCGCAACGAAAGGGTGGCCGCCGTTGAGACCGCTGTGGAGGAGCTCGTCAATTGGCACCCGGAGGTGGATGGCCTAATCGATGATCTTCACTTGGAGGTGAAGAATCTCCGGTCGAGTGGAGGTCACGCTGCGGTGGAGCTGCCCACATTAGGTACTCTGCGGCAGCCAGAGTTGGTCACCACGCGCTCATCTGCCGGGATTCCAACCGACTGGCCCAGCAGGCACCGCGTCGATTCGACTACACGAGAGAGGGGCTATGGGTTGGTCACAACCATAGCTCTGACCCCGGCCAATGGTACGTGCCGGTTACCCAATCCTCCTCATCCTGCTCCAAATCCCTGTCCTCCTTCCCCTCCCAACCCCACCTTCTAAGTAGCAGATGCCCACCTTCCACCCCCACCACCCGATCCTACCCAAATCCAACCCCAATCCTCCCACCTTGGCCAATTACCCAAAATGCATTTCCCCCAATTCGATGGTACCACTCCCCAACTGTGGATCACTCAAGCCCATTCCTACTTTGATATGTACTTTGTTGATCAATCCATGTGGGTTCGGGTCACTACAATGCAATTCACCGGTGCAGCCAAGCGTTGGATTCAATCCATTGCACACCGCCTTGAACACATTGGTTGGAAGGATTTCTGTGCAATGGTGCGCGAGCGATTCTGCCGCAATCAACACGAGATCCTCATCCGCCAACTATTCCTCATCCAGCAAACCGCTTCGGTTCAAGAATGTGTCGATCAATTTGTTGACCTTATTGAGCAGCTCTCGACATATACACCTAACCCAGATACCCTCTCCTACACCACACGCTTCATCGATGGGCTCCGCGACGATATCCGCTCTGTTATTCTTGTTCAGCGCCCCACCGATCTCGATGCTGCTTGTTCGCTTGCCCTTTTGCAGGAGGAGGCCGTCAAGCCGACACACCGAAGGGAGTTCTGGCGTACTGATGCTCTCGCCTTCCTAAAGCTGGCTACGTCTCGGGGGGCCGTTGTTGCTCCCTGCTCCTCCCCAGCGGCTGGCACTTCTGTCTCCTCCCACACCACCGGAGCTGAAGCGTCCTCCTGAAGACCGTCGGCCTGACTATCACCGCGTGTCTGTGGACGACAAGTTGCAGTCACTCCGTTCTTATCGGAAGGCTCGTGGACTTTGCATGCGCTGCGGTGAAAAATGGCACCAGGGCCACAAGTGCTCTCCGGCTCTACAGTTACATGCCTTACAAGAATTGTGGGATCTCTGTGAAGACTTGTTCACTGAGGCAGGTACTTCTGAGACTGATACACATGTGGCTGCCGAGCAAACCTTCATGCTTCTGTCAGCCGCTGCTGTGTCTCCGACTTTCCATCTCAAAACCCTACAATTTCGAGGTATGATTCAAGGGCAGAGCATCAACATCTTGTTGGATTCTGGAAGCACAAATTCCTTTCTGGACACCAAGCTAACTGGTTCTCTGACTGGAGTTCAGCCATTGTCTTCTCTAACTTATGTCAAAGTTTCTGATGGCGGCTCAGTGCCCTGTACTGCTCAGATACAGTATGCAGAATGGTCTATTCAGGGTTATACATTCCACTCTACACTCAAGCTCATTCCCATTGGTACATATGACATGATCCTGGGAATGGATTGGCTACAGGCATTTTCTCCCATGAAAGTTCATTGGCTTCAACGCTGGGTTCAGATTCCTTATGGTCTTGACTATGTGGTTTTGCACGGCAGTCTACTGGAGCAGCTTGATTGTTCTCTGGTTCAGCTTCATATTCTGTCTACAGAGGCTGTGGAACTGGATACTTCACTACACAGTGATCTTCCAGAGATTCAGGCCCTGCTTACTCAGTATCAGCACTTGTTCAAGGTGCCGATAGAGTTGCCTCCGCATTGGGCCTGCGATCACTCCATTCCCCTCATTCCAGGTGCCCAGCAGGTTTCAGATCGCCCTTATCGGTACTCGCCAGCCTTGAAGTCTGAAATTGAGACTCAGGTGACGGAGATGCTGTAGTCAGGTTTCATTCGGCCCAGTACCAGTGCGTTTTCGTCTCCGGATCTCTTGGTCCGGAAGAAGGACAACAGCTGGCTCTTTTGCGTCGATTACCGCCAACTCAATGCACTAACTGTGAAGAGAAAGTTTCCCATCCTGATCATCGATGAACTTTTGGATGAGCTTTCCGGGGCTAGTTGGTTCTCTTATTTGGATCTGCGGGCAGGGTTCAATCAAATACGCCTTGCACTCGGGGAAGAACACAGGACAGCTTTTCAGACGCACTGGGAACAATTTGAATATACAGTAATGTCCTTCGGGTTGACTGGAGCTCCAAATTCATTCCAAGGCGCTATGAACACCACACTACATCCTCTCCTTCGTAAGTGTGTGCTCGTGTTTTTCGACGACATACTTGTATACAATGCCTCTTATGAAGACCATGTTCAGCATCGGGCTTAGGATTTTGAGTTGCTCTCCAAGGAACAATGGCTGGTCAAGTTATCCAAATGCCGCTTTGCTCAGCAGTCTATCAGCTACTTGGGACATGTTGTCAGCTCACAGGGCGTTTCAACGTATCCATCCAAGATCGCCGCTGTTCAAGCCTGGGCACAACCATGTGATGTCAAGCAGCTCCGCAGTTTCCTCGGCCTACAGGGTAACTACCGGAAGTTCGTTAAGCACTACGCCGTTATTGCTCAGCCCTTGACTGACCTGCTCAAGAAAGGCGTGCTTTTCATTTGGACTGCCAACCATACACTCGCCTTTGACACTCTCAAGCAAGCTCTCACTAAAGCTCTAGTCCTGGCTCTTCCAAACTTTTCTAAACCATTCCAGCTGCAGACCGACGCTAGTGACAGCGGCATTGGCGCCGTCCTCCTTCAAGATGGTCACCCCTTGGCCTTTGTTAGTAAGTCGCTCAGTCCTCGCTCTCGTGGCTTGTCCACTTATGAAAAAGAATACTTGGCCATTCTCGTCGCCGTGGAGCATTGGAGATCTTATTTGCAGCATAGCGATTTCACTATCTTCACTGACCAATGCAGTCTGATGCATATTACTGAGCAACGCCTGCAAACCCCGTGGCAGATGAAGCTTTACACCAAGTGGGTTTACAAGCCGGGGGCTTCCAATTTGGCTGCCGATGCTCTTTCAAGGCACCCCTCTCCACCAAAACAGCTCAATGCCATCTCTTCTCCTCACCAACTTGGTTATCAGATGTCGTCGCTGGTTATCATACTGACCCTGCGTCTCGCAAGCTGCTCCAAGAATTGACAGTCAACCCTGATGGTCAACCACCGTATACTCTGCTCAATGGCGTCATTCATATTGGTGATCGCATTTGGGTGGGCGACAACAAGCCCCTACATCTCAAAATTTTTGAAGCCTTGCATTCCAGCGCTATCGGGGGCCACTCCGGGTTTCCTGTTACCTATGCCCACATTAAGAAGCTGTTCGCCTGGAAGGGTATGAAATCTGACATTAAAACAATTGCTGCTTCTTGTACCATCTGTTTGCAGGCAAAGCCTGATCATGCTAAGTACCCTGGACTCCTTTCTCCATTACCTGTTCCAGCGGAGTCGTGGCAAGTTATCTCCATGGATTTCATCGAGGGGCTTCCTCGTTCTGGCGCAGCTAATTGCGTCATGGTCGTTGTCGACAAATTCAGCAAGTTTGCTCACTTCGTGCCTCTCCTTCACCCGTTCACTGCTTAGCAAGTGGCACAGGTCTTCCTCGACAACATCTACCGCCTCCACGGCATGCCCACCCACATCATCTCCGACCACGACCGCATCTTCACCAGCAACATCTGGAAGGAGTTGTTCCATTTAGCGGGGACTAGTCTGTGCATGAGCTCCGCCTACCACCCGCAATCCGATGGGCAGACGGAGCGGGTAAACCAATGCCTAGAAGCCTTTCTGCAGTGCTTTGTGATGAGCCCATGACTCATCGAGATATTCATGTAGACAAGTTTAGCAATATTTTGAATAAAGTAACCGGTAATTCTTTAATATTCTCGGGTTTTCAATTTGGATCAGTCATATTTAATAAGAAATATACCATGGACATTGAGAAATTTACTATTGGTGGCTTGTCATCCAAGCTCAGCTTTAGAGGTTCTGATACGGTCAGGAAACAAAAGAATAAGCTTATGAGTATTAAAATTGGTTCTTTCACTGTCGACATGAAGGAAGCAGGTGGCTAATTATTGCGTCATTTGATTGGCTTTTGGTTTTAGTTATTATATTCCATTGCATCCTTGCCAGAAAATTAGTATTCCATTCTTCTATGTGCACGTGCATGGTTATTTTTCTTGTCTTTTAATTAGTAAACTAGTAAACATGTCCATGCGTTGCAACGAGATTTATGTCCTTCATTATATGTTCTAATAATACATTTTGAAGTTAGACTCTCTAACGTGTTTAGACGTGCGCTGCTCTAACTTATATGAGTATACGATGTCATTCCAAACGGGACACCAGTTAGGACTCTAATATATAATTCATCACTCCAATTTTATTTTAGGATCCAAACTCCACATTGTTTCTGAACACGCTGCTCTAACTTATATACGAGATAGGAAAGTGACAAGCCACATAAGCACTTTGTACTTCAGTGTTGCTAGGTTAATACTTTTTTTATTCATAAATTTTATGTGTAGACAACAGGGCTTAATAAAGTAATAATATGTACATAACAAAACCATAAATATTCATAGGATATGTTTGTGATTTGTGAATTTGGGGGGCATAATTTATTTGGACCTTTACTCTGTTTTCTCATATAAAAAATAACTTTTAATCTTGTCCCCAAAAAATAACTTTTTATCGGACCAGATATATGAGACAATATGGTGTCAAGCACATAAAAAGTATTAGCGGATGTGAGTTACCCTTTTTCATTCCATTTCATTGAACTTGGCGTCCGTGGAGGCGTAGACATTTGCTCAGACTTCTGCATCTCCTAGCACTGCTTTCCATCCCTGACAGACTGACAGTAAGCTTCTAGTTCCTCCTCTCCATGACGTTTCTTCCTCTACCTTAACCAGCAAAGTCTATCACTTGTGAATCCATCCAACACTACACCGAGGTGCTTGATCGGTTTCTCCACTGCTACCGCACACCACATGTTGGATAATGACAGCTGAAAATAAGAAATCGTAACTTCATTAGCCGAATCAAGAGGAGTCCTTTCCTACATCTCCTCCTGCCGTACTGAATGTTACAGGTGAAAACCTTCCCTTGACGGGCTACATTGTCAGCACTTTTAGCATCGTTTTCTCCTTGGAGGCATTATTAGGCGTTCCAGTTCCGCGGTTTCTCCTTGCCGCTTGGCCATGGTGGTGTCCCAAGCTGTGTTGTCTGGTATCACCCGACAGGTCGTCATGTTTCTTTAGCCCTTGTTAGTTGTTAGTTGGGTTGATTCAGCCATTTTAGAGCAAGTAGTGGCGTGAGTAGATGGTTCTCTAGTTGTTGTTTCAAAGTTGTATAGGAGGAGTGGTGCATTCTCCTCAGTTGTATGGTTTTTGGGCCAGTTTCCATTTAAAAAACTAGGCGGACACTTGCCTTTTTTTTCTTTATTCGTCTAATAGAAATCGCAGCAAAGCTTTTGCCTTCCTTTCTAAAAAAAATTGACAACTAGGATTGAATTGTTAGTGTGCTCAACATAGGTTTTATACTTGCAAAACTAAGGACCTTATTCTTAATGTGACCATATGCTAAGTACATGATTAATTAGTTGTCTTGGAGCTAAAGAACTCATTGGCTTGCTTTTGTAGTCAAGGTGCTAAGATTGTTTAGATTTTGTATAGGCTAAGGTTGTTGCAATTAATTAATAGCCTAATTTACTGCCCCTCTTACACCATTTAATCATTTCAATAGTATCATCACTTACAACCTACGTTTAAAAGTGGTGCCTAGCTAGGCGGTGGAGCAACACTCTTCGACTCCCACCACAGGTTTTTCTCCATGTGTTTTTTTTTCTTAGAGTTGATTAGGACATGGTCCTTGAATGAAAATATGACAAATAGAGATGGAGAAAGATGAACTATAGTCATTGAACCCATACGTTTGTGATAACGTCAAATTCTTTCTTACAATGCCATGTATTCTACATTTAACAAAGGGTTACTCTACTGACCAGACAAAGTTCAAGTGTACAAATAACTGCCTAGGCACGCTGGGCTCACTGAAACATTGGTTACGACTTACGCAGTACAGCCTAGCTAGAAACCTTCAAATCATATTAGCATTTTCCATGTGAAATTGATTTGGGTTTTCCTATTCATGTCATATACTAATCTTTACAACGTGGATCACTCAGCCAGAGGCATTTTCTTTGAACTAGTTGAATCTAGCACCAAAAGAGACGAAGGACACTCAATCCCTAAGTTTGCTTGGATTAGATGTACTAGCGCGGCAAACAAATCTTCAGGTTTGTTTATGGAAAAAAAATCAACTAAGTGTGTAACCGCATGAATTCAATTACTCACATTTCAGTACCTATACTCTTGGTCCTAAAATAACTGCACATCTATTTTTTTTTGAAGAGACCATTTTTTACTTGACCCAAAAAAATATTACCAATATTTGTATCTCATAATATGTGTATATAAAATATATATCAGTATTAATTTAATGATATTTATTATGCATCATAAGTATTAGTACATATTTTTGTATACACTAGATATATGCACGTGTGTTGCACTGGAGCCATAATTTTTTGATTTGAACCTCAATAATCATCTGCGAAACACATGAGCTTCGAGGACTTCGTATCATACAGAGACACGTGAATCCGGTCTTTGCATCAGAACCCGGTAAAACGCAGACACATGTCTCTCCGAGAACTTTGAGTCAGACACGGACATGTGGATCCGATTTTTGTATCTGAACTGGGTAGGAGGGAACGTGTGAGCTCTAAGTGGAGGATAATTCGTATCGGACACGGACGTGTGAGTAGGGATCGAGATTTAGTATCACCGAATAGTTGATGACATTACAGTCTTTTCACATCTAGCATGACCCCGTCTCTTCTTTCTGGTAGTATCTGCATCTACGTAGAGGAAAAGCTCGGGGAACTAAGGATGAAGGTAGGTGCTGTTTGAAAAAAGTTTCTCAACCACAACCATTGTCAAGCATATAGGTGGGAGGTTAAAGATTACTAGTCGTCAAAACTTGTTCTCGCAGACTAAAAAATTAGCTAAAAAACAAGCTATTGATGCCATGGATTTAAATAGCAGCTACCAGCTATAGTAGCGCTGTAGCTGATGGTTGCTTGAGATTATCAGCCAAATTAGCCAGCTAGCCAGCAGTGTTTTTCTCTCATAAAAAACCAGCCAGCAGTACTTTCAGCCAGCCAGATCAGCCCAAGCGAACAGACTATTTGCTAGATCGCTACATTGCGTTTTAGCACCGCTAAATTGCTTAGCTGTGGCTTTGAAATAGCCGCGCTATTTCATTTTCAGCTATAGCAACGGCAATCTAGTTATTATCTATTTATCTTTTGGTACTAAGTTGGTCTTTTGAAAAATAAAAAACTTTGAGTTTCACTAATCATGTTATAATATCATATTAAGAAATGTTTCCTAGACTAGAACCTTGAAAACATGTGTTTCTTCATTAAATTTCATAATTGTCATGTTTATTGAATCACTTAATTACTTGTATTTTCCATGGTTTTTATTTTTAAAAATCTGCTATTTGTCGTAGCTCCACTGCAGCTACGTTATAGCTTTATAGCTCCTTGAAAAGATGCAGCTATTTGCTGTAACCCACAATTCTAAACCTTCGCTATTGTTACCTTGTCTAAAATGTGAAATTTTATTGTCCGAAGTATGATCTGATGAAAAGCTTAAGGCCATTACACATCATCATTGATAAAAACTTTTTTGTTTTCTACGTTTTCTCTATGAAACTAAACTGATTTCTATTGAATTTTATACAATTTCTATAAATTTTTTATGTTTCAAATGGGCCATAAAAGTGAATGGGCAATGTGAAAGCCTCATGGCACTACTAATAATTTTAGGAAACAAGAGTTCTATTTTGGGAGGCGCTACCTTTTTTGTCTGCCTCTATAAATAATTTTAGGACTCTCTTTCTCACCATCGACCGGCACCCTCAAGTCCTCAACCCGTCCCGCCCAATGCCGACCCCAAACCTCAACCTGTAGGCTGCCGCCCTCTAACCCCACCCTGCCCCTGTGTCCCTAGATCTCGCTGCCACCGTAGATCTCACGGCGAAGGGGCCTCACGGCTTCCTCGCATGACTAGAGGATTCCGTGCTCAACTCCGAGGATCAGAGGAGGAGGCGGCGTCCTAACCACTTCATCATCACGGTGAAAATGTTTTCACCACGACCATCATCTTCGCGTGATGGCCCTGCCGCTGGCGTAATGGATTGGGGGATGACCTCACGGAGTGCACCACAGATGGCGAGGCGGAGCACTTGAAAGCCCAAGTTTGGTTTTGGTAATTAATGACACCAAGTTGCTAATGCCATTGTGTCAAGTGGTTTGAATTAGGCATAAGCAACACATGTGATGAAGGAGCAAATGGCATGAAGAGATGGCCACAAGACCACATGATTTGGCGCATGAAATGAAGAGCAAAATCATGAAGAAATGCACATAAAATGATGGACATGATGATCAAGTGAAGGAGAAGGATCTAAGAGCGCAAGACAAAGGTATAACCATAGGGTTTTCCTTTTGCTGGTCTATTTTGGGGAAGTGAAACGCCTATTTTCCACTACGCTGGAAGTCGGAAAAGAAACGGAGGCGAACGGAGGCCATCAGGGCGATCGGACGCTGCACCGGACGCAGTCACGGTTTGACCGGACGCGTCCGGTCAGTTCTTCGTAGCAGTCAGGCGTGCGGGTGTTAGGGTTTGCAACCGGCGCGTCCGGTCCCTCACGGTACCGGAGCATCCGGTCAGGCACCCGGCCAGAGGGGCAGAGCTAGTCGTAGAGCCGACCGGACACGCGACGCGTCTGGCCACGTGCGATCGGACGCATCCGGTCGCGGTGGGAGCTCTCTGGACTCCGATCGGACGCCGGGTGTAGCGCGTCCGGTCAAACACTGAAGCGCGTCCGGTCACGGCAACGGCTACTTTTAACACGCACTGGTTTCGCTTGTCCTGGTCACCCTGATCGGTGTGTCCGGTCAGCACGTTTTGCACTGCGTCGTCCGGTAACGGCTAGCTGCGTACCCCTTCGCTATAACTAGAAGTTGGCCGGGGTTTGAAAAAAAACTCTTGCACATTTTGAGACCTAGAGACATCATTTGAGCTAGAGAACAACCCCTCCACTCATCTCTTTGCTTAGTTGCACATCTTGAGTGAGATCCAAGTACATTGCTTGAGAGTTACATTCTAGAGGCACTTGATCGTCGAGTTGCTATGGATTTCTTGTTACTCTTCCATGTTTCTCAACACGGTAGACGGCTTGGAGCAGCGGAGGTGTAACATCCTGGTCTTTCAGGCAACAAAAAAATACGAACTTTTTTTAAAAAAATTCCTACAAATGTGTGAAGCAAGTAGTTCTAGGTCTAACTCGAGTCTAACCCACTAACAAGCGTTGCATTCATATAGTATTGTTTGTAGGAGAGTGCTTGCGCTCGTGAGTCAGTTTCGTGTTTGAGTCTCGTTAGGTTTGGAGTGCACGAAATTCATAGCAAGTACCTCCCCAATACCATTGGAGTCTCTTGTCCTTTCCCTTTGAGGTTCACTTCCGAAATTCTCCTCTCAAACACCTCCCTTGAAATCCATCTCAAAATCCTTTTGGCTCCATATCTAAATACATATGTGTGTTTCCGCTAGATTAATCGATGTAATAGGTGTGTTAACCAGTGTTGTAAAGCCTTGTAACTTGTAAATCTACGATGTATGACTATGATATCAGCTGATAATTGATAATGTGATGGATTGCTCTCGCGATCTACTGCATTATAAATCGTATCTGTGGATTTTTCCCTTCGAGGAAAATCGAGATCATTTTAGGTGGTATCAGAGCCATAATTGACCCTAGGACGAGACCAGTAGAGCCGAACACTAGTTTAGGAACCAAACATCCTGTCTGGAGAAGGATTCCAGAAGCTAACACTTGATTCCCCCTCCGCCTTGAATTCTGGTGCTAACTGAGCCCTGTTTTGGAAAGTAACTTGTAGAATCCCCCTTCCAACTGGCTGACCACGCTAGATCGGTAGCGTGTGAGACTTTTGAAGGCATTGGAGTCGCCTTAAGTCAATACTATGCATTAGGACTTGTAATGCTGATTGAATGCCTGGATCTTAAGATCTTGTTCTTTCATGCTTTTTGTTGCTTGAATGTAGGCTATAGAACCTGTTTTTGCGTGTGACTCCAGGACCCCAGATAATCTATCAGGCTAAACCCAAGGCCACCCCGGCAACTATCTAAATGACCCGACTAACAGAGTCAAAATACACAGGGAATGCATCAAATCTTCAACAATTCTATTACAAAGGAAAATGGCTTCAAGGCTTATTAAAAGATTTTTCTCTTTCAAAAGAAAAGCAATTTTAACTCCCTTCTCAAACCGATTTGATACCAAAGGTTGTTGGCAAAACAGTTTGAAAACCCGTCCCTTTCAAAAAGTGCTACAAATTCACCTCTGAAACACCAAACTTTTTCTTTTCAATCAATAAAATGCCTTGAAAGCAAAGTCTTTAGCTCAGTTTTGTTTCGAAAGCTTTCGATTTCAACCGGGGAGCCATATTCTTCTCAGAACAAACCTTGCTCTCAAAAATGGTTTGCAATCGATTCATTAAACAAAATCCTTGCGAAAAGATTTTGTACGTAACCTTCCCAAAATTTTTAGCAAAAACCAAAGCAGGTTACAACCTATCTCAGTTATATTTGTGTTGATTTAAAAATCTAAAGGTTGTGACCTTCCTCCTCTCAAGAAGTGTGAAACAAAACTTTCAAAACCATGTTTTCGATAAACAAGACTTCCAAAAACCTTTTCCAAAAGCTTTTTCCTCTCCATTTTTTTTAAAATTCTCCCCTCCCTCTCTAAGCTTTGGATAGTATTGTTGCCGGTGACTTATTTGGTTGTGTGTCGTGATCATAACCCTTGGTGCCGCTACGAAACTTGGGGTCCCATGTGTGATGCATCCACATGGCTACTGCCGGGCGTATGCAGGTATCGAGGTACATGACTGTGACAACTTCCATGTGGTACCAGCATACATCCTTAATCCTAAGCTTAGCTTTTCAGAAACCCTGTTTCAAAAAAAAATAACTATATGAAAAGGGTTTTACTTAAAAACAATGGGATGTTTTGGATTTCAAAATCTCTACTCAAAAACCCTATCTCATTTTATAAAGAGTTCAGAACTCAAGCCTTGCAAAAATAAACCCTTGTTTTGGAATAAAAACGGCTCTCAAGGAAAAAGAAAATTGGAAAAGTTTTGACCCATTCAAAACTTTTGGCGTCTTTCAGTGTTTTGAAAACCTTACCCGCCTGGTTTCGAAATGTCTGGTAAAAAAAGTATTTCAAACCCTTTTGTGTGTGTACTTCAAAAATCTTTAGAAAGGCTCTTTTCTTCAAAAAAGCGTTTTCCAAAGGTGCTTTCATATGAAAACCTGTTTCCAAGTCTCTGAAAAATGCATCATGCAAAAGGATTTTGGTTGCAAAGTTCAAAACTACCTTAAAAAGGGATTTTGATTTCAAACAAAAACTATTTCGAGTCGCTTCCCTATCTTACAAAAAAAAGAAGAATTTCGTTTCAAGAAGGAAACTACTTCAAAAGTGTTTGTTTCAAAAACTGTCGTTTAAAGAAAAATAACTTTCCAAACTGATTTCAAACTTGATTTTATAAAATTCTGGTGTATGAGAAATATTTTTCAACGGGTCTAAACTTGTTTTTCCAAAAGCCTTCCCTTACGAAAACAAAATGGGTTAAAAAAAATCAATCAAACTTGGATTGTGAAAGTTTCAAGAACTCTTTTATAAAAATGACTTCTCTATTTAAAAAGGTTTGTGAAAACTGCTTTCCGAAAAGCCTTCCTTCAAAAGCTTTTCGCAAAATCCTAATGCATTGGTGCAAGGAGAACACCCGGTAAAAGCCATTGACCTTAAACAGAACTAACAAGCCCTCCTTCAAATGCCGGTGAGTCCTAAATCTCGGGAATAAGATTCCGGTAAGGGGGTGGACTGTAACATTCCGGTCTTTCAGGCAACAAAAAAATACAAACTTTTTTTAAAAAATTTCTGCAAATGTGTGAAGCATGTAGTTCTAGGTCTAACTCGAGTCTAACCCACTAACAAGCGTTGCATTCATATAGTATTGTTTGTAGGAGAGTGCTTGCGCTCGTGAGTCGGTTTCGTGTTTGAGTCTCGTTAGGTTTGGAGTGCACGAAATTCGTAGCAAGTACCTCCCCAATACCATTGGAGTCTCTTGTCCTTTCCCTTTGAGGTTCACTTCCGAAATTCTCCTCTCAAACACCTCCCTTGAAATCCATCTCAAAATCCTTTTGGCTCCATATCTAAATCTTGAAGTATAAATGGGAAAAAACCATTAACCTCTCCTTACGCGTTGGCCAGCCAGCAGGCCATGAGCTAACTTAGCACCTGTGCCCAAATGTCTCATGACGTGAAACACATAACACGTTCATGTATGCTCATATGTCATTGCCTGCTAGCGTGAAGCACGTTGTTCCTGATCCAGCTACCTGTATAATCGTATATGCTTCTGTGCCAGCAGACAACGTATGAAGCCATACTCTAAGTACATGTATATATGTATACATGTAGACGTACATATATACGTACCATGCCCAAACCTTCCGGCCAGCCAGCAGATTGCACGCGCTGTGTACGTGCATGCTCCCGGGCATGCATATATACGTGTATATGTATATATGCGTATACAAATGCCCCAATCACAGAGCATCGACAGCCCAGCTGGCTGCCTCCTTGACCCGGCCGCGCAGCACAACACGACCCCTCCACTCCGTCACTCGCAGGCCCATGGCGCCAACTTCCTAGCCTTAGCCTTGGTTGGCCCTCGACCGCACCAGCTCTGCAGGACCAAGCCCGCACACGCGAGGCTGAGGCCCAGCAGCTGCCGTTTTCCCCTGAGAACCCTAGGAGCGCTCGCTCCTAGAGCCAGCCGCCGCCGCCATCCTGGGTTTGGAAATCCTGTCACCAGCACCGTGCATGCTCCTGGCCTCCTGTGCTTCCGATGTGTGGGCTCTGTGCCCGCGTGGCAGCGTTTTGTTGGCTCGCCAACCCGCTCCCGTTTCCGTCCAGGCTAGCGTGGGGGTGAGCGCGCAGCAAAAAGCCAAAGTTTCCCCCGCCGTGCCTGTCCCATCCGTGCTCTCGACGTCCGAGCCGATGGATACTCGCCACGCGCCCCACCTCCGTACGGACGCCGAGGCACAGCCGTCCGCGCTCTGCAACCCTACCCCGGCACCCTATAAAAACCGGAGCCACCGTCGCCTTCTCTGTTTTCCCCACCAGCTGCCGCCACTTCTCCTCTTCCTGGCAGCTGCCGCGCTCTTCCTCGCCGAGCGGCCACACCAGAGCCCCTGCCAGCGCCACCTCTGCAGCGCCTTGGTCACCACGCCGGCCTCTAGGCCAAGCCGCGTGACGCGCCACCGTCCTGAGCCATCAGCACCCCAACGCGGACACGCTCCGTCACTTGCACCCCGTCGCGTCGAGCATCCGTCCTCCAACCGCACGACCTCGTCCTCGCGCCCTCCACTGTGACGCGCCGCGGAGGGCGTTCAGCATGTCCGCAACGTCCAGCCATGACAACGCCCTAGGCTGCACGCAGCCGATGCAAGTCGCCGGCCGCCTCTGCTCCGTTCGCCTGGCAGCGGGCCACGTGCGACCTCACCGTCCTTCCTCGAGCCTCCAGCCGACCCCGCTGAGCCGGGAACGCGCCGCGTCCACGATGCGTCACCATGGTCTAGAGCCCGACGCCACCACCGTGCGTCCATGCTGCTCCGCCACCACCGGCAAACCACGTCGACCTTCTTCATGCAGACTGACGTCAGAGCCGCACCGACCTCCGACGTCGCACCAACCCTGCAGTGCCATCCTCCACTATCTGTCGGTGAGCCGCAGCGTCCCAAGCCCCGTCTTTTCTTTGTCATTCATCGCCATCCGTACCTGAGACCGGCCTTCATGCCGCGGACTTCACTAATGCAGGAAGGCCATGGCCTTGTTGTGCCATCCAGTGAGGCGGACCTTGCCATCGTATTTGCGGACGTCATTGCAATGAGCTTTGACCACCTCGCTGTGCCCATCCTTGTGTCCGGCCATCGATCCGTGAAGTTGCTTTGCAGGGGAGTTGTGGCACCGCCGACCCTCGCAGACTCGGTTTGGTTGTGCCCAGCTTGCTAAAGCCGTCTCTCGGACGTCCGCTACCACGCCCGGCCAGCCACAGCTTTCCGGAACGTACCACTGCAGTGAGCCTCACCTCCCTCGCAGCAAGGTCGAGCTTTTGAACCCGTCGACGCCACCCTTGACGTCAACAAGCTCTTACTTTCATTTCTTTTTATTTCTATAATTGTCCGTACTTGTTACCCTTATCTATCAATGTCATCATCTTGTTGCCTAATCGATATCTATACCAATGCCTGCGCCATGCCTTCGTGCCGGTCCACCTCCTATGCATGATGTCTCTCTTGTGTCACTACGGAAATGTGCTACTCCACCGTTGTGGTTGTGTCTTGGTTCTTGTGTAGCGTTGTCGGTTCTTGTGCTGGAGTTGGTTGTTGACTGTGGACCGTGCCTTCGAGCTGGTTGGGAAGCGTTGTGTTCGTCCATTCGGCCAGGGGTTTACCCCGCCATGGCCGTAGTGTCGAACATAACATGTTTTCCGTGTTTAGTTGTCTTCGTGGTGCCATGGTCGCTAGCTCCTATCGACATCCCTAGGACGCGGTCACAGTGGGCTCAAAGTCAATATCGACGCGGTTCTTATCCGCAAATTTCGAGCCCTCCGTAACCTACTCTAGTGGGGTTGGAATTAGGGGATGGTAATCGTGGAACGGCAAAGCCAACTCGTTAGGTTAAAGCTCATGGCCGCGAGTTGCCTCGCCATGACCATCGGGCTATTACCTCTTTTTCTCATTCTTGTCCTAACCAACTCGTATGTTTGTGCCACTTCTACCAGTGCATTTCTTAGCGATCACAACCGCATCACTACGAGCCGTAGGAATAGCCATGTGCCATTTGGTTGCACGGTTGTGGTGCCCTACGAGTGGGTTTGGATTGTAGGATCGTGCCTCTCTACTTCCAACCTTCGCCCGTTCCATGGCGAGTTGGTTGAAGGAGTGCGGATTCCATTCTTTCTTCGTTCTTCTTTCGTTCTCATTTCCCCGTCGATCCAGTAAGATGTGGGTTGAGCCTCTTCACTTGTTCGGTGTTTGTTGCTCTTTTGATTTCCTTTCTCCGATTCCCGTCGTTACTATGGCGTGTGGATCAAAGGAAGGGGAGTCCCGTGTCTCTTCTGCCTTTTGCTCTTCATGCTCAAGCCCTTGTATGCTTGTACCTTCATTGATCGTAGCATTTCTATGGTTCTCACGGTGACAACTGCACCGCTCCGGACCCTAGAGATGTCTTAGTGCATTTAGTGCACCTAGGTCTTGGTACCCTACTAGTAGCTTGAGCACTTGTGTTCTTCTGTGTGTCACTTCTCTCTGATGCCCCGCCTTTCGCCATGGCGTGTGTATTGGGGGGAAGTAGATCGCCTCTCTTCTTCTTTTCTTCTCTTTTGTTCCACCCTCTCTTGGTTCCCGTCAACTACAATGGCGTACGAATTGAGAAAGAATGGAACTTCTCTGGCTCTTAGCCTTTCGGTTCTCGTTATTCTCCATAACGCTCGAATCAAAGGCCACAAGCCGTGGTAATTGCTTAGGATGAGCTAAGGACTATGCCATATATCTTTAAAGCCGTACAGGTCGACACGATCGACCCGGGAAGTACTGGCTAGGCTAAGACCTAAGTTTGTGCTTAGCAAATCACCACTTGCATTTCTTTGGCCCAGGGATCGAACATCCGCCGAGAGGGCTAAGTCGTTTCCCCTTTTTGTGTTCTTCTGGTGTAGTTCTTCTGTGCCTTGTTGCCTCTCTTTCCGTAGTCTTTCTAGGTTTAGTGGTCTGATTGCTCTTTCGCTTGTCGCTGTTTCGAGGTAGTTGCGTCAAGGATAGCGATGATTGGATCGGGACCGTTGGAGGAAGGACATGCAGGTGGAGGAAGTACCATGGAGGAGTATGACTACAAGTGCACCGAGGATCTCAGAAAAGACATTTAACAGGTGTTCCATGTCCCACCCAACCTCGTAGAATCTATTAGACATGCTACAATGTAGATGCTAGTGCTTTACTTTTATGCATATGAACTGTGATAGGTTGCATGGTAGATTGCTTGTGAGCCATTACCTTGTCGCAACCTATTCCCCTACACACCCACTGTTAGGCTAGACGCTCGCATTCTACTTATTGCTTTACTTTCACTACGCATTATATCTGTGATGTGATGCTTGGTGAAGGAATAACACGAGTGGATAAGGCACGTGGTGCCGATAACTTGGTAAAACTGGATAATGAACTTGGAGAGATCTTGGCGTGCGTCTTGGGTGTGTGGTGAGGGTTGAGTCGATCGGACAGGATCCTATGACGAGTCTCTGGGGCAAGTCATGCCGGAGGGGTGCGACCTGGGCATCCCTCGTGAGAGGTACCTATGGCGGGTGCATGTGAGAGCAGACGGGGTGTTGGTTATCCCCGGTGGAGGTGCCGTCGAGGCACGGGGCGTTGGTTATCCCCTTGAGAAGATATCCTGTCCGGTCCCCCTAAGGACTGGTATGTCTTGAGAACCGGAACCATGGGACCCTTCGTGCACACCACTCGCTCCTGATGGGCGGGAGACGATTACCCAACTAACTAGGACGGTGCCACTACTACTAGGTTGGAAGGTGATAGTGTAGGGAGGTACGGGCATGGGGGCCCACACCCTCCTAAGAAAGCATAGTGACCTTGGGGGATCTGTACTACGTCTCACAGTCTCAGCGTTTCAGTGGACTCCGAGGTGGCCCAGGGCTGAGTGGTAGGGTGGTACCATACCGGTTGGGAGGCAGTCGGCATCAGCCTAGGCAGGGCACCGCCGATGATGGCGATCTTGTGGATTTCCAGGTGTACACGCTCTACAGAGTTGATCGATCTATACGTATAGCCGCGTCCGCGGTTATGGACATTCCTATGACCTATGCTTCACTTGATTAGAGAGAGGAGTCCTTTCTACCTTTCCCCTGGGTTTTGGTGTTGGATCCGGCTTTGGCCGTTGAGGCAAGGTACGAGCGGGAGTCGTCCTTGCTGCCTCGAGAGTGTGAGAGTGAGGTGAGATGTGTGTGATGGGATGGGAGAACGTGTGGTTGAGATGGATTAAAACTTGATGAACTATTATTATAAAATATTGATGAACTTGCATAGGAAACCTACAGCCATATATAGGCCTTTTGATCTACCCTTGCATTCCACTTACCACAAAGCATACGCAAAAAGTATAGGGTGGGAGACAGTGGCTAGTACAAATCGTACTGATAGATTTTGGGCAGGTTTGGACGAAATCTACGACAACCACGAGGACTTGGATTAGGGGTAGATGGTCTCGTGCCTACGCTCAAGTGTGGTTGAGAAGATGGAGTCTACGCCCGCTGACATTCTACGCCAACTCTGATGAATGCCGTGAAGGAGGAGCCTTCACCCGCCGATGCGCTACAACGACTCTGATGAAGATGTGTGTGTGTTTCCACTAGATTAATCGATGTAATAGGCATGTTAACCAGTGTTGTAAAGCCTTGTAACTTGTAATAGTTCTTGATGTAACTGCAATTGCATGATAAAAATGAACGAACAGTCCTTGTCTGCTCTCCTGATATAACAACCTTTGTACTCTCCTGATATAACAACTACACAAATATTACAGCAATCTGCTCACTAGTGAAAGATATGGTTGCAGATTTGGCCATGAACATGCTTTACAACTGTGCTTGCAAGTTTAATGTATGGGATATAGGATTCGGCTAATCTGTGTTAGCTTTTTTCCCAAATGGTCACCATTAGAGCGGTTAAATAGCTTGATGCAATCAAGCTACAGGGTACCAGCCACTAGCTTCACGTATGCTGATTCTACTACTTAAGAAGAATCTTAATTAGTATGGCAGTACACTGAAGAGATGAAATCGTGATGGAAAATGCTTCAAGTACAACCCATCTATAAAACCCAAGTGATTTGAACCCTTTGATCCATAAATTAGCAACCACCCAAGAGATTTGGTCACTCCTGGTCTATACATGGTTGTTCACTAAGCAGTACAGATTAGATCAGCACCCTACCACCATTTTATTTCAGTACATTGGCTGTTTCAACTTTTATGTGAGCAAGCTTGCAAAACTTTTACCTTAGGCAATTTTTACGCATTAACCTCTTATACTTTCTACGTGTCAGAGTCTAAAGTATTTTTTGAGGTGAAATCTGAAATATTTGTGATGTGATATGGATCCATCTTTTTTATGCACCTATTCTGATTAAGATGTTTGGACTTCATTTTTGTAGACAAAGCCTTGAAGTGGAGAAAGAGCTGTAAAAGTAAGTTATAATAATAATAATAATAATAATAATAATAATAATAATAATAATAATAATAATAATAATAATAATAATAATAATAATAATAAGAAGAAGAAGAAGAAGAAGAAGAAGAAGTTATACTCTTAGACAGCCAGCTACATTGCGGCTATGTATTATAATCTGCTCCATGACTTTAGCATCAAAACCCACATTTGCTCATGCTAAAAGTAAGTTATTGAAATTTTAGCATAACGTACCCCCCTTAGCAAAATTTAGCATGAATATTTGGATCTTAGCAAGACAATTTCCCCCTTTTTTTTACGAAGAAGTCTGTTCATTTGCACTCTCCGTAATCTAAATAAGCAAAGACAAATAAGGTCTGGGAGCATATAATATTATAATATACATATTTGCGCTATTTATATGTAAACTGTAAAACCTACAGTAGGCCCATAGGAGGTACAGGAATGAGCGAGAAGCTCATTTGGCAGAGTAGCAGGAGCCCTGCGCTCATCACCCGGGTTCAAAACCCGGCGCCCACCATATTTCCGTGCAGTGCATGGGAATGGGGAGATTGCGCCCTAGTTCAAAAAAAGGCCCATAGGAGGTACAGAGAAATAACGAACAGGGAACGTCAACTGTAGTTGTAATTATGGAAATTAAACAAATTTGAAGATCCTAAAAGCATCTACCAAGGATAAGTACATGTGGTAATTTTCCATAGTTACCATAAGAGTTGGCAATCCTTGTAAAATTCCTTTGTTTCCCAAATATATCCAGTCTCAGAGATGCAAGGAAAGAACATATCTAGAATGTTTACATAGTTTTTAAGAAGCAGAGGAATTTATATATATAACCTGCCAAATACACTCTAGAGTATACATCAGAGATTCAGAACAACCAACACATTGCCAACTCTCATGAGTGTTCGAGAAAAAGAAACTTGAAGAGATAAAACAGCTACTACCAGTACCTCTACCTCTACTTGGACTTGAAGTCTTGCGTTCATACTAGCTACTCCCTCCGTCCCAAATTATAAGACGTTTGACTTTTTTGACACCAAGTTTGACCACTCGTCTTATTCAAAAATTTGTGCAAAATATCAATTCTTTTATCGTGGCTTGGTATATTAATAAAAGTTCCTCAAGAATGACTTAAATTTGACTATGTTTGCACAAATTTTTTTGAATAAGACGAATGGTCAAACTTGGGATAAAAAAAGTCAAACGTCTTATAATTTGGGATGGAGGGAGTACATGTGAAGCTATAGCTAGCAGGAACATCGAGTGAGGAAAAGAAAGGAGTCGCAGGGGAGGAGAAGAAAGGGGGAAGTAGGTTAGTAGTAGCCGGTGATTCCTGGAGCCTGACGATGGAGGAACCAAGGGAGGGAGGTCGGATCGGATGTGGGAGATGCACAAGTGAGACGATGACGTGTCGGTTTCTCAGCTCGCCGTCGCCGTGTAGTGTGTACACTACGGCTGTGTTCAGTTCCTGAAAAGAGGTAAAAAAATACTGTAGTATGTTTTAGCTTTATTTAACAAATAGTGTCCAACTGTTGACTAATTAGGTTTAAAACGTTCGTCTCGCAAAGTACAACTAAGCTGTACAATTAGTTTTTAATTTCATATACATTTAGTACTCCGTACATGTATCGCAAGTTTGATGTGATGAGGAATTTTTTTTCTGCGTACTTTTTTTTTTGAGGAAGTAAACATAGCCTACGACTGGGCATATCCATCCGCCAGGACTTGGGCACCTGAAAACCCCCATTCTGCTCAGCCTCTGCTCGCCGTCGCCCTGAAAACCCCCATTCTCCTGTTGTTCATCTTTCCCCAAGTCTGCTCAGCCTCAGCGCCTCCGCCTACATTGCGAAGCTAGGACTAGCTAGGAAGACAAGCTTCGAGAGCCCGCTCCCATGGCCGCCGTCGACGTGGTGATACCGGCGCCGCCTCCGCCGGCGCCGGTGGTCCGCATCAGCCGGCTCGCCCTGGCCGCCGCCGACGCCGTGGTGTGCCTGTGGATCGCAAGTCTGTGGGTCTTGCTGGCGAGCGTTGCTGCCGCGCTCATCGGGCGCCTCACCTGCGGCTGGGGGTGCACCGGCGCTGCATGGACGGCCGTCCTTGTCTCCCTGCTCTTCGTTGCGATCGTCTGGCCCCTCGCCGCGCTGCTGCTCAGTAAATTCGTGGAGCCCTTCTACACCAACCAACTAAAGAAGGTACCTTCGAACTCAGAAATTTGGTGACACTTGTGCTGTGCTTCTTCTCAAATTGCTTGCCTTTGGTTGCGCCGTGCGGCAGGGAGCGGCGGCGCTGGAACCTCTGACTCTGAGCGACGCCGTCATAGAAGCACAGCTCGCCGCCACTATGGATTTCGCCTTCCTCGAAGCTTTTGGCATTCTGCTGAAGCTATTGGCTGCCGATAATGATCCTCCTACAGCCAGATTTGCCTCTGACATCATGGTTGTGCCGCCCTTGGGCATCAGCGTCATGTGTTGCTTCGTTTCCATTCCGTGTTTGGCAGTGAGTGTGTGGAGGATGAGACGACACGGCAGCGCATCTGTGGTACCCATCTGAACGGAGTGATCAAGGTTTGTTCAAGTTATTCTGTGCTGATTCTGGCAATATAAAAAGGCCGATTTTTTCCTACTTATATAAATTGAAGAACGCTTGCATTATGTTAAGTAGCTTGCTTACATCAGCCTATACAGAGTGCCAACCATTAGTTGCACATTCGCTGATTCTATTCCTTCCAAAAATCAGTAGCATCTTGAATAAGTATCCTGAAGTGGTGAACTGGTTATCCGTGTCTGTTTATCCTGAAGTGGTGAACTGGTTAGTCTCAACATGGTTGTTAATTAACCTGGTATATAAAGATGGAAGTGATCATTAGTCCAGGATCTTACCATCAGCTGTTCTTCTATCAAGTGTCTGTTTTGAGTGAGCAGCCTTGCAAACAAGTTGCACTTTAGGTGAACAAAGCTTATTATTAACCTCTTGTACAGTATTAAGTTTGGGATCTATATGTTTTTGTCGATAAACATTTGTACATCTGTCTGTTGTTTTTATAGACAAAGCCCTTGAAGAGAAGAAAGAGCTGTGAAGTCAGGCAACTACTATATATATATATATATATATATATATATATATATATATATATATATATATATATAGAACCACTACCCTGTAGCTGGCTACAAAATAACTTATTTTATAGCCACTTTGAGTTACGATAATTAGTATGCTAATTTACGAGATTATAGTAACTCCTTACTATGTGATTTACTATAACGTTACGGTAAATATCCCCATGTGTAATAGTAACCCAACTATCGTAAATATGTATTGATATTATCGTAAATTAGTATATAAAATTATCGTAAATAAAGGTGGCTACAGAATAACTTATTTTGTAGCTGACTACTGAATATACTCTCCCTATATATATATATATATATATATATATATATATATATATATGGCTGATCCTAGAAGATGAAGTATTGGAAGGAACAAATACTGCTACATATTTTCTGCTTCCTAGATCTCTACTCCACGAAATTTATCTAGGCATTAGAATCTGCTGTCAGCATGATGAATTATGGAAATTTTCAACTATGATGTAGTATCTATGATGCAGGCATTATGGATCTTCCTTAGCTTGCTCGAGAGCTCATCAAAATCCATATAATTGCCAGTGAAAGTATGAAAAATCATAGACCTAGTCGATCGCTTCTGTTTAGGCCAGTGATGTAGTAAGCTGAGGCTTTAACAAGGCTGTGAACTGTGCTCATAGAAAGTAGATTATCGATGCATTGTAGTTGTAACTTGTTCTATTAATTGTGTGGTGTACCTGCACATCTTGTTTCTGTGTTTCGCTGAACAACTAAAGGAGGTCATGGAATTATCTGTATGCAGTCATTGGGTACTTGAATGTCGATTGCCAGGTTCTGTTCCACTACATTTCTTTTGTATGAATGCATTTGAGCTCAGGATGTTTTGTGGTCTGGTATCATCTCTTTTTGCAATTTGTGCAGTGTAATTTATCTTCCTGTGCATTAGCTTATTGTGCTATAATAAAGGCTATTGGTAAGTGATATATTTTGTTGATTATAACTCCATAGGATAGCTCTTGCTATAAACGCTACTTGCATCATAAATGGAAGAATAGTGCTTCTTTGCTCTCACAAATACTAATTACACAAATGTTACAGCAGCCTGGTCAGTTGTGAAAGTGGAGAAGTGCATGGTTGGAAATCAGACCGGCAATAAGAATTCTGTTTTGCAACTTTACTGTATGCAATGTGATTGTGGCTAATCTGTGCTAATTTTTTCTTGTCCCCAAACGACTAATAGCTGATTCTGGCAGTGTAGGCCAATTTTTTTCTCATATTGAAGAACGTTTGCATAATGTTAAGTAGCTTGCTTACATCAGCCTATACAGGGTGCCAACCATTAGTTGCAAATTTGGTGATTCTACTCCTTCCAAAATCAGTAGCATTTTAATTAGTATCCTGAGGTGATGAACTGGTTGTTCATAGTCTTAACATGGTTGTTAATTAACCTGCAATATAAAGGTGGAAGTGATCATTACGCCAGGACCTTACCATCAGCTGTTCTTCTATCAAGTGTCTGTTTTGAGTGAGCAGCCTTGCAAACAAGTTGCACTTTAGCCTTTAGGTGAACAAAGCTTATTATTAAGCTCTTGTACACTATTCAGTTTGGGATCTAAATGTTTTTTTTATAAGTGAAATAAAAAAAACAATGTTTGATTAATGCCGATAAACATTTGTACATCTGTCTTCTGTTTTTACAGACAAAGCCCTTGAAGAGAAGAAAGAGCTGTGAAGTCAGGCAACTCCTACAAATACCGACTCTCTGTTCATGAATATATATATGGTTGATCCTAGAAGATAAAGTATTGGAAGGAACAAATACTGCTACATATTTTCTGCTTCCTAAATCTCTACTCCATGAAATTTATGCTGTCAGCATGATGAATTATGGAAAATTTAAACTGTGATGTAGAATCTATGATGCAGGCATAATGGAACTTCCTTAGCTTGCTCGAGAGCTCATCAAAATCCATATAATTGCTAGCGAAAGTATGAAAATTCATAGACCTAGTCGATGACTACCTCAGAACACCATCCACGGTCTTGGAAAGTGACATCAAAGTGGGGGACCGGAGGCAATCAGGCCATGTTTAGGCTTGTTAAAAAGAACAAATTGCTCATGGTTTATATGGTTGTCACTCAATTGTTAAATTGTTATTAGCTATACTGCTCATGTGTTCAATGAAGAGTTTTCCAACCATGGGGGGTTAACTAGATGGCAACGTATCAGGTGGAAACCACACCCTTCGTAAAAACCCATGCAAACCACGACAAAACAGTCTTCTAAATTCACTAAAAAAAACATATGTAGCTGATATGATGATACATAACCTTGTAAAATATCTTATCCAAACTCGACTTCGTTTGTGAGATATAAAAATAACAAATTTCAAGCCAGAAAGTTGTCTAAACAATTTGTTAGAAATTTGTTATTTTTATATCTTACAAACGAAGTCGAGTTTGGACAAGATATTTTACAAGGTTGTGTATCGTCATATCATCTACATATGTGATTTTTTGGTGAATTTAGACGGCCTTTTTGCCATGGTTTACATGGCTTTTCACGAAAGGTGTGGCTTCCACCTGATACGTTGCCTAACTAGATTGCTAGAAGAAAACCCCGCTTGTTACTCCAGGACTAATTTAGAAATAAAACTTTTATATCATTATAGGTATGACAAATGCTGTCAAAACTGGGTAAAGGTAATGAAAAAATTAAATAAAACACTTATAGAACATTGAATTGGATTATAAGAGAATGTAACAAACTGCCAAACAAAATAGTACAATATGGATGACTTATATGTTGGTAGACTAAAAATAGTAGGGTCTATCTCAGCATCAGGTGAGTGACAGCGTTAGTCATCTTCAACCTCGCGTACCTTGCTGCTCCAGAGCTCCTGCTTAGCTCCCTCACGGCGAGCACCTCTTCCTACAGGTAATGCTTGCCATTGTCATCGACGCGCCTGCCTCGGATCTAGGGTCAGCCGTCGATCTCGTGGCTCCGAGTGGCACTGGGAAGGCCGACGAGCTCGCAGCTCCAGGCGGCGCAAGGGTGTCCGGCGAGCTCTGGGCTGTCGGGCGGGCAGTGACAGCGGCGGCCGACCTCACGACGGATGGGAAGCGCTGCTCACCTGTGCAATGGGAGGGAGAGATGCAGGGCACGAATCGAAAGGGCGACAGACGGTGGAGCGACAGTGATGCGTGCCGCGTGCGGTGGACAGCGGTGGGGTGTGCAGCAGCCAGCACCGGAAGGTTAGGGAAGAAAGCAGGTGACTGATAGATAAGCAAAAAATCAGGCGACTGAGAAGAAGTAAATCTAAAATAGTAATTGCATTTACTCGAAGATGTTGTAATGCTTATAGGGTGGAATACATTTTAAAAACTAGACCCAACGTGGTGGAATACAGAGGAAGGATAGAGTTGTCACCACCTACCAACTACCACAATCTATCCGGGGATCTAGCCGTACATACAGGCAAGATATAGCCTAAACACCACGCTTAATCTATAAACTCGCTGCTTCAATCCGAGCTCCGGTGAAATAAGATTGAAGCACCCTAGCCAGATGGTAGAACAAGTACTAACGATGAACGAAGTAAACACTAAGATAACTCTGATGCTAATGCCAGAGAGCAAGTACCAAAGCTCACTAATGATAAAGGACTTGAACTAAGCAAAGCTATATTACTGAATAAAGTATTTGACAAATTAAAGTACTAAATAAAGTAATGCTGAATAAAAGAGTACAAAGGAGCTATACCAGATCAAAAGACTCTTTCGGACTTCGAGGCGAGCTCTGCTCTAACTCTATCACTACTAGCTAGCTATTACTTCTAAGCTACTACTCTTGTGAGCTTCTTGGAGAGCTTGGAATGATTTGAATGCTTGAGTGATGATCTCCACCGAGCTCCACTACCCCTTTTATAGTGCGTAGAGGGCAGGTGGTACTTGTAGTAGTGAATGAGGCAGTGGAGAGACAGGGGGTGTCGATCGATCGTCCCTTGCACCGCCTTGCCATCCAACGGTGATGGATGGCTGCTGGATGGCGGTTGCATGCTCCTATGGCGGTTGCTTTGGTTAGAAAGGTAGTTTGGAGGTCGGTTTGGCCCCTCCAAGTGTATGTCGGTGGGCCCAACAATCCAAGGCAGCTCAACCTCCACCTTTGGATCAAACCGACTTGAATCAATGCTAGAGAAGCAGTGTGGAGGCTCTCCCGTGGATCAATGATGTGGCAAGGGGGTGGGGCCGTCAGGCGACACCAGGTGGCGTCAGTCGATGTGGCACTATGGGCCCACGACCCCCTGCCACGTCCACTTGCTTTCTATGCACGCCTTTTGTCTATATTTGTGAATTTTTCTGCATACAAATAATTTTTTCAAGTACAAGTGGAACTAGGTGAATTGTAAACATAAATTGGCACATGTGATGTTGTTTTACCTTGGTTTTGTGTGGAATGTTGATGGTAAAAATGGGTGTTAGTGACCATCAACAAGCTCCCCCAAGCTACCCCTTTGCTCATCCTGAGCAAATATGCGGGTTTAGAATGTTAGGATCAGGAGTAGCTTCAATGTAACGGCCTGCAAAAACTCATATACAAACCAACACTATCTCTTCAGTCAAGCAAGTTAGTGTTAGAAATCCACCGTCAGTCTTAGCCATATGGGGCTTATAGCCTTCACCTTGACATAGGCGGTTGCAAGATAGTGTAGCACATATAGAAACTTTCTTCCCTGCTTTGGTTTAGCCAAGGCTTCATGGAGGTTTTCAAGATTTTTGAAAGAAAACTTGTCTATGTTCCTTAGATGGTACACTTGAATCTCTCAATGGTGTTTGAAACCTCTCCAAGGCCAAAAGATCTCGGCCTTTCTCCTACTCTAATGCTTATGTGGAGTTTATGGGTAGGGAGATAAAAAGCAAGGCTCACTTGAATTGAATTTATTGCTAAGTCAAACACTTGTATCACAAGGAGCTAGCAACAAGTCATACAAAATGATCAAGATGTGCAAGTGTGTGGTATTTGGTGGAAGTGGTACTCCTTTGAGAACTTCCCCTCCTCTAGCTTCTTTTTGAGAGCATGGCTACCTTATTTTCTCTATCTTTCTCTCTTTTTTTGAACTATAGAGCTTTTGCTCTTCTTTTCTCTTTTTTCGGTAGTCCATGCCTCTCTCTTTTTGATGATAGATAGCTAGAGGGGGTATCAACATATGTCTCTCATGGTGCAAGGGGTGCATGAATATGAAATGGGTGGTTGCATACTTCTAGTGTAGAAGTAGTATATATATGTGGTGTGTATGTGATCTTGATCAAAAGGTATGACAAGCCTCTCTACTTAGATCAACAAGGCTTGACAAAGCTCAAAACAAACAAGCAGCTTTTTGTGTAGGCTTATCATATCGGTAAAATATGTAATTGGCTCTGATAGGAATTTTTCAACATTGAGGAACTTCTAGCATAAGCTTTTATTATTTTACAAAACAAAACTCCAGGTTGTCTCAACTATTCCTCAGACAAGTTAAAAGATTTACTCTAGTCTTTGCCACAACACATCTCACAAAGCCTATACTTGATTCTATCATTATGCAACCCACAAAAGCATTCAACTTAAGATGAACTCTAATTTCACATGCTCAACACTTGAGAAGTAAAGGGTTGTATAGCAAACTTTTGCAAAGTATCACAGAGATACCATTCATCATTTTCACAAGGAATTACGCATCAACTTTTTAGAGCAAGAGTGATTAAGGTAGCTTTAATGATACTCCTCTTATCTTCTACATCAGTTCAATATAATCATTTTATTGTTATTACCATATGATAATTATTCTATATTATCATATATTATTTGTGATTTATATATTATTTTTTGATATAAGAAACTGATGCAAATAAAAGAGAGTGTTTGAATAATTAGATACCTAGGTAGGTCCTCCCCAAGCTTGCCTTTTGCGGAGCTTGAAATCTTCTTCTTAGTGGCTCTTCTTTGATTCTTTCTTTATTTATTACTACTACTAGGATGCATTACTACTAAGCCTATTTATTATGATATTTTTATATACTATTATGAGTTTATTTTAAATGTTAGTACTTTCTAAGTAATTTTATTGAAAATTTAAACATGAGATGCAACTAATAAACTAAACATGTAATGAAAAGTTTGGAAAGGGAAATATGCAGATGCAACCTATACTAAATGCAATAAAAATACAGTAAAAGCATACCTTCCAATGTCGGCTTATGGCTGTTCTTCCTTGTGTGGGGGTTCTTCTTTCTTGTACAGGAATTCTTCCTCCTTGTTTTCTTCAAAGATGTTCACAAGATCAGGTGATGATGCAGAGGATGATTCCTTCTTGCGCCATGTCCTTCTTGGCTTCGGCTTATTCTTGTCAGGCTCTTCCTTTTTTCAGTTGGCTTTGGCTTTCTTCTTCTTTGGTTGCTTCTTCCTTACCTGTTTCTTATCAAAGATAGGTTTTCCAGGGGCAAAAGCAAAATTTTCTTTTCTTTCCATCAAAGTGGAATTGAATTCATCTAGATGCCACATATATACAAGCATTAGCGGTATTGAGGAAAGGATGGCCAAGGATGAGGGATGTATTCTTGTCATTTCCCATGTCTAATATTACAAAATTAGCAGGGACATAAGCATCTCTAACTCTAACCAAAAGGTGAGTGGCTATGCCTTCTACATTACGAACTAATTGATCAGCTAATAGTAAATAAACAGAAGTTGGAGGTAGTTCAGTGTAAAACAAGTTTTCATAAGTTTCCTTAGACATTATGTTCACACTAGATCCAAGATCACAAATTGCATTTTGAAAAGTATGAGGACCTATAGAGAAAGTAATAATAGGACTTCCAGGATGACCTTTCTTAATAGGAACTCCCCAACCATCTAAACCAAAATCATACCTTGATGTGACGAGGTTGGTTGTCTCCATGAATTCTTTAGGCTTACCAGGAATTCTTTCTTTCTCAAAACACGTGATAGCAGCGGCTAATTGTGCTAACTAGGTTTCTAACATCTTATTAAAGCTAAGTTGATTTATTATAGTGAAAGAAAAATCATCCAATTTAGCATTTATATTTTCCAACATCTTGTTGTTAGCCTGGATTATACTATCGGTCATTCTATCTTGATATAGAAAAGATCTTTAAGGAAAGGATAATTATTACCTTGATTACTCAAGCATTGCAACGAATAATTATTGAGTTGTTGGAGCGCTGATTCCATCCGTGATTTTGAGGACAAAACCGATTGTCATTGTTGATGAAGTTGAGGTCTTCATGGGTCTCGGGACAGAGATTTCCTGAATGTCCGGTCTCTCCACAAACTTCACAAGTCATGTGGGTGTCCATGGCTTGTATACTTTCTTGGGCACTCATCTTCTCGTAATTTTCTAGTCCCTTTGCAAGCAGATCCATCTTACCTGCAAGCATGTCAGCTTCTTTAAGAGAATGCATACCTCTTTTGTAGGGCTATAGTCATTATCACTCCATCCTTGGTTGAAAACCATCTTCTCGATTAATGCCTTGGCATCTGTTATAGTGAGCGAAAAGAATGATACTTCTGCAACAGCATCTAAATGGCTCCTATCCAACAGGACTAAGCCATGATAGAAGTTTTGGATCAAAAACCAGTCTTCCATACCATGGTGTGGGCATGCGGTGACATACTCTTGCATTTGTTCCCAAGCTTCAGGAATCGACTCATCAACTTTCTGTTGAAAGCTAAAGATTTTGTTGCAAAGAGTATTGGTCTTACCCATCAGGAAGAACTTAACTAGAAAAGCATTGGAACACTTGTTCCATGTATCTACAGCTTTGCGGTTCAAGTAGAACCATTGTATGCCCTATTGGGTCACTCCCTTAATGGTAGAGGTGCAACAAATCTCCAAAAAGTGTTGGAGATGCGCCTTAGCATCCTTGTGGGCTTTACCACAGAAAGGACTAGCTTGCACCATCATGATTAATATGGGTTTAAGCTCAAAGTGAGTGTCCGCATTAATGATGTTGGGACATGTAGCTACATTAGCGGCTGAAGGGGCAGAAAACTCATGGATGGTCTGGTTAGCCATAACCGTGCTAGGAAGAGGAAAGGTAAATGAAAGAATGTAAAGGAAAAAGAACATAAGCTAAGAGCCTAGCTAACAGAACCTAGCGGTAGATTGGTAACACGCACCAATTGCATTCCCCGGCAGCGCCACTAGAAATGCTTGTTGACAGTTTGTATGTGTATATATAGGAAACAAGATTCCGCAGAAGCACAAAAATATTATGTAGCACTTCACTTGGTGAGAACCAAGTGTCGAATTTATATTTTTCCAAAGGAATGCAGATAGGCGTGTCAGGGAATGTGGCTAGGTAAATTAGGTAGGTGTGTTTAGCAACACGGGGTTGATGATGGTAGTATGGATGATGGGCGGAAAAGATATAAAAGGGTTTATCACAACAAGTAGCGGTAGATAGAAGTGTAGTGTAGTTGAGTGTAAGAGTAGAGCAAGTAATCAAAAGCAACAAAGGTAAATTAATGGTAGTCAGAACGTTCTTGGTACAAGGGGCGTGCTTGCCCTGAATTCCATCAGGCACAAAGCACAACAAGCCCTATGTTTTAATAACTAGACCCAACATGGTGAAATACAAAGAAAGGACAGGGCTGTCACCACCTACCAACTATCACAATCTATCCAAAATCTAGCCGTACCTATAGGCAAGATATAGCATAAGCACTAGTCTTAATTTATAAACTCGCTGCTTCAATCCGAACTTCGATGAAATAAGATTGAAGCACCTTGACCAGATGGTAGAACAAGTACTAACAATGAATGAACTAAACATAAAGATAACTATGATGCTAATGCAAGAGAACAAGCACCTAAGCTCACTAATGATAAACAAGAGTAAGACAGGACTTGAACTAAGCAAAGCTATATTACTAAATAAAGTACTTGACAAAGTAAAGTACTAAATAAAGCAATGCTGAATGAAATATTATAAAGGAGCTATACCAGACTAGAAGACTCTTTTAGACTCTGAGGCAAGCTCCGCTGTATCTCTATAACTACTAGCTAGTTACTATTTCTAACCTACTACTCTTGAGAGCTTCTTGGAGAGCTTGAAATGCTTTGAATGCTTGAGTGATGATCTCCGCCAAGCCCCATTGCCCCTTTTATATTGTGTCGAGGGTAGGGGTACTTGTAGGAGTGAATGAGGCGATGGAGAGGTAGGGGCATCGGTCCACATAGGGGGCGTCAGTCGACCGTGCCTTGCACCGCCTTGCCAACGATAATGGATGGCTCCTGGATGGTGGTTGCATGCTCCTATGGCGGTTACTTTGGTAAGAAAGGCGGTTTGGTGGTCGATTTGGCCCCTCCAAATGTATGACGGTGGGCCAAGCGATCTAAGGCAGTTCAACCTCCACCTTTGGATTAAACTGACTTGAATCAACGCTAGAGAAATAGTGTGGAGGCTCTCCCGTGGACCAGTGACATGGCAACGGGTGTGAGGCCATCGGGCGACGCCAGGTGGCGTCGACCGACATGGCACTGTGGGCGCATGGACCCTTGCCACTTCCACTTACCTTCTATGCATGTCTTTTGTCCATTTTTATGAATTTTGCTGCATACAAATAATTTTTTAAGTACAGGTAGAACTAGGTGAATTATAAACATAAATTGGCACATGTGATGTTGTTTTACCTTCATTTTCGGTGGAATGTTGATGGTAAAAATGGGAGTTAGTGAGCAGCAACAATTGGTATGATTTTTCTAATTTTTTCATAATTTATAGGATCTATTTTTTGTTTTCCTATTAACTCTTGAGTGTATTAACATACAAGCTCCAGTGGGGACCTCTAGTTAGAATTTATAGTATTTATCTTTTTTCTAGTGTGGTATATATTTAGTTGAAATCTAGTCTTAAGATATACAAACTCTTGATACAACCCTTTTGTGACCTTTTCACGTGTTATTTTGAAATTATAGTATTATTTATTTTATTCAAATTTTTTTGATTAAAAGAGTCTAGGTCCTAGTAGCATTGTTTTCCACATAAGTTTAAACTCAGGTTGCATCCCGATACTAAACATGTTGAATTTGTTATGTCTCACGATTATATGTGTAGTATTATTTAATAAATAGAGTGCATACAACTAAATTAATAATATTGCTATGACATAATGTTTCAATAAAAATGTACAAACTTATTTAAAATAATAGCTTACAAAATTTATTATCTTAAAGTATTATTATAAAGTGTTATTACTACCTGGTTTGTTGAGTGAATATTTTTCCATGTTTAATAAGTTGTTAAAATAAATAATTATCCTATATACTTGGTGGAACATCGCATTATAGTTATTTTATTTCATGATTATAGAAGTTTGTAATTTAGAAATGTAATTGTACTTCACGGATATTGATTTATTTCTTTGTAATAATATATTACAATATATATGTAGATTTCAATTTTTTTGTTTTTTTGTAACAATTAATGTATACACAAATATAAAGGTAATACCATATATTATATTTCACAATGACATGTATGGATTGGTTAAAAACAGACTTAGAATATTATTTTTGCATTACCTTTCATAATGATAAAGGTGAATAATTTATAAAATTATTAGGAGGTATTTTAAATTATCTTTCATAATGATAGATGTGAGTACTTTAGGTATAAAGTTAGAGGAATATTTTAAATTATCTTTTATAATGTCAAAGCTGAGTAATTTATTTTAAATTATGTTTCATGGTGGGTAATTAGATGCAAATTTCGAGGGTTATTTTGAATTATTTTTCATAATAGTAGATGTGGATAATTTATATAAAGTATAGACGATTATTTTTGAATTATCTTTTGTAATCCAAAAGGTGGGTAATTTACATGCAAAATTAGGGGGTTACTTTATGTATTTTTCATAATAGTAGTGGTGGGTAATTTTTTAATAACTGCAATAGATCCAATGTCTATTATTGGTGATGATGATTAGAGGCTACCAAACTAAAAGCTAGATGTTTCTGATTATTGTGAGAATTTTTAGAATTTATCTTTTTTTCTAGCACGTCTCTTGTGAATTAACGTGGTGTCTCCATTGGGGTCTCTAATTAGTAATAGTAAGATAATGGTAGATGTGATAATTTATATACAAATATAGGGGTTATTTTGAATTATCTTTTGTAATGGCATAGATGAGTAATTTACATGCAAAATTAGGAGATTACTTTATGTATTTTTCATAATAGCAGTGGTGAGTAATTTTTTAATAAACTATAATAGATCGAATGGTTATTATCGGTGATGATGATTAGATGCTACCAAATCAAAGGTTAGATGATTCTGATTATTGTGAGAAGTTTTAGGATTTTTGCCTAGATTATCTCTCGATAATTAACGTGGTGCCTCCGTTGGGGCCTAGATATTGATTTATTTCTTTGTAATAATATATTACAATATATGTGTAGATTTCATAGTTTTTTGTTTTTTTATAACGGCTAAGGTACACACAAATATAAGGACAATACCTTATATTGTATTTCACAACGATAGATTTAGAATATTATTTTTACATTACCTTTTATAATGATAAATGTGAATAATTTATAAAATTATTATAAGGTATTTTAAATTATCTTTTATAATGGTAGATTTGAGTAATTTAGGTACAAAGTTAGAGGATTATTTTAAGTTATCTTTCATAATGACAAAGCTGAGTAACTTATTTTAAATTATGTTTCATAGTGGCTATGGTGGGTAATTAGATGCAAATTTAGGGGGTTATTTTGAATTATTCTTCATAATGGTAAATATGGATGATTTATATACAAATATAGGGGCCTATTTTGAATTATCTTTTGTAATGGTAGAGGTGGGTAATTGACATGCAAAATTAGGGGTTACTTTATGTATTTTTCATAATGGCAGTGGTGGATAATTTTTTTTAATAAACTACAATAGATCTAATGGCTATTATCAGTGATGATAATTAGAAGCTACTAAATCAAAGATCAGATGTTTCTTATTATTGTGCAAATTTTTAACGTGGTGGGGCTTCTAATTAATTAGTAATAGTAAGATAAGATTAGTTAATCTAAAAGCCCCTAGCTTGTTAGCAGTGGTAGCATTTGGTGAAATATTGATGATTCCGTGAATTGAAACGAAGCTGCTTTATCTCTAGTAACCATTATTATTCAGGCTTTCGCCCTCTGGACTTGTTTGGCTCGCGCAGGCCGGTTGGCAGTGAGATTCCCCTCTTGATCCTGGTGGACACGGGCTTCTAAACGTGAGCCGCATGCAACATATAAGCGCACTGCGCAGCCGCACACGGCTCAATTCGAAATCCGCAACGCAATCCAGCGCGGTTCGATCGCCACGCCATGGAGCCGAACAAGCAGGGTCACGCCGGCTTGTCCAACCCCACCGCCGACCTCGAAGCCCGCCTCGACGCCATGCGGCTCGACGATCCCCACTCGTCGCCGCCGCTGAGCCCGCAAGCCTCGCAAGTCGGCGTGCACAGCCAGCGCTTCAACGGCCACGCCTGCCCCGTCGGTGACGCAGAAGCCGAACAAGCTGAACGCCAGCGCCGAGGAGTACCGCTCCATCTCCCTGTCCCACCACCAGGTACTGCCGTCGCCGTCGACGCCGCTCTCGAGCGCCAGCCTTCGGCGAGCGGGCCTCGGCCCGGCGCCACCGCAGCCTTCTCCTTGGAATGACAACGCCAGCCTCCTCAACCGGCACATGCTGCGCGCTGAAGCGGCGGCTATCTCCCGATTGACCGCGATTCTCCGCCCTCTCACGCTGGATAAGGTACGGGCTCGGCTTCTTCGCGGCTCGATGACAGCGGCGCTTGTGTCGTCCGCAGAGCCTTCGGGGCACGTCGTAGTCCGCAGAGACGACGAGGTTCGCCTGAGCGTCCTCGAAGGTGTCAAGCGCGTCCTGCCCAGGGCCATGGGGAGCATAGAGTGGCACTGCCGTGTTCCTCCTTCTCGTGCTGCTGCGCGCCTGCGAGGGGGCGGTTCGACGAGCTCAAGGGCATCGTCGAGGCCGTGTGCAACGTAAGGGCCATGTGACCCGCATCCTGAAAGAAGGACATCGGGTACGTTCGCTGATAAACTCCCCCATCAATATTGCGAAATCTGATATGGAAATTGAATTTCGGCCTTCTCGAACGCGTGCAATAAGTTTTTGATATTCACATTTTCGATTGAAATGGAAACCGAGAGGGACCAAAGTAGAAATGGGCGCTACAGTACACATGGAAACTAATTTTGTTGAAATGACAGAGATCTGCTGGAGAGAGATTAGTTATGCCGTGAAATTAAACTGCGAGTATGTGTTTGCTGCCTGCTGCTTGCACGGTGCTGGGAGACAGCTTTGAAGGAGCTCATCATGTTAGGTCTATGGGATCGTCTAGCAGTAGATCCAGTGGGTGTGTTTTTTTGGCATTTAGAATAATACACATCGATACATGTTTTAGAATAGAGTACGAGAGAGAAATTGGGAGTGTGTGATGTTACCGACCATCGGTTGGAGGAGGAAGAAGAATCTGCCATGGCTTCAGTGTCGGAGTCGAGGAGTGGCGCAGCCGGTGGGGCATCTCGCCACTGGTAGTGCCGCCCTCTAGATCGGCTAGGGTTAGGACAGTGGAGTATGTAGCTTAGGCGGCAGTGGCAAACCTCGTAGTCACTTCCTTGGCTCCTACTTTCTCTTTATAAGACACTGTGTGACGGGGCCTCACCAACCAGTTCAACAGCTGGACACCCCCGATCAGGGTGCGATCGAGGCCCTGACTTCGTCATTGGACCGAGTCAGGAGGAGATCAACTAACATTCTCCCCCATGATCTCATTTTATACTTTAACTTTAAACTTTGACTTTAATTGCTTTTACTTTTATTTGTTCCATCACAAATCAATGTATAGAGCATGTCTCATCATCACGGTCAGTTGCCGATAGATTTAACAGCTATAATATACATCTCTGATCTGAAACAGTTTCTTTAACTTTGGGTCCTTTATTTTCTGGAAATCATAGGGTATACCACAAATCCATGTCGACTGTGTGTTCTCTGAACATACTGGGCGGTAAGCCTTTGGTAAGCGGATCCGCAAGCACTTTCATGTTACTTATATGTTCAATACCTTTTAGTATGATTCCGGATTTTCTTCTTTACAACGTATAACTTTAATGTCAATATGTTTGGCAGCACACTTGACCTGTTGTCTTAGGAGCAAACTACTTAAATGGTTATTGTTGTTGATAACCATTATCAATTCCGGATACAAGTTCCTTAACCATTTTGCCTGTCCCGCAACATTATATATCATGCTATACTATAACTTTGTATAACTGACGATGCTAAAACTGTTTCTTTGGAGCTTTTTCACAATAAAACTCTAACTGCGAGTGTTAGCTACTAAGTGGGTTTCACTAAACATCTCGTCAAAATTTAACATTTGTACCCACAACTACTTGAGAGTACTTATTCTTTCTTTCTTAGCATAAGGCTGATATTCTTAACTCTATTCTAGTGATCTATATCTGGACTGGACTTTTGCTAAAAACAACTCAGATACGTGAACTATGTCAGGGTAAGATCTTATCTATGTACTCATTAAGTTTCCAACAGCTGAAGCATATAGGATGTCCATCTATAATAATCTCACATTGCTTCTTGTAACACTAAGGTTTTCAAAAATATTACTCTTGACCATGGGAACAGACGTAGGTTTACCCGCATAGGTACTTTATTTCTTTAGAAACTTTTCTTAGCATGCCTATGCGATAATCTTAATACCCATTTACTTCTATCTCGGTGAATTTTGATTCTTATAACGAGAGATATTTCACCGAAAACTTTCTTATTGAACTTTGAGGACAAGAGCTTCTTTTTCTCATGCAGTAGATTGACATCACTACTAGCAAGTAAGATGTCATCCACATATACAGGATTAGGAAATGGATTTCTCATTCTTTAACTTTGTACAAACGCAATTGTCTTCTTATTCTTTTTAACCCAAAATTTCTAATTGACTCTTCAACTTTAAATGCCACTGTCTAGAGAGTTGCTTTAGTTCATAAGAGATTTCTACATATGGCATCCCTTACGTTCTTTTCTTTCCATGATAAAACCTCTGAATTGTGCCATGTAATCATTTTTATACAAATCCTATTGGGAAATGTCATCTTTACTTTCATCTGATGTAACTCAGATCATGATGTGCCACTAGCACTCATTGTAATCTATTCATTCTCTTCATGCAAAATCTTTCATTTCAAGTCGCGCTTTACATCTTTGCATATTTCCTTTAGAGTCACATTTGATTTGTAGACCCATTACAGCCTACTGTTTTGGCTCCTTAGGAATTTATTTTAGATCCCAAAATATTATCGGTATTATCGATTTCATTTCATCTTCCTTTACTTCTTGCCACTTGGACGAGTGAACGTCTCTTATGGCTTCTTCAAATTAGGTAGGATTACCCTCTATTTCAATTTCACTAATATAGACTTTATAATAATCAGAAATATCTAATTTTCTTATTCTTTGAGACTTTCTGGGGCCTCAGCTACTAGCATTTCTTAACTTTATTGCCAAAAGACAATTGATTCTACAAGGTCCTATGTAATAAGATCCTTGTTTATATTATTCATCCTCCTTGCGGAGCTAGGTCTCTTTGTACCATGCTCCCCCCAGATTGTCCCATCTTCAAATTTTCTCATTTTGGGTTTAATCTACTAAAACTCACATGGCGTGTTTAGCACCGCCTTAATAACTCTAATCGTGTCCAGTATGAATACTGGCCGACTATGGTATCTTCCTATCAGAACTGTAAAGAGGTCCAGAAATTTAGCTATTTCTTTACTTTAGGGGTATCGTTATTATGACCGTCTTACTCCCCCGACGATCACATTCATCTTTTATAGATCACTCTTGCCTTCGATGCATAGTATGCATCGCATTATCTAAATTATGGGGAAATGTCTTTCTTAATTGATCTCACATTTCTTCCCCTCGAAATGTGGTATGAACTTTTCTACCACAATTTCAAAAACTATTCAGAACTCTTGTGAATGAGGAAACTTTGATTACTTACTTCATCCACATGATTATATCATACAAATGAAATTATTTCTTAATTTGTATGGGAGTACTTTTTTCTCATTTCACTTCAAGAACTCAATAGAATCTTTTATCATTAATACTTCCGTAAGTCGTGCTTGCATGTCATTCTTATCTTGAGGTTCGTCTGTAACTTTCTGTTTTCAAACTCATACTAGGATAGCATAAGAGCTACCCTAAATTTTTCTCCCTGTGCTGGATACACTAAAAGCACATGAGTCATCACAACTTTCTCTTGCCATGCAGGATAAGTACTATGCCAAACTTCTCTCGTCATACAGGATTGATTAACATAAGTACTATGCCAACTTTATCCCGTCATGCGGGTATTTTCTCAAACTTTTCCCGCCATGCGGGTACTATCACAAACTTTTCCCGCCATGCGAGATAATTCCCTTGAAGGGACATAAATGCCAGGATTGGCTCATATTCAATTATCGAATTTAGGAATAAATCCGAATACTCTTTAACACACATATTTAATTCGACGTTGGTCAAATTAAACATGCATGTCACTTATTACATTTCATATCACGATGATTAAGACTAAAAAAATATATTACTTATTACATCTCTTATCATGATGATAAAAACTAAAACTAAAATCTCCCTTTTTTATATAGCACATAAAAGATATTTCTTAAACTAAACTCTTATTGTTCTATTCTCTTCTTGGATCAATATCATAGAATTCTTTTCTTTGGAAGTCATTCTTTAATGAGAACACAGACCCTCATGCAATGGTTTCTTGCTTTATTATCTTGCACTTAGTCTTTTCACCATCTGAGTCACAAGTACCCATATCACTTTCTTTTTTGCCTTCAAGAATGAAAACATGAAGATCTCTGTTTGAAAAATATTCAACAATAATCATCAATAATGCTCATTAAACTTTTAAAACTTTATCTTCTATTCTATATCACAGTTGGGCAGAAATAGAATAAAACAACATTCTTCTACATTAATTTCACATCACCGTTGGGCAGAAATGGAATTAACATATAGAAACTCAATTATCTTATAACCCTCTTCAAAATTAAATTCTCCCGTTGGTTTGAATTTAATTAGAAGATCATTGTAACACCCTAAAATTTGTTTATTTGGAAATAGAGCTAAAATGAGTTAATTTTGAATTTTTGTGCTCATGAAAATATAGGGAAATAATATTTTTCACTAAATTGAAATTTATCATAAGGTTTAGCAACTTGTTGATGCATTCATGCTGATGCATTTGTGTTTTTGTATTGCTTAGTTTTGACCAAAGATCAAAATGAATTCAAGTTGTTCATTCAAAATGCGTTTAGGTTGATTTTCCTTTTCCGATATACATATATCATTTTTCTACAATCAAATTTCTTGTTTCTCATCTGTCAATCAACTTCTACTGACTTCTCAGGAATTTTTTCGGTTTTTTATGTAGCTTGTTTCCACTTATCTATGAGCATAATCTAATTTTTAGATGCTCTAAAATATCTTATCATGAGCTCCAAATACTTTATTTGGGTTTCTCATGATCCATAATGTCTCTAGAAAAATTTTCTCGAATTTTCGGAGCTTTCGAAGTATTTTTCGTGGCATAAATAATAATTCTAGACTTTTCTATCCACGAAAATAATTAATTATGAAAATAATAAATTTCTCATTTTTTTCCTACGCTCAAAGCCCATGTGCAATAATCTTAATAAATCTCAAAGGTCCATACATTTATTTACTAATAAGCTTTAATAATTAATTAGGCCTATTAGTAAAGACGGAGGGTGCAACATCAATTAGTACCATATTACTAGTTGATGTGAAGGCGAGGAGTTTCTCCCAATAAATATGTACCTACCCCATGGGCAAAGCACACCAAAACTACTGTAAGAGGAGCCCCTAGTTTGGAAAATATCTCGTGTAGTAAATTATATTTTCTCCTTCTCTTGCCGCCATCCAACGAAGCCACCAGGCTCCCTAGCACAAGTCGAAACTTCCATCATGGTTGCTCGTGAGCATACGTTCTACTCCAAAAAGAAGAATTATTTACTTGAATTCCACCGTCTAGATCACATTAAAAACCAGATTTTGATTTATTTTTGAAATTAAAATTCTAGGTATTTACAAAACTGCCACTATCTTATTTAGGCCATATCTTCTACGTTTTAACTCTAATTTGACTCGTTTAAGTTGCTTTAGGTTCGTAATTACGTAATCTACATGTTAGCACTATTGTTCCATAGGTTTTCAGCTTTTAAATTTCGAGTTTAGATTTAATCTATTACTTTAATAAAGTAAATCTTGTTTAAATCGTAACTTTTCCGTTTTAGCTTCGATTAGCGTGTTTTCCGCGTCTGTGTGTTTGTAGGAACATGTAGAACATCTTTAAAACCTTTTACTTGTTTCCTTGTTTGGTGTACTGTTCTAATTATTATTCATTGTTTGCTTCGTGTATGATTGCTCGATGCATGTGTGATGATTTAAGTCCAGTCGGTGAGATTTACGTGGAGATTCAAGAAGCTATTAATTAAAGATTTGGATCAGAGAAAAGGATCTTGATTTAAGGCAAGTATAGTTTGGGTTTTCTTTCTGTGACCATGATCTTGTGACTTAATTAATGTAAAAGCTATGATGGTTGAGAAATGACTTTTTAGCAATATAAGATCTTGTCTATACGTGAACCTCTGGGATTTACAGTACAACTGTGAGGGCCATATGGCTCTAGCTTTAGCTCAGTATGAGGACCTTTTCTAGCTTGTTAGAGGTTACCCTTGTGGCGCAAATGGGGAAAAGCAGACTATGGATCCCTGGGACTGGTTGTATCACAGAGACTGACTTCTGAAATCTAGCGGCCCTAACTTGTTAGGCGAACTTTTGAAAGGCTTCATAGTTAACCCTGCCGACCTTCCTTGAAAGTGGGTCAAGAGATTAGCTACCTCGGGCGAAAGGGTAAATCATGACTCACAGTAAAAGTGTACACCTCTGTGCAGAGTTTAATAAACTAGTATACTAGCTGTGCTCACGGACATGAGCGGCCTTGGAGACATCTACATTAAAGATGATGATTCTTGTTTTGTTAAGATGCTCATTTACTTATCGATTATGCTTTATATTGATTATGTTACATTGATCATGAGTTTATGGGATCTATACTACCTTGTTGCTATGCTTGCGGAGTTTGACATGGACTCACTCTTGCTATTTCCCCCCACACCTCAGAAGAAGTTTAGACTTGTGATCAACCAGTCAGTTTGTTCCTAGAGTGAAATCTACACCCGGTGTTTGGAGTTATCTTTTTGTTGTGTTGCTCTCTAAGGTATATTTTATACTATTGAGTTATTTATATTAAGCATTTGTCTCTTCGTATTACACTTATATGCGGCTATATATGAGATTTGACTCCTTTATTTCACATATAGTGTATATCTGGTTTTGTTCTTAAAACTAGGTGTGACAATCATCATCATTATTGGAGCGAAAACATGAAAATACATTACATTTTGCTCGCTCTGGAGCATCTCTTGTTTCTTATCCATTCTCTGAAAATTGATCACTTTGATGCAAAATTTATCAGAGATTTAAACTTTAAACATAAAACTCATAGGATTGTAATATTGTTATCATCAATGTTGGTCAGAAAATAACAATACCATAATTTAACTTTAAACAAATATCTTTCTACTCCTCTAATTAATTTTTTTTGCTGGTTCCAATTTAACTAGAGGATGAAACTTTTATTTTGCATTTTTTGAACAACTATGACTGTTCTTCAAATTAAATTCTCCCGTTGGTTCGAATTTAATAAGAAGACCATAAACTTTAACTTTACAGCAGAAAGCGTAAAATATGAACCTATTTACTTTTCAGAAGCATTTCACTGTATTCATGTACTCTCTGTCAAAATTATCCCATTGGATCAAACTTTGATAGAGATTTAAACATGAAATCTCAACAAAATTCATTCAAAAGATGCTTCTGAAAAATAATAAAACAAAACGGATCTGCAGTACTCGTTTTGACCGGCTCTGGAAACAAGCGGCCCAGAATTATCGCGCGCGTTGCACGCTCTTCAGTGCAGCTTGCGGCCTAGAGTGCTGCCACGGCCCACAGCTCATCGCTTGCGTCGTGCGGTCCTGCGGCCCGTTTTGCAAAAGCAGGCCGGCCTAGCACGCGCGCCGTGCTTCCTCCCCCCAGGTCACAACCTGGGCCTAGGCCAGGATTTCGCGCTCCCGCGTGGGCCGAAAGCAGGCCCGAGCTCCCCTGGTTGTTCATCACGATCCAACGAACAAGCTTCATTCTCGGAGGATCAAAACTGGCGACCTGGCCGCTCCCCTGGAACCCTAACGCACTTTCACCCTTTTCTTTCTTTCTCCTGGCCATAGAGGCAACAGCGGCGGCGGCCATGGTGACCGCCAGCGCCGATGAGGAAAAAGGCGCCACCGAGCAAGTCCGGTCGCCTCCCCCTCCTCTTTCCTTTCTCTTTCACCCTCCCATCCTCAGCTCACAGCGCAAAACACAGTAGCGTTGGCCACACATGGCGACCAGAGGAGAGGAGTTGGTGCCGCTGCGGGCCCCCTCGCCGGCGTGCGGGCTCCTCGGAGGGAGAGCGCGCCCGTCGAGCGGCTCCGTGTCGGCACCCTTTACCCGCGCCCGCGCGTCGGCGTCTCAGTGACGAGCGGCGGCTCGGGCCTCTCTTCCCGCAGACCGTGGTGCATCTTCTTCCCGTGCGCTGCGGTGTCGACGATGGCGAGGAAGATCACTTCCCTTTTTCCATCCTTTCCTCTTTTACTGATTCTTTAGGGTTAGGGTTTGGGGATCTTTCCGAAATGGATTCCGTTCTTTTCTTTGCTTTCCCCTATTAGGGGTTGATAGATCCGAATCGAATCGTATCCTTTTCTTCTTTCCCAACCTAGATCCACTCACTAGCAACCAAGCTTTTGGTACCATTGTTAGGTCTATGGGATCGTCTAGCAATAGATCGAGTGGGTGTGTTCTTTGGCATTTGGAATAATACACATAGATACATGTTCTAGAATAAAGTACGAGAGAGAAATTGAGAGTGTGTGATGTTACCGACCATCGGTTGGAGGAGGAAGAAGAATCTGCCATGGCTTCGGTGTCGGAGTCGAGGAGTGGCGCAGCCGGTGGGGCATCCCGCCGCTGGCAGTGCCGCCTTCTAGATCGGCTAGGGTTAGGACAGTGGAGTCTGTAGCTCAGGCGACAGTGGCGAACCTCGTAGTCACCGCCTTGGCTGCCACTTCCTCTTTATTTGGCACTGTGCGACAGGCCCCACCAGCCATTTCAACGGCTGGACACCCCCGATCAAGGTGCGATCAAGGCCCTGACTTGGTCTTTGGACCGAGTCAGGAGGAGATCAACTAACACATCAGTGTGGTGGCATCGCGCCCCCAACTGAGCACACGGCTCATCGTCGGACTCCTGCGTGATGGCATGATGGAAATGGAACAAAGCAAAGGCCTGTGCTACTTCACCATTGCCTCGACATGTTGCTTTTTTTCTCTCGAATACACAAAAGATTTGCATATCATTGTAATTAAAAAGAGGATAGTTAAGTCATACAAACGACGCACTTCAGAGGAGCGCTCTCGAAGGTCTTACAGCCGTAGACCGGACCATCCTAACAAACCACTCGAAGTTTGATATTACATAAGAGGTATACAACCGAGCTAAGAGAAGCGCTGCAACCTACGAGGCCGGGCGCCTCCGCTATTGGTTGCGCGGTCCTCCTCTGGCGTCCGAGAAGAACTTTCTACCTGTCCTGGTGTTGATCGCTGGAAATAACTCGTTTAGGGCCTCAATCTGGGTCAACATCAAGTTCCGAGTGCGAATGGCATCGTATGCTCCCTTGGACGCGGGAGAAGCCGGTGCCGCCGCCGGCGCGATGCCATCCTCTGCCTGAGTAGTACCTCGCCCCGCTTAGAGGTAGGTATGTGCGACAATGGTTGGGCGGCAATCCGCTGGCTCCTGATTGACAGGGAGCGCTTTGTTACCGCCTTCTGCCGTGGAGGACTAATGATCAGAGGCGACTGTCTCCTGCACTGCATCTCAATGGTAGTCTGGTAGGAGCTCATACCGAGCGATCCTCGTACGCTACCATTGAGATTTGAGAATACATAAATTACCACTGTGCAAAAACCATTGCCTGAACCTTTTTGTTTTCTCTGATCGACTGATTTCCTGCTAGAAATTATCATCCGGTTCGCCGTAGATACCATTGGTAAGTTGCTATCGTCTTCGCGCGGATCGAGATGCCTGGCGAAGTGCTTTGCGAACGCAAGAAACCGCGAGCTCCAGGCTCTCGAGGAGATCATCTTGAGGAACACCAACGAATATATAGGTCGATGCATGCAGGTGCGTGTTCGGAGCTCGGAATATGGTGACAATGTCTTTCGTCTTGTGCGACGATTCTCCTCATCAATCTTTATGCGAGTGCCTGCCAGGTCGAAGCACCAACCAAACTAACGAAACTTTTGTGTTGCGGGCCCCGTTCGGCAGCTCCTACTTCCTAGAGGAAGTCCTCAAGTGCTGCAGCGAGCAGCTCAGGGTGCACATCCCGGAGCCCGTGGCGAAGGACATCGTGGGCTTGTCCAATATAATCACCGGAGCGGACGCTACGTGGTGGGGGAGCTCCTCCTCCGGGCGCCGTCTCTCGTGACGCAGCAGCGCCTGCTCTCAGCGTTCCTCGCCCTGCACGACCACGAGCTCGGGTTGGTGGAGCACGCGAAGCTGGTATGGTGCGCCTCATCCTGAAGCTGTTCTAGGGATGGTCGGCACTCTGGTAAAGCGCCACCATGCCCATGCGGCCATGCGTGTTCGTCCCTGTGCGAGGTGCCACTTATTAGTTAGGTATACAGGTATGGCACCTGCTTGGGTCCCTCAGCCCTGAATGGCTAGGTGACTGGCTCAGGCAACGTCCTGCATGCGCAACTGCAAAGAGAAGAGGCACTGTGTGTGTTTCATGTGTGCTCTTTTCAGCTTGTGTATGTTTCGATCGGTAGGCCATGCGGCTAGCCTATGCCACAACATTGTGGTTCCTGTCCAGCATGTTTTTGGTTTTCTGTACAATGGCATGGTATGGCTGCTCTGTACGGCTTGTTGATTTCATGATAAAAGGCAAATCAAGGTTTCCTGATGAAGTCTTAGGTGGCAAGCATCGATATTGTTATAACTCGAGATTAATCGTTGCATCATTTTTTTAGGATCAATTATTGTTGGATCAGTTGAAAACACGGCAGGAGCAAAAGTCAGTGGAAAAGTTGAAATCTAAGCTACTGCAAGCGGCATCAGACCTTTGAATTGTGTAACGAACTGAAAAACACTGAAACATGCTAATCATGTTTACCCACGTTTCTGTCTGGGCAACAACCGGTTATTTTAGCCCCTCCTAACAACTGAGTTTTGCCCATAAACGTATATTGTCTTATAACTATATTTATACCGTCTTATGACTATATTTACAATGACTTCTTCAATGTAATTTATTGGACAGAGTGGTGTAATTTGGCGATGATAGAAATAATGTCAATTTTTTTAGAAAAAAGTTATAAATTATTTTTATAGATTGTAGATATCAGAGAATATAAATTTTATAAACAAATTCTAGTGGGACCCACCCTCGCCAACCTTATTCCTTCCCTTCCCTTTTATTAGCCGCACAAAACCAACTGGTTCTCTTCCCTTCCCTTTGGTTAGCCATGCACGTCCAACGGGTCCGGGGGATTCTAGTATCCCAGCTTGGCCCGCTGCTGGGGCAACGGCGCCCCTGCTCCTTCCCGGCCAGGCACGGCGGCGCCCCTCTCCTTCCCCGCGCCCCTGCTCCTTCCTAGCCTGGCACTGCGGAGCCCCTCTCCTTCCCCGCCTCGGCGCCCGCGCGGAGGCGCGCCTGTTCCTCTACACCACGCGGTAGCCCCTCTCCTCCTGAGCCTTTTACCTGTATACCATTATGAAAGTTGGGTCCAACCTCCACGTCACTAAAAAGTTCGCTCACACCTGTATGTCCAAGTCGAACTTCGTTTTCCCCTACACGCCATTCCGTGGCCATTCTGTTTCATTTTTGTCGTTCGGGTGCACTTACATGTGGGCCCCAGTAGTGTCAATGTCCATCTTACCCTCCCGTGTTGACTAATATTGGACCGGCTACTCTCTCTCTTATCCTCTCGCTCTCCTCTCGCATCACATCACAAAAAGAGGTGCTCACTTCACTCCTCGTTGTCGGGCGAATCACAGCGCAGACTTCACTCCACGACGACAGCTTGCTCGTCGCGCCGCCCTCCGCGTCTGTGCTGTGGCCCGCTCGTCGCGCCGCTCTCCATTGTCCATTCTGGCTGCGCATGCTCGCCGCCTGGCCGCGAGCTCTCCATGTCGCCCTTCGCGAGTCCACGGACCTCCGTGTCGGCTGCTCCCTCTCTGCGCCTCGCCCTCCACGACGGGCCGAGTGTCGTGATGTTCGTCTTGAGTGCGTCCCCAGCCACGGCCATCAGCTTCTTGGACAGCGACATGCCCAGCTTCCCCTCGGCGTCCTCCTGCTGCCGCACGCAGCCGAAGCAGCGATCGTCGGCGGCCTTGTGCGTGCGCACCGTGTGCACCAGCTGGTACTTGGACCGGCGCCGCGCGGAGCCGCGGTTGGACGCAGCGTGGCGCCGCCCATGCGGAACAGGCAGTTGGACACGAGCATGGAGCGGTCGTTGCCGAAGCACCAGTTGAGGGTGATGTTCTCCATGCTGATCACCACTGTTAGATTATGTAGCGTGTCATGTAACATGTAACACATGTGCACCGGTGATTGTATTGGCTAGGAGATATGGTTGTTAGTGTTGTTAAGGAAAGATATAGGTAGTTGCTATATCTTCTCCACAATTCTCTCCTAGCCATACATACCGCATTGCATGCCTATGTAAGCCACGGCTGGGGCTCTTCCAGCCATCAATTGAATCAACACGAACACGCCCGTCCCCGGCGTTTCTCCACCTTCCAAAGCGCCTCTGAAACTCTCACATGGTATCAGAGCATAGGTTTCCATGGCGTCGAGTTCAAGCAACACCTCAAATCCCTTCTTCGGTTTTCAAGTCACCGAGAAGTTGTCCAAGACGAATCATGCGCTATGGAAAGCGCAGATTCTTGCTGCCATTCGCGGCGCTAGCCTTGAGGGGCATATCAATGGCAAGGTCCCTGTCCCTGATGCCGAGCTCGTCGAGAAGAAGGCCGACGGCGCGACTACCACCAAGCCCAACCCTGCGTTCGAGGCATGGTATGCCCGGGATCAGCAGATCCTCTGGCTTATCTTGTCCAGCGCCGGGAAAGAAGTGCAGGCGCAAATCATCACTGCCGAAACGGCAGGACAAGCCTGGTCCGCTGTGGAGAAGATGTTCTCCGCGCAGACCCGTGCCAAGACGATGAACGTGAGGCTTGCCCTCACCACTACGAAGAAAGGTACTATGTCAATCACAGATTATGTCTCCAAGATGAAAGGTTTTGCAGATGAATTGGCTGCGGTTGGGAAAGCCCTAGATGATGAAGAACTCGTGGCGCATATCTGCAATGGTCTTGATGCCGATTACAATTCAGTGGTGACATCCGTCATTGCTAGATTGGATCCCATCTCGATCCCTGAATTGTATGCCCAGCTGCTCAGTTTTGAGACTCGGCTGGAGCTGCAGGATGGTGGCGGCTCTTATGCTCACGTTGCCAATCGTGGGCGCGGCCACAACAATCGTGGCACGGGCACTCCTCGTGGCCGCGGTCAGCCGCGTGGTCGTGGTCAGCCGTGTGGCCGTGGCAACGGCACACCGAGGCAACGCAATGGAGGGCGCCAACCACGTTCTGATGCGGCGAGTGGGTCTGATGATCCACCGCTTTGTCAGATCTGCTTCAAGACAGGCCACCGCGCGAGTCGATGCTGGCATCGGTTCGATGAAAATTATGTTCCAGAAGAACGTCATGTCAATGCCGCAATGGCCATGGGAGCCTACAACGTCGACACAAACTGGTATACTGACACGGGTGCAACAGATCATGTCACAAGTGATCTAAACAAGCTCTCCATGCGGGAGAAGTACCATGGCAATGACCAGATTCACACTGCATCTGGTTCAGGTATGGAAATTAAATACGTTGGTCATACTACTATTCCAACTCAATCCCGTAGTTTGCATCTAAACAATGTTCTTCACGTCCCTAAAGCCGCAAAGAACCTTGTTTCAGTTCATCGTCTTGTCAAAGATAACTCTGCTTTCATTGAGTTTCACCCTGATTTTTTTCTCATCAAGGATCAGGCTACGAGGAACACGATTCTTAAGGGGCCATGTCGTCGTGGATTATACCCCCTTCCGGCTAGCTCTTCGGTCAAGCAAGCAAATGCAGTTGATAAGCCGACCGTGTCTAGGTGGCATGATCGGCTAGGTCATCCTTCGCTTCCCATTGTTACCAAAGTCATAGACAGTAATAATCTTTCTTGTTCCTCTGTGTCCAATAAGAAGACAGTGTGTGATGCTTGTCAACAAGCAAAAAGTCATCAGTTACCTTATAGTCGATCTGTTAGCTCAACTCATTTTCCCTTGCAGCTTGTTCACTCCGATGTTTGGGGTCCTGCAGTCGAGTCTGTGGGCAGAAAACGTTACTATGTTAGCTTTGTTGATGACTTCAGTCGTTTTACATGGATTTACTTTCTCAAGTATAAATCTGAAGTTTTTCAAAAATTTCATGAATTCCAAACAATGGTTGAGCGTCAATTTGATCGCAAAATTCTTGCTATGCAAACTGATTGGGGCGGGGAATATCAAAAACTTAATAGTTTCTTTTCTCAAATTGGCATCATCCATCATGTTTCATGCCCCCATGCTCATCAACAAAATGGGGTCATCGAACGTAAGCATCGTCACATAGTTGAAGTTGGGTTGTCCCTCCTTGCTCATGCCTCAATGCCCCTAAAATTTTGGGATGAGGCTTTTATGGCTGCCACGTTCCTTATCAATCGTTTGCCTAGCAAGGTTATAGAAAATCAAACACCTTTTGAGCGTCTTCTTAAACAAAAACCTGAGTATCTCTCCCTTCGCACCTTTGGCTGCGCATGCTGGCCCAATCTCCGACCTTATAATCATCACAAACTTGAGCTTCGTTCTAAGCAGTGTGCCTTTTTAGGTTACAGCAACCTTCACAAAGGCTACAAGTGCCTTGATATTCAGTCTGGCCGGGTATACATCTCTAGAGATGTGATCTTTGATGAAGGAGTATTTCCCTTTTCTACCCTTCATTCAAATGCTGGTGCCCGCCTCCGTGCAGAAATTGCCCTCCTCCCACCCGACCTTGTTCCCTTCATTACCACGGAACAGTCAGTTGATCACGTATTTAATTCTCCTAATCCTACTGATGACAGCACTCCTGCAGCATGTGATCACAGGTTTACCCAGGGGGGTTCCCGGCTTCCCAGCGCGGAACCTGAGGAGGATTCGGCGTCTCATCCCGAGGCCCAGGCGTCCCATCCGCGTGATTCTGCCGGTACCTCCTCTGTGGCTGCGCCGGTGGAAGCTGCGCGCGCAGGCGCGCTGTCGTCTCCAGCGCGTCAATCGGGCGACTCCACGTGTCCGACAGCAGCTGGGGAGATTCCGGCTGCTATGACCGTGCCGGCCCCGTCCTCCCATCCTGCCGCCGCCCGGGGGGACACAGCTGCTGACACCGAAGCTGCGGCGCCAGGCGATGGATCTTCTGAGGCTGCGCCGGCACCAGAGACCGGATCTTCTGCGGCTGCTGGATCCTCTGCGGGTGTGACAGAAACTCCATCACGTCCACACACTCGTCTCCGTGATGGCATTCGCAAGCCAAAAGTCTATACAGATGGCACAGTCAGGTATGGATGTTTCACCGCATCTGGTGGACCACAATCTCTTGATGAAGCATTGAAAAATAGAGATTGGAAACTTGCCATGGATGCAGAATATGATGCCTTGGTTAATAATAAAACTTGGCACCTAGTTCCACCAAAGAAAGGCATTAATGTCATTGACTGTAAATGGGTATACAAGGTGAAACGGAAATCTGATGGGAGTTTGGATAGATATAAAGCAAGGTTAGTAGCAAAGGGGTTTAAACAACGTTATGGAATTGATTACGAAGATACTTTCAGTCCAGTTGTAAAACCAGCTACTATTAGAACCATTTTGTCTGTTGCTGTCTCTAGAGGATGGAGTCTACGTCAGCTTGACGTTCAAAATGCCTTTCTTCATGGGTACTTAGAAGAAGATGTGTATATGAAACAACCACCTGGCTATGAGGATAAGTCAAAGGAAAGGTATATTTGCAAACTTGACAAAGCTTTGTATGGGCTTAAACAAGCACCAAGAGCATGGTACTCACGGCTGAGTAATAAGTTGTGTCAATTGGGTTTTAAAGCATCAAAAGCTGATACATCTTTGTTCTATTATAACAAGGGCACGGTCATTATATATATGCTTATATATGTTGATGATATAATTGTTGCTAGTTCCACTCAGGAAGCCACAACATGCTTGTTGAATGATCTGCGGAAGGAATTTGCACTCAAGGATTTAGGGGATCTTCACTTCTTCCTTGGTATAGAGGTAAAGAAAATGAACAATGGCATTCTGTTAACACAGGGAAAGTATGCTAAAGATGTGCTACAGCGTGCCAATATGATGGAGTGTAAACCTGTTAACTCTCCACTGTCTACCTCGGAGAAACTCTCTGCTCATGAAGGTGATCTCCTTGGTCCTCAGGATGCCACGGCATACAGAAGTGTAGTAGGAGGTTTGCAGTATTTAACCTTGACTCGCCCAGATATTTCCTTTGCTGTGAATAAAGTTTGTCAATATCTGCATGCACCTACTACTGTCCACTGGGCTACAGTTAAGAGGATCTTGCGGTATCTCAAGCATACTATGGAAATTGGACTTAAAATTTGTAAGTCTTCCTCTCTTCTTGTAAGTGCATTCTCAGATGCAGATTGGGCAGGAGATCAAGATGACAGGCGGTCAACTGGAGGTTATGCTGTATTCTTGGGATCTAATCTTATTTCCTGGAGTGCACGGAAACAGTCTACAGTGTCACGGTCAAGTACCGAAGCGGAATACAAAGCAGTTGCTAATGCTACTGCTGAGGTAATGTGGATACAAACCCTATTGTATGAATTGGGTATCCAGGCACCAAAGAAAGCAAAACTGTGGTGTGACAACATTGGTGCTAAGTACCTCTCAGCCAATCCTGTCTTTCATGCTAGAACAAAACACATAGAGATTGACTATCATTTTGTTCGAGAACGAGTAGCAAGAAGACTACTTGATATTGAATATATCTCTACGAAAGATCAAATTGCAGATGGCTTCACCAAACCACTGGCTGTGCGGAACTTGGAAATGTTCAAGAACAATCTCAACTTGGGAAGTTGTGATTGAGGGGGGATGTTAGATTATGTAGCGTGTCATGTAACATGTAACACATGTGCACCGGTGATTGTATTGGCTAGGAGATATGGTTGTTAGTGTTGTTAAGGAAAGATATAGGTAGTTGCTATATCTTCTCCACAATTCTCTCCTAGCCATACATACCGCATTGCATGCCTATGTAAGCCACGGCTGGGGCTCTTCCAGCCATCAATTGAATCAACACGAACACGCCCGTCCCCGGCGTTTCTCCACCTTCCAAAGCGCCTCTGAAACTCTCACAACCACGACATACGTGTCCCGGTGGCACTGCAGCAGGTCCGTGGCGAGGTCGACGGCGATGAGCCCCGCGCTGCAGCCCATCCCGCCGAGGTTGTAGCTTGCGACGTTGCCCCGGAGCTTGTAGTGGTTGACGACCATGGCGGACAGCGACGGCGTCAGGTTGAAGAGGCTGCAGTTCACCACCAGCACACCCACGTCCTTGGGCCGCCGCACGCCTGTCAGGGGAGCAAGCAAAGCTAGCAAGGCGCAAGAGGCCATGTCAGGTCGGCATACTAGGCCTCTGAGTGGCATAAAGGAAACAAACAAAGTTCTAAGGGCATTCTAGTCCTTTCTAAGCACGGTTAACGACCGTTAGCACAAAAAAACGGACGGAGTGGCGTGTAGGGGAAAATGAAATTCGACTTGGGCACACAGGTGTGAGCGAACTTTTTACTGGCGTGGAGGTTGGACCCAACTTTCATAATGATATATAGATAAAAGGCTCCTCCTTCTGCACCTCGCCTGCTCGCCGGCCGCGCCTCCCCTGCTGCCCATCTGCGCAAGATCCGATGGCCCAAAATCGTTTGTTAGGAGGGGCCAATCAACCGGCTGATGTTATCTGATGTCCAGAATACAAATTCTCATTTACTACATCAGCCAATAATAAATACTACTACTTGCCGGTCAGTTACGACATCAATAGCATTGGTAGTCCTGCATAATCTACAGCTATAAATTCTAGGAATGCAAGCGCGCCTGCTCGCAAACCTGCTTAGCCCGCCCCGCAAAAATTGACCTGCTGGACAACCGCAGACAGCTTGTTTTTCTATTGCAGATTGAAGTGGGCCGTCCTGCTAACATAAATGGGCAATTGAGAAAGCCTGCAAAATCCTGCATACGCCCGCAAAGAGACAAAGACTCCCGTCGCGCCGTCCTTACCTCCCTTTGATCGCGATCCGTGCGGCTCCGAGGCAGGGAAAAAATATCGGCCGGTAGAATCCAAAATTTCTGAGATATCCCGTTTACCGGCTGGGTTCGAAAATTTTCTTCTATCGTTTGAAATTTTCATATTTTTAAAATTTTATCATCCAAATAGACGTCAAAGCCTACCCAATACTCTGACCTTAATCCACGTTTAATTTTCTCTCCCCTTCTCTTCTAAGTTCAAGTTGCCACCACCACAATACACTCAGCACGCTCCAGCCATGTCACTGCCCTCCTCATTGAATAAGCAATTGATAATATGTTTTATTTAGTTTTTTATGTAAGATTGTTTAGAAATGATCTATGTGCTTTTCTGAACAAAATGAGTCATTTTTTATCCAAATTTTTCTGAAATTTTATTTCTATCACCGATAAATTTCCGATATATCCGATATTCCCATTTATCGGTGACCACCGAGATTTTTTAAATACCGGTAGAGAAAACTCTGCTCCAAGGAACGTTGCTGCCGCCACTTCGACAAGTCATCCTCGCCACTTCGACAAGTCGTCCTCGAAGGCCAGCCTTGCGACGGCCGCCGCGCTAACCTCCCCCGCCACCTCAGACCCGGTCACCACTCCCTCCGCAGCCATATCTCCCACTGCTGAGGCGCCAATGGCCGCTCCACCTGCGTCCATGCCGGAGGTGCCCGTGGCCAAGCCCTCCGATGCCCCCGCCACCGCACCGGCCCAGATGATTTTTCCTCTTTTTTAAAAAAAAACTTTTGGTTGGTTATAAGGTTGCTTTGGGACCCTGGAGGCAAGAAACTAAATGATGAGATGGTGGTGCTGAATCCTTGTGTGGTAGTGGTGTATGTACATCCTTGTTATGTGCTCAAGGCTGAAGGCACATACATCCAAAAATTATTCAGAAAACACTTTGTGGTTGAAGCGTGTGTTGTGTGCATATCTTGTTGTGCAGATTCAGTCTCTGGTAGAAACTAGTTGAAAAGAAACAGAGATGGTGATGCAACACACAGCTTGTATTTGTAAGTGTAACTGCATGAGAATATGAGATGGAGGTGATGTCTGCAGCTCATTCAGCCTTTGTGTGCAGCTCGTTCAGTTCGCTGCAGATGTGCTATAGCGGGCAGAAGTGGGCTTTGCAGGCTCTGCCGCTGAACCTGCAGGTGGATGCGGTTAGCGATCATTTGTGCGGCAGGCGTCCTCGCAGCCCGCAAAAAAGACTGGCAGGCAACGCTGCGTGGTGCGCCCGCCCCGCTTGCATCCTGAATAAATTCCGGCTGAACCGCTTGGAGTTTGCTTATCGTTTCCATTTGTTTGTACAAGTCAGAGGTCACAAACTGCAGTCTAGGAAAATCACGGGCTTGCTGCAGGGGTAAGAAACGAAACGCACACTTTACTGTACCATCTTACTGATATCTTTGCACCACAGATGAATAAATTAAACCTGCAGATTTACTGCAAGCTATTGTTACACATTGGCCTTGTTTAGTTCCAGAATTCCCTCCCCAAGTTTCACTATGCAGAATTTCTATTCCCCATCACATCAAAATGTCGGCAAATGCACGGAGTACTAAATGTAGATGAAATCAAAAACTAATTGCACAGTTTTGTTGTACATTGCGAGACGAACATTTAGAGTCTAATTAATCAATATTTGGACAATTTTTTACACTACAAAACAAAAGCTGCTACAGTGTTCCGACAGGAACACTGTAGCAGCAGATCCCGAATCCGGCATCCGGAATCCGGATCTAAACAAGGGCATTATCAAGCTACTGTTAATTTCTATCCCATCAATATGATGTACTGAACACATCTGTCACCATACAAGCAAAGAAAAATGCAAAGAATACGTTACTGAACATCAAATCAAATAGAAACAATTGTGCACAGAGGCGCAGTTGCGCACGCGGTCTGTGACTCTGAGTCGGTGATCGTCTGACCCTGGTCCCACTCCCACCCGCCGCACGCCCGCATCTGTACAGGCAGTTGGCAAATCCAGCGCTGCATGTGTACCAGCGAGGTTTTCTCTACCGATATTTTAAAAACTACATATGCCATGCCCGGCGACGGCTGGGTAGCGCCAAGGCAGCAGCAGGTGCTGGACAATGCGCATGCTGCTGAGCCCGTGGCACTGAGGGCAGGCTGGGGCGGCGGAGGGTACCGGGGCGCTATGTTTTTTTTTTCTTTTTTTCTGATTTTGGGGCGCTGCGGGTTTGGGGAGGGGCGGAGGGCACACGAGCTCCCGAGCGTCCGTGGCCCCTATGTGGGTTGGAGATGGAGGCTGTGATATGCAGACCATTGATGGCAAATCGAACGGACAGGGTAAACAGGCGACGTGGCCGGCTATGGGATCAGAAAATGTAGTATAGGAATAAGGGTAAAGGTTAGATCTCGGTGTCACCGATAAACGGGAATATCAAATATATCGAAAATTTATCGGCGATAAAAATAAAATTTCAAAAGAAAATTAGATAAAAAATGACTCATTTTGTTCAGGAAAGCACATAGGTCATTTTCTAAACAATCTAACATAAAAAACTAAATAAAAGATATTATCAATTGCTTATTCAATGAGGAGGGCAGTGACATGGCTAGAGCGTGCTGAGTGTGTTGCGACGGTGGCAACTTAAACTTAGAAGAGAAGGGGAGAGAAAATTAAACATGGATTAAGGTTAGAGTATTGGGTGGGCTTTGGCGTCTATTTGGATGAAAAAATTTAAAAATATGAAAATTTCGGACGATAGAGGAAAAATTTCGAACCCGGCCAGTAAACGGGATATCTCGAAAATTTTGAATTGTACCGGCCGATATTTTTTTCCGTAGTCCCCACTCCTCTTGCGCCGAGCAGCGGCCAGCAGACACCTGCCTTGCCGTCGTGCCGTCCAGCTAAAGATGGCAACGGGTACCCGAAACCCGAGTACCCGACGGGTTTTACCCGATAAAGAGGCGGGTATGGGATGGATTTTCTACCTGTGGATACGTTATTGGGCAAAATCATATACCCATCGGGTATGGCGGGTATAAGTGCGGGTGTATACTACCCATACCTGCCTACCCACGGATAAAAAATACCTGCAAAAAGAACCAGTCACCCTCATCATTTTAGTCCATATAACCCATGAATTTGGCCCAAATCCAACTAAACCTTTCTATTATATATATTGCAATGATGTCATTATATGAATGTTAGTTTGTAACTTGTTGGAAGCTTGAAATGATTTATTTTTGTATGTGAATGTTTGATATTTACATGTAATTCTCGGGTATGATGTCGGGTGCGGGTTACCCGTCGGGTAGAATTTACCCGCGCGGGTACGGGTATGGGAGCACTTTTTTACCCGTGTGCGGGTGCGGGTAATCCGACGGGTACAAAGTGGCGGATGCGGGTGCGGGTATGGGTGGCCACTACCCGTCGGGTACGTACCCGTTGCCATCTCTACGTCCAGCCGTCCAGGCGTCCCGAGAGCGCCGCTGCCTCTATATAAGTGCAACCACGCCCGCAACGGCCCTTGTGTTTCAGACGCCGCAACTAAATCCAAAAGCTAGCTACCAACCTCGGCGCCTCCACCCGTCCACCGCCATGGATCCAAACTGACAGGGCGGCGAACCCATCGGCCACGGCTCCTCTACAACTACAACCCAGCGCAACCACCCCTCGTCGGGTCGCGGCGATGGCCGCCTTGGCTACAGGAGGCCACGCCGCTGCAGTTGTTGACCGCGTGGCCCTAGTTCCAGCCACGGGGTGGCTATGGTTACTACATCGTGAGAACTAGAGCTCCTCGGGCGTCGGCATCCCTACTGACGACAACATCTCGGGCTACGATTTGGCGCCCTTGGCCGTCCCCATGCCCGACCCTGGCTACCACTACTCGGAGTCGGTGGCGCCCTGGCCATCGACGCCGGATTTCCCCAACGTCCACGGTGATGGCCAACGAACATCAAGCAACTCAGCATCAAGCTTTGAACCATGTCGAAGATGATCTTTCTTCTCTCCCCAACTCCTGCATGTTTCAGTTTCCTTGCGCACTGCAACTACTCAAGTGACGCTCTCATGTTGTTTGTTGAAATGACTCTTAAGTCGTTGCAACGTTATTTGATAGCACTTGCCAGCGCACGTTTTTCCAAAGGGTGTCCCTCCACTTTAGTTGGGAGAGATGGCAGAGCATGCCGGGTGAGTCCCTGATTGCAGGTGATATTTAGAGAAAAAAGATCCTGCTTGCACTAGCACATTTTTCCTGTCTTTTATTTTGGAATAAGCATGTTTTCTTGTTTCAATACGAGGCTTGCAGTAGCATTTAGTAGCTTATTTTTATGATGTAGTGCATGCGACTTGAAATAATGTGCTCTATTTGTAACTGATGAATGAATTATGTGCTTTAGAATAGATTGCTTTGGTTGGTGAATTGGTTGGTCAATTGAATCCTCTGAAAATGAACGACTGAATGAGCCCTCACTTATTGAATACTGATGAACGAAATTTAATTTGTGGTGCAGTGAGAGGATGCCGCCTGAGCTGTGCGGGGATGCCAATGTGTTGGCCGGATTCCATGGCGAGACTGATGGAAATGGTGAGTGGAGGCACAAGGATTGCAGATGGGTGGCAACCACAGAGCTCATGGAGCTTGTGCCTCTCTCTCTACTGGATCTACTTTAATTTATATGCAGCCATCCTTTTCCTCATTGCACAGCTGCTCCCAAAATTAACATTTGTGGCTCTATGTTCGAGGTCATCAGAATAGCATTTGTAAATAAATTTTGAGTGATTACATAAGCAGCCTATTTTGTAAATAGGTAATTCATGGTATTTTTAGATTTCCTGATCAGTGATGGTTACCGCTCTTTATGCTAGATAGTTGCCATTAATAGCACATGTTCTAATGAATAATCGGGGATGCCAATGTGTTGGCCAGTGTTCCATGGTGAGACTGATGGAAATGGTGAGGGGAGGCACAAGGATTCCAGATGGGTGGCAACCACAAAGCTCATGGAGCTGCTCTCTGCTCCGCTGTCGAGTCTATACATGCCCTCTGCTCACCGAGATGTCTGCCGACGTACTGGAATTTTTTTTTATTTTTAGCCCAAATTTGAAACAAATTTTAAATTTAACCCGTGTTTGAAAAAAATTTTAAATCTAACCCGTTTGGCCCCGCCACCATGCATGGCGGGGCAAATGCACTGAACCCCGCCATGCATGGTGGCGGGGTGCAGGTCCGACGTGGCAGGGGTGGCAGCGCGCCTCGCCACGTGGCAGGGGTGTACCCCGCCATGATCCGTGGCGGGGTACCCCTAACCCGCCACCGATCATGGCGGGGTACACCCCGCCACAGATCATGGCGGGGTGCGGCCCAATATAAGCGGCCGCACCCCGCCACGCCGCCTGCCTCGCCTCCCTCGCGCGCCGCCGTCGCCCCCGCGCCTCCCTCGCCGCCTCGCCGCGCCGCCGGCCCCCTGCGCCGCCCACCACGCGTCCCGTGCCGCCGTGCCGCCCCCCGGCGGCCGTCCCGCGCCGCCGTGCCGCCCCCGGCGGCCGTCCCGCGCCTCCCGGCCCCCGTGCCGCGCCGCCGAGCCGCGCCGCGCCGCGCCGCCGTGCCGCCCCCGCGACGTCGTGCCGCGCCCGCGCCGCCGTGCCGCGCCCGCGCCGCCGTGTCGCGCCGCCGTGCCTCGCCCGCGCCGCCGTGCCGTGCCGCCTTGCCACGCCGCGCCCGTAGCCCGTCGTGTCCGCCGCGCTGCCGGTTGCCGAGCCCCCGCACCCCGGTCCGGTCTCCGCCGCCCGACCGACCTCGCCGCGCGGCCTCCCGTCTCCGATTAACGGTATTTTTTTAATCTTACTTTGTTATTAGTTTTATTAAATTATTATTATTAGAATATTTATTAGATTATTATTATTAGATTATTATTTTTTAGTAATTATTTATAAATTTTATTAGAAGTTTAATAAATAGTTATTATTATTAGATTATGTAAATAGTTTAATAAATAGATATTATAAGTTTATAAATTTTATAAATAGTTACTATTTAATATTAGAAGTTTAATATTGTTATTAGATTATGTATTAGTTTTATTAGATTATTATTGTTAGATTCTTTATTAGATTATTTAATAGATTATTATTATTAGATTATTATTAGATTATTATTTATTAGATTATTATTTTTAGATTATGTGTTAATATTAGTTATTAGTTATTAGTTTGTTATTAGTAAGTTAGTTAAGATTAGTTTATATTAGTTATTTGTAGTTAGTTAGTTAATATTAGTTATTAGTTAAAAATGAAGTTAGTAAGTTTGTTAGGTGGTAGTTAGTTAAGGTTAGTTAGTTAGTTATGTAGTAATTAGTACTACCATATTGGTTAGTTGATAATCGGATGTCAAATCGTTTTGTAGATGGATTACGGTGTAAGAGTTTTTTACGGAGGAAGTGTTAGGAGAGAGGATTGCCAGTTTGAGGATATGTATGAAGAATTGGAATGGTTTGATGGCACCCCTAGTTTCCGCGATCTATGTGACCGTTTGAGTTTGAAGTTTGGCGAGGCTTTCACACTAAAGGGTAGGTTCGATGTTGGAAAGAATAGGGCACACTATGTGATGATGGACTTGTGCAACCAAGCAGAGTGGTCCCGATACAATAGGGTCATCCAAGGTTCGAATGTCGGCATGGCTGAGTTGGTGCTGGAGAATGTTGAGAATGAGGAGCCGTCCTTGGACAGTGATACTCTAGGAGATTGTGGTGTGCAGATGCAACAAACTATGGAGAGTATGGACTTGGATGGTAATTTGACGCAGGAGCGGGTTCATTCTCCTCCAGTTGGTCATATAAGCAATGATTTTGATGTAGACGAGTTTGAACAGGAGGAGGAGGAGGCGGCAGCGGAGGAAATGATTGGTGATGATGTTAGCACAGATTCGGACGATTCAGGAAATGAGGAAGGAGGTCCCCATGCCATGCGAGCATCGGTTGAAGCCATGCCCTCTGGAGGTGCACCTGCCATGTGTACACCAGTTCGTGGCATGCCCTCAGGAGTACCGCTTGAGGTACTTCATGGCATGCAGAGTCAGGGCACCTTAGCCACCGGTTATCCAGATGATGGAGTGCAATATGAAGGATGGAGCAGGGTTAGGGAGCCACAACAATACGTTGCACCACCCTCTTATACATCGGCAGAGCTTACACAGCTGAGGGAGGCTGGCTTGCCTTTTACCGGTGTGCCAAATTATATCGATGTAAGTATGTCGCATATGGCAGTTTGTGACACGGGTTTGCAGATGTGTAAGGAATCATTGTACAACCATAAAAATTTAATATTGAGGAAGGGAATGCTTTTTAATACGATGTCGGAGATGAAGTTGTTCCTTCAGGACTATGCTGTGTATCATCATAGGCCTTACACGGTTCGGCATTCCGACAAGGAGGTAAAATTTCACATATTATGTAAGGCTGGATTCCCGTGCTCGTGGAAGTTAAATGCACGAAAGAGGCGGAGTGATGGTAAGTGGAAGGTAACTTCGGTGGAACAGCCGCACAGATGCCAGACTAATGAGGGTAAAAGGTACCATCCCCAGTTAACGGCTCGGTATCTAGCCCGCCGTATATTGGGTCTTGTAGATAAGGACAACGACGTATCAGTGCCTTTCTTGCAAGAGACCATAGTCACATTTGTTGGGTATGAGGTCACGTATGGAAAGGCTTGGCGGGCAAAGCAAATTGCCCTGGCAATTCGTTGGGGTAGCTGGGAGGAAGCCTATAACAGGGTTCCACGCATTTTGCGTGCGATGGAACACTTCAACCCTGGCATGAGATCGTTCATATACACAGGAGGGTTCTATCTTCAGAACCCGTTGAGGCATATTCTGTACCGTGTGTTCTGGTATTTCGATCAGTGCAAACATGCATTTCAGTATTGTAGGCCAGTTGTTCTTGTTGATGGCACGTTCCTCACCGGCAAATACAGGGGCACATTGATGATGGCTGCTGCTGTAGACCCAGAGAATCAGATAGTACCAATGGCTTTTGCTTTGGCAGAGGGGGAAAACAACGATTCATGGTCATGGTTTATGCGTCTGCTCCGTGTTCATGTGCTTGGCCCTTCTCGCACCATTTGTCTGATTTCGGACCGTCACATTGGAATTCTAAATGCAGCCGATGAACACATTGATGGTCACCCGGCTCTAGTGCACCGTTGGTGCATGCGACATTTTGCCGCCAATTTCTGGCGACGTCAATGCAAGAAGGATGTGGCTGACAAGTTAAAGGAGCTTTGTAATAAACGTACGGAACGCGAGTTCAACGAGACTATGGTAGAACTAGAGAAGATGCTTAACCAAGCTGGCAAGGCATGGTTAGACCAGCAGATGGAAAATAAAGCCAAGTGGGCATTAGCTTTTGATGAGGGCGACTTCCGGTATGGCATCATGACAACAAACTCCTCTGAGTCTTTCAATCGTGTGTTCAAAGGCGTTCGATCTCTTCCAGTGTCTGGTATTGTCGAGTTCTCTTTTAGGAAGTGCAATGAGTATTTTGTTAAGCGGTATGGCCTAGCCCTGAGGAATGAAGAGGAGCTTGGAAGATGGGGCAAGGCGGCACACGAATATTTGAAGGAGGCTGAGGAATTGGCCAAACAACAGGTTGCCGAGGCTTATGGACGGGACATGCTTGTTTTCTGCGTACGAGCTAGAGGGGGCACAAACCTGGGCGGCGAACGATTTGGTGGCCGAACGTACCGTGTCGATCTTGGTAAAGTAGAATGCAGTTGCAACGTCCCTCAGATCATGCATGCCCCTTGCTCACACATGATCACCTCTTGTTGGCTTAGAGGTTTTGACCACACAGTTGCACCGTACATGTCACCCTTGTATCTCCGTGCCAACACCCTCAAAGTTTGGGAGAAGAGTTTCGAGCCATACCTTGACGAGTCACAGTGGCCTCCATACTATGGTGAGGACTACGCGCCTTATCCGGACCTGAAGAAGGTAGGGAAGGGAAGGAGGAAGAAGAAGCGATTGAAAGGCGATATGGACAGTATGAAAGGTTACGGCGCCGATATGTATGGTGGCGGGGACTTTGACGAAGAACGTGCGCAGAACCTTTGCTCCATTTGCAAGAATCCTGGTCATAACGCTAGATTTCATAGGCGGGCGAGACAAGAGGTGGTATATATTGTAAACATGCATTTATAATATTATAATTTTTATTTGTACTTGTCTTTATTTTTTTATAACGTTGTTAATTGTTCTAATGTTATTAATGTTTTCTTTGTTTTTTACGAACAGGGAGTTTCAGGCTTGCAAGATGGAGGCGCGGGCTCCTCATCCACGCTTTAGCCTCCTTGAGGCTGACTACGACAAAGACCACCGGGCCCAGGCCTTGTCGGAGCTGCAGAGGCCGTTGCGTCCGCTTCGTGTTCGCACGCACCGCGTACATAGCTGGGACGAGCGGTACGCGCCCTACATAGAGCGGGCAGGATTCATTGAGATCGTTCGGGTGTACAACAGTTCACTCCCCACACTTGACCCTGCCCTTCTTACTGCCTTTGTGGATAGGTAACCTTGCTTTTTCCATCTATTGTCTTTGTTTTGAAAAATTGGGCTGTGAACTTGCCTATTACCACAAACTTGTAATGATGCAGGTGGAGACCGGAGACGCACACCTTCCACACACCATGTGGGGAAATGACCGTCACGATGCAAGATGTGAAGATGATATTGTGCCTAAGTTTGGCAGGTCATCCGGTGACTGGGGTCGCCGACGAGTCTAATTGGGTAGAGTTGGTGGAGCAGTTCTGTGGTAGGAGGCCATCAGAGGCAGAAGTTAAAGGCACAAAGTAAGTTCATATTTGCGCCCCATTGAAATCACTGATACAATCATTTCATGTACATCTATTTTTTATAATAATACTTCAATTCCAATTGCAGGAAGACATCAGGAGTGTCGTCGTCTTGGATAATCCAAAACTTTGGTGCAGGGCCTCCGTTGGGTGCTCCAGATCATGAGGTCGAGGTATATGCAAAGGTGTGGCTGTGGCACTTCTTGGGCGCTTTCTTGTTCCCCGACTCCTCAGGTGACAGCATCAGCTGGATTTTCTTGAGGATCCTAATCCAGCCACTTGAGAATATTGCATCGTATAGCTGGGGTACCGCGGTCCTTGCTTGGACATATCGTCAGCTTTGTACCGCCTGTCGTCGCCAGGCGAACAATGCTAACCTAGGTGGCTGCTCATACCTACTGCAAGTATGGATTTGGGAGCGGTTTCCGGTTGGGAGGCCGACTCAACCTCCGCGTTTGCCTGTGAGTACATTGACAACTTTGTTATCGTCATACGACTAAAGAGATTACTGACACCTTGTTTGTGTAAACTTGCAGGAATGGCAACATCAAGACGTTCGCCCCACCGCCCTTTTCATCTGGAAAGACGCTAAGATAGTGAGGGGCGAGTTGGAAAGGAGGTACAAGCAGTACACGGATGCGATAGACGTGTTGACACACAACTACGTAAGTTATATCAACATTTCCTACTAAAGGCACTATCAATAAGATTGATACTTAATTAAGTTTCTTTACTTTGCAGGTAACATGGACACCGTGGTCTAGGTGGGAGCTAGAGGACTACCTTAGTCCGCGCTGCGAGGAGGAATCGGACGAGTGGCTTTACGAAGGGCCACTTATCTTCTTCCATATCATCGAGATGCACTACCCTATGAGGGTTTACAGACAGTTCGGGAGGTTGCAAGGAATTCCACCGCTGTACTCCACCAACGCTCAGCTGCATGGGTACGATGGCAATATGTTTATTCTACTTAAGCGCCTCATTTCTAATGCAATATGGCAATGCAGGATTGATCGGAGGCTTCGGACCACGCAGAAGAATTGGGCGTTGACGCACGACCAATATTTGAACAGATGGTATAACAGGACTCGTCGTCAGATCAACCAAATTCCGCCACACCACCCGGGAAGATGGATGGAGTACCTTCAATGGCTGCAGCGAAGTACGAGGACTCATCTCATGGTCCCGTACACGAACATGCCTGCAGATGCGGCCGATGAGGATGACATCGCCGATGCGTTCGACGATGCGCAAAGGAGGCAAACACAACTTCTTAGGGCGCCTCTCAATAGATACGTGGTAAGTACTTTGCACTTATATTCTAAAACGAGGTAAGGGGTTTACATTTCAATTGAAATATTCGAGTTAACGTTGTGTGATGTTGTAGGCACAACAGTTGTCGAACTACTCCGAGGAAGCTTCTAGGCAACTTTTTCGGACTAGGGACGACAAGACGAACCCTCTTCGCGCCTTCGTCAAGGTACTTTTGATAGTAACATTCGTGACTACAACTCAGTTACTTTTAAAATTCACGCTTAATAATGCTTGTTGTCATCTTAATCTGTAGAGAATGAAAAAAGGCTGCAAAAAGTTGGCTCAAAAGCTGAGCTGTGCGGATACGACTTTGGACATACCGTACAACCCCACGTGGTCCAGGAGCCAGACGATGTCCACCACAGCTGCTTCTGCTAGCGACACCAGAGCTGCGTCCTCGTCTATTCGTACTCCGCAGGATAGAGAAAAGGGTCCAGCGGCTGCGGACGATGTGGATGAGGCACTTCAGTATGACACGACGAGTGGCGACGACGACGACGACGACGAAGAGGACGTTCCACGGTGGGATTACACCGGTCACGAGGAGATGGGTGCCTCACAGCTCTACGGTGCTCCTTTTGGTACACAGGGGTTCGACTACATATAGCAGGAGAACTACACACCAGCCGAGCAACAGGTTCGTATGCTTTGCTTTCTCTTTAATTTTATTGTTCTTAGATCAACATTTATAGTAGCTCATCAGGTTGCTTGCTTGCAGGGGCCGTCGTCGACGCAGCAGCTCGATCGTGGACATAGGCGACAGCGCGAGAGGCAGCAGCGGGACCGCACAGACGTTGGCTGGAGAAGCAACGTGGTCCCTACAAATCCAAGGAGGCGACGGAGACCGCGAGACCCCTACACCCCAGGCGATTAGTAGAGTAGCAGACGCCAGACACATATTATCATAGTTATGTAGTGCTAGAACAATTAAATTATGTGTAGGTGTAGCAGCAGTACTCTACTTGGTTATTTCGGTTCGACTAATGTAGTTGGTAACACTCGTTTAATCTTTGTCGTAAACGCAATTATTTGTGACGATCAGTTGACCCAATTATTTGTGACGATCCGTTGTCGTTAACTAATTTCGATTCGACCCCTGCCATAAACTTGCTGTAAATCACTCAACATGACTTCCTGCATTTGTGACGATCAGTTGACGCAAAACGAAATGCAGTTCTTGCGCGGTCGAAGTTTCAGGCAACCCCGCCATGGGTGGGGGCGGGTTAGGGGTACCCCGCCATGACCCATGGCGGGGTACCCCTAACCCGCCCCCACCCATGGCGGGGTTGCCTGAAACTTCGACCGCGCAGGAACTGCACTAAGAAACTGTATTTATACACTGCCGCGATAAACCACATAACAATCTTAGTAAGTGGACCAACAAATGAAGCGAATGACGATGTGATAAAAGTACAATGACATGTTTCAAAGTACAACACTGACAAAGTACACGACACAAAGTTTCTACGCCACTACGAACGTCAAACACTAACAACGACAACGTGAAGACGTGACAATTTAAATTATTACAAAGACACTTGTACGTCAATCAAATTGCGTGCACCACTGCGTAAGCAACTCGTCTTCGGACTCGGAATCCTCCACTACCACCTCCTTACCCTTGGTGGCCTCGACTGACTTGGCTTCAGAGGCCTGACGCCGGTAGTAAGCCGCCTCCGCCTCGTCCGCGGCCTGAGAGTACAACTCGGCCTCTTCTTGGGTCATGTCTGTTGGCCCCCATGAGTCGAACAACGGTGTCTGTTGGCTCTGGTACGCTGCCTGACCCTCGTGTACTGCAACATCCTCCTGGTAGCCCAATTGTTCGGCTAGACGAATGAGCTCGCCTATCCTCCCGGTGTCGTCGTCTTCCTCCGGCTCGGCCTCCTCGTCAACCACAATCGGACGACTTGCGGTGTACCTAGCACGAGCCATATCTGCTTCCCAGCCGCCGGTGCATCCAATCTCTGCAAGTACAAAATGCAAACAATTAACAGGATCTTTGCAATGAGTTAATTGACAGTAAAACAAAGAAGTTTGACTTTCCAAAAACGCAATGACTCACTCGCACATAATGAGTCAATAGTATCGTTCAAGCCTTGCATCTCTGCTCTCGCAGCCTCCTCTGCAGCCTTCCTTGCATCCTCTTCAGCCTTCCGTGCCTGGTACTCCTCTACATCCTTCTTCTTTTGCTCGTACCACTTCTTCCACGCAATACTCTCCGGGTTACGAACACGTAGGTCTTGGGCCCGTCGTAGCATTTTCTTCTTGTGGCTCTTAACGAAATCAGTGACGTAGCTTGCAGGATATCCTCTGCTATTGCGAACTGCTACCATTGTCTTATACTCATTCTTGAAATTATACACATCATCATATGATTCCCACTTGCATTTCCGAGTGCTCTGTTGCAACAAATAGATGAATACAAAGTTAGCGTACCAGAGTTAATAAAATAAAACATTAGCACTAAGTGTCAACAGTCCTAGCAAACCTCGTCATAATCGATCATGTGGCCACAGAAGTGCCCAATACCAAGGCCTGAAGGGACAAGGCCGTAGCTAGCTTCAACACCACATTTGCACATCACAGGAGGCGCAATAGACCTCCTCTTCTTCTTCCAGTCTGGCACCTCCACATTCTTCTCCGGCTCCGGCCAATGGCTCTTTGGACCATAGATCCATTCCTTGAAACGGCACTTTGGAAAATCATGATCCTACATAATCAAAACAGTAAAACACACATATAGAACGTGACATTCCAATGTTCACTCAAACCTTACCTCATGTCGTAGAGGACAAATGAACTCTTGTTCATTGCGTGGGTTTATCACGGCTTGCTCTCCGCAAAGGCACTTTGGAGGATCCTCGAGCCGCCGTGCCGATGCTACGGCCTTCTCTTCGTCCGTCATAGGAGGAGGGTTTGGAGGGGGCGGAACCCAGCGAGTAAACACCTCACGCTTGCAATGATCAATGCCGGGGTAGAAAAGGAGAATCCTTGGATCAAACTTGTCCGGGCCATCGATCCATTGGAAAAAAAACACCGGAAGTAGGGCTATACAAAAGTTTCAATTACCTCATCGCGAATACAACATCAGCAACCAATAAAAACAACAAAGGGCACAATTACTTACGCTACAACTATAACATGTGTAGAAGCAACGAGCCGCAGTATCGGGATGTCTCGACTGGCCCACGTGTGCCGGATGACCACAATCACAGTTAGGTATAGGTTCCTCGGGAGGAACGGGCGCATCCTTACAAGACACGTCGGGGTACATCTCTCTAGGACGACCCTTTTTCCTCCAAATCGACTCACGATACGAGTCCTCCATCTAATAAAACGAAACAATTTCAACACAAAACGATACACGCAGAGACGGGGTGGCCGGAACAAGGAGCGACGATGGCCCATACCTGACGGGGAGGAGGGAGGGACGCCGGAGAAGGACGCTGAGGGGAGGGGAGCTCGGTCCTAGGGCGCTGCGGGAAATGGAATGGGTGAATGACCAAAAACAAGAAGTGTCCGGGCTTTTATATGGCCGGGGGTGTACCCCGCCATGCATCATGGCGGGTTAGGGCAACCCCGCCATGATGGGTGGCGGGGTACAGCCCTGCCACGCTGGCGAGGTGCTCTGCCACCCCTGCCACGTCGGAGGTGTACCCCGCCACCATGCATGGCGGGGTTCAGTGCATTTGCCCCGCCATGCATGGTGGCGGGGCCAAACGGGTTAGATTTAAAAATTTTTTGAAACAAGGGTTAAATTTAAAATTTGTTTCAAATTTGGGCTAAAAATAAAAAAAATTCACGTACTGAGCATTTACATGCTCTCTACAAACTATGATGGGTGAGTGCTTGTGCCTCTCTCTTTACTAGATCTGCCACTATGATGGGTGAGTGCTTGTGCCTCTCTCTTTACTAGATCTGCTTTAATTTATATCCAGCCATCCTTTTCCTCATTGCACAGCTGCTCCCAAAATTAACATTTGTGGCTCTGTGTTCGATTGTCATCAGAATAGCATCTGTGAATAAATTTTGAGTGATTACATAAGCAGCCTATTTTGTAAATAGGTAATTCATGATATTTTTAGATTTCCTGATCAGTGATGGTTACCGCTCTTTATGCTAGATAGTTGCCATTAGTAGCGCATGTTCTAATGAATAATTTTTCTAATTATCTAATCGACTGCTTTTCACATGAAACTGTCCTCATAATTTGATTGGTAAAAAGATGGCTGAGTAGACTGACATGGAATGACAGTCATCTCTGAATCCCACCAATGCAGTTGTGGTTGCCATGTACTGTGTCGCCAGCCGACACAACTGCCTGAACTCATGATCTGCAGTGACAATAATCGTTCTTTGTCAGCAGCAGTGGACCCCTCCAGCTAGGTTAGCCATCGGCACTTATGACTTAATTTCATTGATGTTCAGAATGCAGCAATCAAGCTCTAGGTCATCAAAGCATCTATTAGTAGGACTGACTAGGACATGTTCTTTAAGGTGACGTGAGCTCCTTAGTGTTGGATACATTAGCAGTTCAGTGCAAAACTTAGATTATTACATATATAGTTTGCTAATGTTATATTTCTTTTATTTCTACTTTTCTGCTTTTACCTACAGTAATCAGTAGTTTCTAAATATTATGGACTGCAGTGCCGTGTCCTTATCATCATAACTAATAATAAGGATTTTGGTTGTAGACATTGGTGCAATTTAATTTGGTTCTGGTTGATTATCCGTGTTCAAATATATGCACACGGCAGTAGACTTGAACACGTTCTCTGCTTCAGTGAGCAACAAAGGATAGTCAGTGCCAGTCATTTAACTCTTTGTTCAGACATACACATTATTGCACCTTTGAAGAATTTGTTTTTGTTTTGTGATCGATGCTCAGAAACATTATATGTGTCGGACAGTGATTAGAGTGGCCTAGCCTAGGACCATCCAACCATGCATCAATTAATTATGCCCTGCACAGTTCCGATAAAAAATTTATCACTATCAATTAATTATCATTCTCGGGTCCTGAACTCTTATCATAAGTATGAATCAAGGCAAAATTGTATTCTTACTATGCTGGATTTTTAGTTACTGCACTGTAAAAACAAATATTAAAAAGGCAAGGTTGCCACACCCTCAGTAGTATAAATGAATTAGTCCTCGCTGTTTTTTTTTTTTTTTTTGCTTCTGAACATCTGTGCATGCAAAATTACAAATGATTTGATATTTGTACTTTGATTAGAAATGACAACCAAAGTAGTAGTTAACTTGGTAGCATGTGTATGTTTTTTCCAATTGCATTACTCTGCGAACCTACTTGAATTGGAATGCATTGCAAACCTACCTTTTTTTTGTGACTTGGTGGCATTGCAAACCTACCTGTTGTCAGAATTTGTTCAGTCTTGCTACAGCTCAGAATTTGTACTTTGAATTTGTTCAGTCTTTGCACCATATCTATGAATATGGACCTCAAAAATAGAATATTGCAACAAATGAAATTATGTAAAAATATAATGGTCCTTGCATCGAAGTAGAATTACCATACTATTTTTTCCCCGTGTTACCAATGTAGATCTCATTGCTGCTGTGACCCTAAAAATGGTTGAACTGACAATTCTAGAGCTTTCTGCTAGAGTATGTTGGTCTTTGGTTGAACTTCCATGTGCTTCCATGTCGCTTATTGATGCCAATTTTTTTCCAGGACTCAGGAGGCTTGCAGCTGTTAGTATAAGCTACCTATTTCCTAGGTTTGTGTTGTAATTTCTTCAACCTTGATATGGAATATTCAGATACTCCACACATTAATTTTCTTCCCGGGCAGTTACTTTAGGTGTAAGCCTTCAAATATATGCATTGCTATCTTGTTCCATCTGTGACTGTTGTGATAACTTTTAGATGTAACAATATAGGGTATGCACTTCTCTTAGGTGAGATTGAACACGAAAATGGTGCATCAAGTCGTAAATAAGGAAGAAGTCACCTTTGTCGGTTTTCAAATCGAGGACCAACTGTGCTCTGGAAGTGAGAGAAGAGATCTGACTAATTAACATCCACATCAAGAGAAATAGATGAAGCAGCTCAAGCAGAGCTAGAGACGGAAGCCGAAGCAGCATCTTCTTCTAAATCTTATGAGAATGTTTTTCTAATCCCCTGATGTGGAGTTAACTCATTGTATTCATCAATGTATTGAAAGGAGAAGTCTCAGTGTAAAGATTGAACTTGGGATGGCAGCTCTGGTCTTTGTAACTTATGGAGTCTGGATATTTCCAGTGGATCAAACATGAGAATAGTTTTATGGAATATTTAAAATGATTTTTTTTCAATTGGGAAACCATTTGTTAGGCTTGGTTACACATGATAGCTGTTTTACTTGTGCGATCACCACTCATCTAGAGTTGTCGGAAAATGAATGAATAGCTCATTACAGATTTTTTACAGAAAAGGGGTGCTCATATAAGGAAGAACATATCAGAGACTATTGTAATATACATACTCGTGTTACCAGTCGCAACGCTCGGTCACAATATTTAATTTTACAGTATTGTTATCTTATCATGCAACCCGTATATTTTTTAGTACAAGAGTTCAGTTGTCCCGTAGCAACGCACGGACATGCTACCTAGTGGACAATAAGTCTGAGAGCAGCGAGCGAGCACGTACTGCAAGGCATCATCGGCGGTGTGGAGTCAGAGGCTGAGGAAGATGACAGAGCCGCACACACCATAGTGTGCAATGGGGAGGCCATCGTCTTCGAGGTGTCGGCTGGCGAAGAAGAGCCGCTGGGCACCGACGGTGACGCCTTCGCGGGCCATGACCATGGCCTTGAGCTGCGCCATCATGGCAGTGCCATCGACGTCCAGCACCACTCAGTCAGTGGCGGACCCAAAGGGTAGTCCAGGTAGGCCTAGGACTACCCTGGAATCTGGCCCAAAGTCTCTTTACTACTCTATATCTTTGGTACTTGAAGCCCATAAGAAGTCTGGCCCAACAAATAAAACAGCAGGCCACTAGGGCAGCCATCGACTAGCGATACTCTTGCCGAGCCGCCCACGCCTCCTTCTGTCGCCTAGCCCCGACCCTAGCATGCACAAGCAGTCAAGAACGAGCGGCCCCCGGACGCCGGCCGAGCCGTCGATTGTCGACTCACAGACTCCACCGCGCTGCCGCCACCAACGATAAGAGCTGACAGGGCGAGTGACCTGCTAGATCGCGACCGGCGCCCAGCCTAAGGCTGATGCAAAAGCGTCGGCACCGAGCAGCACCGCTTCCCCAGGCACGCAAGACGCCGGCCTCCAATCCACCGGGAGCACCTCGTGAGTGTGCTTCTCCCGAATCCCATTATATTAAGCCTTAGAATAATATATAGTTTGGACATTGCACTAGAAAAATAGACTTAGGGATTGTGTATCTGTGTTTACGTGAAATCAGTGTGTGATTCATTAATACAGGTTAGGGATTTGTTGTGAATAAAACCATAGCCTAAAATCGAATGAAATTTTCTGTAATTTTCTAGAAAATTGAGGCATGTGAGGCAAAAGTTGCCTCTAGTTAACTTATAGTTGTGTATGTATGCTGAATTATATAAAGTATTTTTTTTATCTTTTTTGTTACAAAATTTTCTGTTGGATTTTATGGTACTGCATATGAAAATTTTGACAAGGACTATCCTAGTTTCAAATCCTGGGTCCGCCACTGCACCCCAGTCCCTGCGGAGCGTCCGCACCGTGATCTTCATCCTCGTGGACACAGGAGGAGCTGGCTCGCTGCAAAAAGGACAAAAGGGAAAAAGTGTGTTAATCCTGCACACATGACGATTTCAGATAAATCATCCTTACACAGTTTGGACACAGATTGGATGATTTCAAGCGTCGCCCCGCTCCTGCGCATATCCTCAGTCGGTGCGTTGGATATGCATCTCAGGGAATGGATCGGAACAGAAAACTTGGAGTCCAGGCCGACTTGATCAAGTGTTTGCTTTGTTGGGCCTCTATAAAATTAAAAAGTCCACGGTGAGAGGACAAACACCACATAGACTTTGATCTGCGAGTGCGCACACAATGACGCTGCCGAAATCACTTACGGCGCCTCTCTGGATCCGGCTACCGGCACACGGTGGTTAGTGAATAGCTAGCAAAAACCGTCTATCCAACCATGAACCATCCCTGTCTGTGATGAACACCCTAGTGAGATCTTTGTTTATTCATGCCTATCTTTTTGCTTGGCCTGTTCAGTAATAACAATTATTTAATTACATCACTTTAATGCTAGCTACGAACAAAAGTTGTACATAGTGCGAAATCAATTGCTAGGCCTGTTCAGTAACACTTATTGATTTCCTTTTATGTTGTTAAGGCGTAGAGACTTGCATACCACTGATTTTCAGTTAGTGACACCGATAGCTTTAGCAAACTTAGTCATGATACATAAGCTTTTTGCATGTCTTTGCTCTACGATTCAATTTTTCAGTTTAAAGGTTATAAAAGTCTTTTAGTTTATCTCACAGCTGGGTTAGTACTGCTGAGTGCTTAAAAAAACATAGGTGATCTTGTTAGTTATTACTATAGGTGAATGCAATAGAAAATAGCTGTTCTCGCGCACCGGTAGGTGACCCGACTAATACTACAAAGAGAGGTATGTAATGATATTCTCTGTGATATTCCATCGGATGCACTGTGTACATTGATATGCTACCAATTCATGCCTAGCAGTCGATGATGCTAAAGAAGGCAAGAGAGAAAGTGATAGAGCCCGATGGCAAGCATTGATAGATTAGAATTACATATTGTTATCGGTCTTTACTAAAAACTTACGGAACATGATATTTATAATAATACATAGATAGTATATAAAAATTAAAGTTATGATATATTAACGTCTAAATATTTCTATGCTTTGAAGACAATAAAAAAAACCTATCAAAGTTATTTATCTCGATACAGGCTTAATAGAACATTACTATATTACTGTCAACGTGGTCATCATAAAATAATTAAATTATAGATTTTAAATTTTATATAGAAAGGATAAAAATATAAATAGATATGTATCATTTTCGTCATTGTTTCTCATCGACATTTGATAGTTTTCTTTCTCTCCCGTTGCAACGCATGAGTGTAGACAAAAAAAAAGAATTTTAGGATCCCAATGCAAAATCATTTATTAGCTTTTTATTATTTTCTAAAAATGATTAAATCCGTCACTGTACGCGTGGACAAAAACACGTGCAGCGCTCGGGCATAAATCTAGTGTGTGTGTATATATATATATATATTATATATATACTATAAAAGAGCGAAGGAATTGAAAAATACATATTACTCGGCAATTCCTACCCACCCTATGTTTTAGCCCTTAGATCATAGATCCAACGCATCTAATCTCCCGTCCTAACCTGACAAACGGACCCGGCCGGAAAACTTTTAATTCTTTACGCGTGTTTATGTTATGTTTCCTCATATCGCTATTTTTTCACACCAAAAAGAATACCCAGCCCACCTATACGTTACAAACAATATCGATTCATTAGTGTCATATGCACACATGTTACGAACAATATCGATTCATTATTGTCATATGCACACACGTATAACCTCGTGGTGCGAGACGGGAGCAGCGGCGACATCCTGTGGCAGTCGTTCGACCACCCGACGAACACACTGGTACCGGGCATGAAGATCGGCCGCAACCTGTAGACGGATACGGAGTGGTACCTCCAGTCCCGGAAGACGGCCAACGACCCGTCACTGGGACCTTACGGTACGTGGTTGTCACGAGGGGCGAGCCGCCGGAGATCGCGATGATGGACTCAAGCGGTGCCACCAGGTTCCGCACGGTAGTGTGGAATGGGCTATGGTTCAGCGGCATCCCAGAGATGGCGTCCTATGCCGACGAGTTCGCGCACCTCACCCAAAAACTGCTTACAACATATCACATTTTCATATCCCTTACCGACTAACTGTCCAAATGCCATCTGAATTATCAAAAAAAATATTAGATTAAAAAAATACAAAAATAAAAAGGATAATAAAATAATAACAATTTAAGCTAAAAATGAAAAATTATGCGGCACGCACGTCCATGTTGACTAGTGTATATATATATATACACACGAAAAAAGAGGCACATGCCCGATGCCTCTCGGTTCGGCTTCTAGTCTGTGCACGCGGTGTAACTCCGCCTAGATCGATGCCGCAATCCACGCGCACGCGACGGTCGCACGAGAAATCGAGTCGTCGAGAAGGAACCGTCGAACCCTACCCCACGCGGCACGCGCGGCGGCGCGGCGGCCACGCCGGCCGTGGACTAACGGAGACGGAGCTTCGGCGAGGGGTCGTCGACTGCCGACCCCGACCGGACCGGCTGTCCACCGACCGCCGCTCCGTGGCTCCGCGGCGAGCAAGGCCTGGCACTGCCCGAGTGCCCGACGCCCGAGGGCCTCCGACGTCGGGGAAGTGCGACATCTAGGATGAATCTGATGCTGGATTTTTATGATTATGACTTAGTTAACTACATGTGCACTAAATACAATTGTAACTTCAGATGGTGAATGATCGATACGGAGGTGGCATGCGATGTCCTCATCAGAATCCAAGTGGAATTTTCTTTATTTGCAATTGAGTCCGAACTGATTTTGTGCCGACTCCGAATCCAAGAGGAATTCGCTCAGGAAAGAGAGAGAAAGGTTACGGCCCGGTGTCGGGGTGTGGATGCGGAATTGAATTAAACTCGGACACTCCAGTTTATTATATTATATATAACGGGGCTGGGGCGAGGTTTCTCTTGAGTTGAGCAGCACGTCATCGACTGTTTCATCGTGGAAACATGGACATATTCCCTTCTCGGCGATCTATTTGCTGGCATAGCATCAGGAAAGCGTTTCCATGGGCTGGTCTCGCCGCTGCGTCGTCCATTGTCAACGCACTCGACCGTTTGGGCGGCAATCACAGCCACGCCCCTGCTGTCTCATCATCGCACGCTCGCGATGGCACCGTCAACAAGAGCGCGGCCGGCCATATGCTCCCGCCGAATCACCCCCAGACCATCTGGGTGCGCCGCATCGCCGGTCATCTCATCGCCACGGCCTGCGTGTGCGACGACAAATCTCGTTTTGGTTTTGGTGGACGTGGTAGCCTTTTGGAGAGGATTCGGTGGTGTCCTGTGAATGGCGGCGGCGTTGACTGGAGAGTCGACGTGGTTGTGGATGAGGAAGTCATACATGCGTATAGCCATTACAAGGGCATCGTCAGGATGTCCACTGGGTTCCTCAAATACATGCGCACCGACGCTGACGTCGCTGCGGTGCTCGGGCACGAGGTTGCGCATGTGATCGCGAGGCACGGCCTCCAGGAGCGGCGGAACAGGTTTTGGGTGGGCTTCCTTGTCAACTTCGCTGCAGAGCTGCTCAACGTGCCGCGGGACAGATTCACGGAGGACAAGTGGGAATTCATCTTCATACGCCCGTGGTACTTCAGGTAGGAGCAGTACTCCTAGTATATATGCTTGTTTATTATTTTCCGCACATATATTGATATTGATATATTGATTACACGTACGTGTTTCTTTCCTATCCTACACCAACAACAGGATCGAATTTGAGGCGGATCATCTTGGCCTCCTCCTTGCGGCCGCTGGTTACGATCCACGCAGTGCCCTAAAGATGTACGAGAAGCTCAGACGACTCGAGATGATGGAAGAACGACATTCACTATCAGACGATGACCATGCCATATGGTCAACCCATCCTGCATTTACAGAAAGAATACGGCGTTTATCGCAATCCAAGGTCATGGACGAAGCGCTGGACTTGTACACACAAGCTCTTAGATCCCGTAAAGGAAAACACACTCAAGCTCTAGATTCCTGGTCATCTACGTTCGCATTCGGGCTCTCTTGGGCTCGATTCTGGGCACAAGAATGGTTGCAAGGAGTTCCGAATCTCTGGAACCGCGTCAGGAATTCGTTTTGCTCTCGACCACCTGATCACCGGAACCGTGCACCTCATCAGGTGCAGGTGGTGCCGGCAAACTGGAGGCGCAACAAAGGCATTGCTGCTGGTTCCTTATCTGTTCAGAAAGCCATCTCATTTCGATATGGCACAGGCTATGCATCCGGCTGGCAAATGCAGAATAATCATTTGTATCGTGCTGATTATTCGGCTTACGTCCAAGGAAACACCGGTTCCCCTTGCGCCAGATTGCTACGGGATCAACCTGGTGCTCGTGCTCCACCAGAGGTGAAGCTCTTCATGTGGCAGCTCATGCATGGGAGGCTATGGCCAGCGGATCCATCCACCTCATCAGCGTCACCGTCACCGTCACCTGCTGCAAGGCGATAAACATTAAGGCCTGCCTCTTCTCTTCTGTGATCAAGATCTGGGATCCGCAGCCCACATCGCGTTTAGCTGCCGCTTCGTCCTCCCGCCTGTTGTTCCATCTGTTGATGGCTATTTGGCATCTCTGATTGGAACGGAATGCGGAGTTAACTATTTCACCGAGGAGAAGATGACAAGCATAAAGCTCACGATCAAGATTTAAACAAGAAACGTTAGCATGGATTGGATTGGAGCTACTTGTGCCAAACCCATTTGATCTAATAGATAGCGGCGAGAAGCATACCGGCTCCAGGGCGTGGGGGTCATGTTCAACGAAATCCTGTAGACGCATCCATTTTCCAGCTGCGATCGTGGAAGCAGGAACTGTAGGTGTCCACCGTCGTCGCACTAGATTATCAACATTTGTCTCATTATTATGTATTTAATTGTGAAAAGATATATTCTATTATTAATGTAATGTAAGAGTTTTGCTTTTAAAAAATTTGCACAGATCTTAACGCACCCTACTGATTAATTATAATTAATTTTGGGGCGTTGCTAGCGCCCGGACGCCCGGCTTGAGGGCTGCGTCCGGACGCTGCAAAAACCACGCGAGCGCCCCTCGCCCGTCCCGCCCCGTATGCCCCCACGCCAAGAAAAAAAGGAAAAGGCGAACCCCGCCCCGCTCCCGCACCAGCGAATCCCCTCGGCCTGCCCCCCGCGCGGAGCCCCACCGCCAGCTTACCACCAAGCCCCCCCTCTCCCTCGCGCGCACGGATCTAGCTCGCCCCCAACCTCGCCGACCCTAGCACCTCCGCCCTCCACCAGCTCACCACCATAAATCCCCCCAACCCCCCCACAACTGCAAACAAGGAGGGAAAGCTATTGCAACAACGAAGGGACCTTAATGAAACAAACGAAAAAAGCTGTTGAAAACATACGCAAAAAGCTATTGAAACATCAGAAAAACAACTAATGAAACACAAATAAAAACTGATGAAACAAACAAAAAAAAGAAGTTGTTGCAACAAAGAGAAGCTGCTGCTGCACCAAAGGATAAGAAGCTACTGCAACAAAAGAGAAGAAGCTACTGAAACAAAAGGAGAAGAAGCTACTGCAACAAGGAGAAAGAAGCTGCTGCAACAAGAAGAAAGTTAATGCAACAAAAGAGAAGAAGCTACTACAACAAAGAGAAAGAAGCTGCTGCGACAAGAAGAAAAAGCTAATGCAACAAAGGAGATGAAGCTACAGCAACATCAGAGAAACGTGCTTCACATCATCTGTTGCCATGTAGCTTAGATCTGACTCACCAAAAGGAGAAGAAGCTACTGCAACAAGGGGAAAAATCTACTGCAACAACGAGAGAGAAGCTGCTGCAACAAAGGAGAAGAAGCTACTGCAACATCAGAGAAATGGTTGCTTCACATCATCTGTTGAATATAGCTTGCATCTGCCTCACTACAAAACTGAGAAGAACCTACTGCAACATCACATAATCGTGTTTTCACATCATCTGTTGCATGCAGCTTAGATCTGCTTCGCCACAAAAACCGTAGCCACCATCAAAACCATAGATCCAGAGGGGGCGAGGAGGAGGAGGAGGGGAGGGAGGAAGAGGAGAGGCGCCTCAGATCCAGAGGAAGGAGCGCGTGGGGATCCTTCCCCACCTACCTCGTTGGAGCACATGGATCCACCACGGGGAGCCCCGATGCTCCATGGATCCGCCATGGTGGGAGGCTCCCGTGCTGCCATCAAGGTGGAGGAGGACGCTCCAGGGTGGAGGAGACTACCACGCCGCTGGATTTGCACCTCCTCCCATGGATCCACCACGGGGAGGGCTGAGCTCCCATGGATCCACCACGCGCCGCCCTCTCTCGGTCGCATGGAGGACGTGGAAGCAAAGGAGGAAGGAAAGGGGAGGGAGTGGAGGGAGGAGGGAGAGGGAGCAGGCATGGCTTGCTGGCGAGTGCTCCTCCCCGCCAGCGTCGCAGCCGACTCTGGTGCCATGGAGCCGAGCAGAAGAGCGGGCGCGCGACTGTGAGGGGGGCGGAGTGAACAAGGAGAAGGATAGTGAGGCCGGGCGAGCGGATAAGGATGGGGAGGGAGCGGGCTTGGTCGGTGAAACGTCCTCGATTTCCATGAAGGGAAATCCACAGAAACGAAGTGTAAAATGACAAAACATTCCGTCAATTTACCCAAATCCCAGTGATACATAAAGTCATGCACGAATATCAGAGTACAATAGAGAGTTTTACATAACTTATTATCATCGCCTCGCAGGGCAGAACACACTCACACCAGCATCTGGAACAGCATTCGGCGTAGATAGCAGCGGAAAAACGATCTTCTGGAACCAGCTTGAGCGTAGGACAGACCCTCTAGTCCTCCCAGTCGTCACCCTCGTAGTCGTACTCGAGCTCTGAACCTGTCAAAAATCTATCAGTACTCTTGGTACTGGCCACGCATCGCCCACCCTATGCTTGCAATGCTTTGTGGAAAGTGGAATGCATCGGGGAAAGTAGAAAAATACCTATTTAGGCTGTGGGTTTCCTATGCAAGTCATTATTATTTTAATAATAAGATATTCATCCATTTTTATCCCATCTTAGTCCCACATTTTTCCCATCTCATCACAATATCTCTCATCTCACTCTCTCTCTAGGTGATGAGATTGAATCCCGCTCAGATCTCGTCTCAACGGCCGAGGCCGGAATCCAACACAAAACCCGGGGGAAAGGTAGAAAGGACTCATCTCTCTAATCAAGTGAAGCGTAGGTCATGGGAATGTCCATATCCGCGGACGCGGCTATACGTATAGATCGATCAACTCTACAGAGTGTGTACACCTGGTAATCACAAGATCGCCATCCTCGACGATCCGGCTCGTCTAGGCTGATTCCGACTGCCTCCCAACCGGTACAGTACCACCCTACCACTCAGCCCTGGGCCACCCCGGTGTCCACCGAAACGCTGAGACTGTGAGACATAGTACCGGGCCCCCAAGGTCACTACGCTGTCTTAGGAGGGTGTGGGTCCCCATGGCCATACCTCCCTACACTATCACCTTGTAACCTAGTAGTAGTGGTACTACCCTAGTCAGTCGGGTAATCGTCTCCCGCCCATCGGGATCGAGTGGTGTGCATGAAAGTCCCATGATTCCGGTTCTCAAGACATACCAGTCCTTAGGAGGACCAGACAGGATATCTTCTCAAAGAGGAAACACCGTCTTCCCCGTGCCATGATAGCACCTCCACCAGGGATAACCAACACCCCAGTTCACCTCACAATATACCCGCCACAGGTAACTCTCGTGAGGGATGCCCAGGTCACACCCCTCCAGCAAGATTTGCCCCAAAGACTCGTCGTAGGATCCTGTCCGATCGACTCAACCCTCACCACTCACCCAAGACGCACGCCAAGATCTCCCCAGTTCTTTTATCAGGTTTACCAAGTTCTCGGCACTACGTGCCTTAGACATATACGTCTCTGACTCACCGGCATCACATCACAGATATAATGCGAGTAAGAGTAAAAGCAGTAATATGTAACATGCGAGCATTTAGCCTAACAACAGGGTGAGCAGGAGTAGGGTTGCAACAAGGAAGAAGGGCTCAAAGTAAAGCATCTACCATGCAATCCAACATCATATTATTTCATAAAAGTAAAGCGCTAGCAATTCTATATTTGCATGTGTAATAGGTTCTACGAAGTTGGGTGGGACGTGGCACCTGGCAGGTCGTCTCCCATGTCCTCGCTGTAGTCGGGATCGTACTCCTCAGTCGGTAGGTCCTCCGGCTCTGTTAAACGTAATGTAGAGTCGTATTAACGACTCCTATAGAGGTGCACAAAGAAGCAACAGAAATTCAAAAGATCCAAATGCACTCAAACACAAGCCTAAGATGTAGAGCTTATTTTTAGAAAAAATTTAGAAACTGGTTTGTTATTTTTCTGAGTTAAAATGAATTAGTTATGAATTTCCAAAGATTAAATGATTTTCTGAAAAAGAAAAAGAAAAGGGAAAACCAGGCAGCGACACGTGTCACGCTCTGATTGGCCGAAACAGATCGAGTCACTGACAGGTGGGCCCGTTTGATTGGTCAACGGTCAACGGCCAACGCTGACCAGGCCGAGACCGGGCCTCGGTGGGCCTGGGCTGGGCCGGATATGGGCTGAACTGGGCCGGCCACGTGTCAGACGCTAGTGCGGCCACGTCGTCTATTCGGATTCAAAACAACGGCTCGGGCTGGTGAGCTCGGCTCACGGTGGTCTCGTGCGGACGGTCCACGGGTGTTGAACGCGGTCCACGGTGGACCCGGTCCATCCCCTCCTCTCAGCTTACGGTGCACCGAGTGCACCTAGCCGCTCCTCTCCTCCTCTTGCTTGCCTTCTCCTTCCCGACCGCGCTCTCACCAGCGGCGAGCGGCTGAGCCCTTGCTCTGGGATTTCACAGGCGGATCTAGTAGGCTCAAAAGCACCGCGTGGTCCCATGGAACTCGATGGAGGGGTCAACGGTGCAGATTAGAGTGTTTAGGGGGCTTGCCCATGGCGGTGGCGGCTTGGCCGGTGTGGTGAGCAGCGGCAAGGCCTCCCCAGCGTCTTGGCTCGGGTGGTGGGGTCTTCTACTGATTCGCGACCGCAAGTGGAGTGCGAAGATGGGGTCAAAACGACGAAATCGAGCTCTAACCGAACCCTCCACAGTGGTGGTGGCTCGACGCCTCCGGCCGGGGAAAACACCGCCGGCCATGCTACCGGGGGTCTCTCCTTCCCTAACGGTGTGCGTGGTGTGTCCTTCGCCTAGGCGAACCCGTTGGACCTCTTGCTCTTGCCTCTATCGTCTCGAGCCAACAATGAACGGCCTCGCCATGGCCGTGCTCTGGCCATGGCGGGCACGCTCTGAGCGTCGCCACGATTGTGGCGTTCCCGAGCCGGTACGGCTCGGTAAGGCCGTGTGGAGTGCAAGCGTGTCCGCATGAGTGTGTGTAGGTGCAAACAATGATCAGGCACCGGCCTTGACCGTTCCCGACATGGATTTGATCACTGCGGTGCCAACGTGCCTACGGTGGCGAGCAGAGGAAGTTGCGATCGGTGCAGCTCACCTTGGGCTCGTGGTAGGAGGATGGCGGTGCGGTGGTGATTCGCGGCAGTGAAGTTGTGTAGCCGTGCAGTGACGCTCCCCGGCGAGGTGGAAGGTAGCGGCGTCTCCTTCTCTGGTGTCCCGAGCGGCGGCGACAGTTCGGCTCCTCCTCGCGGCCTTCCCCTTCTCTTCTCCCCTCCTCCCTCTTCCTTGCAGCATGGTGTGGTTGGAGATGAGGCCACCCGAGGCGGCGGTGAAAGAGCTGGAGAGGGGGCCTAGGGCGTTGATGCTCGGCTTTTATAGCCAAGCTCCGGTCATGGCGTTGGTGAACGGTGGATTGAGTGGAAGGGGAGAAAGGAGGGCTGTGATGTGCTCTAGGTCAAGGTTTACGATGCCGTGGTGTGGTTGGCGATCGATTGCGAGGCTAAGTAAAATCTTTGGCGGTTTTGGCGTGTCAGAAAACAGCAGGCTCATCTCTGGTCCATGGCGGTGCCATGCGCGCGCGTGGGGGTATGATGGTGGGGCAAGGTGTGTGTGCGGCTGGCGTTTATGGTTTCAATTATTTGTCACGGTTATAATTACACATTTATTTAATTTAAGCAAATAAATGTGACCATTTTTATTTAACAAAACAAAGAACATAAGAAGCAACTCATGAATATATAATTAAATGCAAGATGTAAATAACTAGACTAGGTGCTACTTGTGCAACTAGGGTTGGTTTCCTATATGTCACTCACCAAACATAGGTTGTTTTTGGAAAAAAAAAATTTGTAGTTGTGATTTTTGTTTCTTGTAAATTTCTAGGTTGTTACAGTCGGGTGAAGTCGGTCACGCGCGTCGAGTCCATCCGTCCCGTCCGGACGTACGCACTGTATCATTACCGTTAATTTTGTCTTGAATCTTGATCAAAGCCGGCCCTATCCGTCGGAAATCTTTCCATCCGAACGTTCAGACGAGAGTAGATGCTGCACGAGCAAGCACTGTTTCCCTTCCTCCGTGGCCCACGGCGTAGCACCACTCCTCCCTCGTCTCCATCTCCGGCAGCTCTCTCCCTCTCTCGTCTCCATCTCCGAGCAGGGATGGTGGTCAGGTGGTTAGGGGCTCTAGCGACGGTGGAGTCAGGCAGGCCAGGTCAGGATGGGTGTGTCATGGTGGTGCTCGGCGGCGAGCATAGCCATGGTGCCAGCGGCGGGAGTGGGGGGCAGGAAGGGGAAGAAGGAGGCTGCCTCCTGGCGGAGCTACGTGGGGCCATAGTGGGCCATACCCCCCTGTAAATTTTCTATAGTCCACATATACTATTCAAAGGGTATAGAAAATACAAACACAAGACCATTACTTAATAATAGTGCAAAATCATGGCAGCTAGCAAGCAATCAGTCCATCTGTAGGCATAGCAAACAACGCAATCCACATTCAGTCTCCATTTCTACTTTCTGCTTGACTTCGTCAAGATGGCAGTGTTCGTGGCTCACGACAATAGTTTGCAATACATCTCTCCACCGCAGATGGCTCTGTACTTGGCATGGAGCAACATAGCTCTGAAGCAACGCTAAAGTGAAACCCAACACGTCCAAATTGAGAGCTTCTCGAGCTGCTTTTGTTCAAGCCTGCCTGCAATTATTTCTCAAGTTACATCATTTCCCTCACTGCAGCGCACTCCAATCACAGATCTGCGGCTGCTCGCCATGCCTTCTCCACGTGCTCCGCCGCAACAGGACCTGTGTGTTCCTGCTTGCCTCCGCCACTTTTCTGCTCTCATCCAGCAGTCGCTGACTCCAGTCGCCAGCCACTACCAATTCTACACCATGACAACATACCAATCACTCCTTTCAAGTATCGCTTGGTTCCCCCTCTAATCCACAGGATCTAGAACGCCACAACCCCAACAACATACATTCAGGAGATCAACATACTTCACCATCGCTCCCCACTGCCATGATGAGTTCATCCACCTCGCTTGCTTCACCTCTGCCCATAGGAGCTTGGCCACCGCCGCCATTGCCACCACTTGCTTGGCTCTGACACCATGTAGGATTAGGCAAAAAAAAAATATCATCTCACTCTATTGCTTATCTTCTGGTATACTGCCTCCATTCTGTAATATAGTGGAATCTCTTTTGTTGCCTAATATACATACATGCCCAACAACATGAAACAGGGAAAACAAAGGAGATTCCATAATCATTCATCAAGTAATAAATGTATATAGGACCACTTCTGGCCAGATAGGGTAAAACCAACACCGCGACCATATTCCATATTAACAATCTCAGTCTCAAGATATGAATTCTGGCAATATATATACAGTGCACCGTCAAATTTTGAAAGATTAAGTTGCACAAGCATGCATTGAGTATCATCTTAGACACACAACTTGGTGGTGTAGTTCATAGCTATAGGGAACCAGAATCTTGTAGCCCCAGTAACATGTCTACTCTAATCATTTGAGTATAACCACAAACTTTGAGAACTTTCAGAATCATGTGTTGCAGCCACTTAACCATTCTTCGATGCCATTTCTCCTTACCGCCATTGTCTGTAAATAAAACAGAGTACATGTTGGTCAGCACAGTTCATGTATCTCAACTTAATAACAGGTGACACGCATATATCAAATAATTCAAATTCTTACTGTTGCAATTGTAGCTGTTCAAAGGATGTTTTAGTTAAAACTTACAGCTACTAATATGAACCTTAAATGCCAGAGCGTACCACCAACCACATGCAATTTGTTTTTAAGCAACCATGCTATGAAACTATTTCACCTAGTATAATTTGAATTTGTGCAATAGGTCATCATTGATAGTTGAGGGAAATACGAGCAGCATGAAAAAAAACTCTGAATGATGAGATGGTCTCATCAAAACAACATATCCAAGTGGCTTTAAAAGTCGCTTTAACCAAAATGCAGTGGCACAGCAGCACACACAAGTAGAGAACTAACCGAGCCTGTTTATTCACATATTAGCCTGTTTATTCGCATATTTACTTATTCACACAATTGTGTCAACAACCAACCCTAGCCGCCCGCCCAATCTCGGCGGCGACGGCGAGCAGAGCTCGAACACGAAGAACACCACGTTACCAACCACGAGTTCTTCTCCACAGGAAAAGTAAACAATGTGCGATACAAGGGTTTAGTTGTTGGTTGCCTCTCCCCTTCGCTTCTGGAGCCTATATCTATTCCTTCTTGGGCTGGGCCTCGCAAGCATTGCAATCCCATTGCGGCCCAGAGACACGGACGTTCCTTGAACGGGCCCTCCTGCTCCTTCTAGGCAGAGCTGCAGCTTCACTGGAAGTAGATGCAGGATGAGGGGTCGTGACACCCCCCCCTCCTTGGGCACCGGCATGTCCCCATGCCGGAGCGAAGGGAAACCTCTGGCGCAAGGCTTCCATGTCTTCCCACGTGGCCAGGTCCGCATCCAGATTGCTCCACTTGACGAGTACCTGAGCCACCGAGCCATCTCGACGTTTGTGCAGGCGATGTTGAAGGATGGCTTCAGGTACTTGCAGGCCGTCTTCGACTTCAGGCAGGGAACGGGACACCTGGTACTTGGAGGAAGGCGCCGGCTTGAGCAGGGACACGTGGAAGACCGGATGCACCGAAGAGGCGGGAGGCAGGTCCAGCCTGTAGGCGACGGAGCCAACACGTTCCAGCACGACGTAGGGGCCGAAGTACTTGAAGGAGAGCTTCTGGTGAGCTCGGGGCGCCAAGGACGTCTGGACGTAAGGCTGCAGCTTGAGGAAGACTGAATCACCGACAGCAAAGGTGCGCTCGGAGCGACGCTTGTCAGCCTGGCGCTTGATGCGTTGTTGAGCTCGATGAAGATGTTGTTGGACCACCGCGATCATGGTAGAACGACTGGTCAACATGGAATCGACCTCCGGGACAGAAGACAGCATAGATGGTGATAAACCAAAGTGTCTGGGAGAGCGGCCATAGAGTACCTCGAAGGGAGACCGCTGTAGGGAGGTGTGGAAGGCCGTGTTGTACCAATACTCGGCAAGTGGCAGCCAACGGAGCCATTGCTTGGGACAGGAGTGGACGAAGCACCGAAGGTACGTTTCCAAGCACTGGTTCACCCGTTCCGTCTGGCCGTCAGATTGCGGGTGGTAGGCGGAACTCATGGAGAGCTTGACGTGTGCTAAGCTGAAAAGCTCACGCCAAAATGTGCTGGTGAAGATGCGATCACGGTCGGACACGATAGTTGTCGGCATGCCATGGAGACGATAGATGTTGTCCAGGAAAGACTGCGCCACCTGTTGAGCAGTAAATGGGTGCAGCAAGGGAACAAAATGGGAGTATTTGCTGAACCTGTCGACAACGACCATGATGCAATTTGCTGACCCGGAGCGGGGGAGACCTTCAATGAAGTCCATAGAAACCATCTGCCAAGATTCAGTTGGTATAGGCAGAGGAGATAGAAGTCCTGGGTACTTAGCTCGGTCAGGCTTGGACTGGGCGCAGGTAGTGCAAGCGGCCACATAGTTCTTGACAGCAGTCTTCAAGCCACGCCAGGCGAACAACTTCCGGATTCGGCAATATGTAACCGGAAACCCCGAATGGCCGCCCAGTGCGCTATCGTGGAGTGCAGCAATGAGTTTTGTCTGGAGGGTTGGATTGTCCCCCACCCAGATTCTGTTGTTGACACGGATGACGCCATTGAGGAGGGAATAAGTTGGGTGCGACGCAGGAGAGACGGCCAGGGATTGAAGAAGTTTGGAGGAAACCGGGTCCTTGTCATAGCCTGCAGTCACTTCCGCCAGCCAATCCGGAGTTACAGTGGAGATTGCTTGAATTTGCATTGGAGGGGATGGGTGGCGAGAGAGAGCATCCGCAGCCTGATTGGTTGCTCCTGCCTTGTACACAACCTTATACTGTAATCCAGCCAACTTGGTGTACATCTTCAGCTGCCAAGGTGTGTGTAAGCGTTGGTCAGATAGGTGCATAAGGCTGCGGTGGTCAGAATAGATGACGAACTCTGCATGCTGCAAATAACTCCTCCACTGATCCACGGCGACCAAGATTGCCAAATATTCTTTGTCATAAGTAGATAAGCCACGAGTGCGGGGTCCAAGTGCTTTGCTGACAAAGGCAAGCGGATGTCCATCCTGCATCAAGACAGCGCCCACACCACGGTCAGAGGCATCAGTGTGAATTTGGAACTGCTTGGTGAAGTTTGGCAGTGCCAGGACGGGAGCTGAAACCAGAGCAGACTTGAGGGTCTCAAATGCGGTGTCATGTGCTGATGTCCAAACAAACAGTGAACCTTTTTTGAGGAGGTCCGTCAGTGGTCGGGCTATCAAGGCAAAGTGCTGAACAAACTTCCGGTAATAACCGGCGAGGCCAAGAAAGCTGCGGAGCTGCTTGATGTCTTGAGGTCGTGACCAGGCTTGAATGGAAGCAATCTTGGTTGGATCAGTGGCCACACCCTTGGCACTAATGACGTGGCCCAGGTAGGCGATTTCTTGCTTGGCGAAACGGCACTTGGACAATTTGAGGAGCCAGCCATCCTTTTCCAGAAGAGTGAAAACTTGCTGCAGGTGTTCAATGTGTGCTTCCAGAGTTGGGCTGTAGATGAGGATATCATCAAAAAATACCAAAACACATTTGCGGAGCAGAGGGAGGAGGGTAGTGTTCATGGCTCCTTGGAACGTGTTCGGTGCCCCAGTAAGCCCAAATGCCATGACCGTGAATTCAAAATGACCCCAGTGGGTTTGAAACGCTGTTTTGTGCTCCTCGCCGGGTGCCAGCCTGATTTGATTGAATCCAGCCCGAAGATCGAGGCTAGTAAACCACCGTGCTGAAGACAGTTCGTCCAACAACTCATCTATCACTGGAATAGGAAACTTTGATTTGACAGTCAGTGAATTGAGGAGACGGTAGTCAACGCAGAAGCGCCATGAGCCGTCCTTTTTGCGCACGAGCAACACCGGAGAGGAAAATGCACTGGAACTGGGTTGGATCAGACCAGCTTGTAGCATATCAGAGACCTGAGACTCCAATTCGGACTTGAGGGCAGGAGAATAGCGGTACTGGCGAACGGCAACCGGCTGGGCACCCGCAACCAAAGGAATCTTGTGGTCACATGCACGGCGTGGTGGAAGACTTGAGGGTTCAGCAAAAAGATGTGTATATTTGTCAACCATAGCCTGAACTTCTGGCGGCAGAACGGGCTCATCAGAGGAGGCGACATCAGCAGCGATATGAAAGAGCCGGATCACTGAACATTCAGAGTCTGTGTCCACAGTACCCCTGAGGACCACCTGCTGAGAGCCATAAGAGATGGACATCCATTTTTGCTGCCAATTGATTTTCATTGGTGAAAAGGCTTCCAACCAATCCATGCCGAGGATGAGGTCATACATACCCAATGGCAAGATCTTGAGGTTAGAGTGAAAACGGAAACCTTGGACGGACCACTCCACAGCTGCTAATTCCGAAGAACAGACAAGAGAGCTGCCATTTGCAACCTTGACAGAGACAGGCCGAGATAACTGACGCACATCGGGCAACTGCGACGCCACTTCCGAAGACAGGAAGGAGTGGGAGCTGCCTGAGTCAACCAGTATACGAACGCCAATGCCACGGACCGTGCCGGCAAACTGCAATGTGTGGAATTGGTGAGGAGAGGAAACTGCAGCTGCTGAAAGCATCAACATGACTTGCGCTTCAGATTCGTGACTGGACTCTTGTGCTAACTCAGTTGAATCTTCAGTGGGTTCTTCATTGCACAGATCCCAGAATTCCTGGAGAACATGGAGCTGCAACTGTGGAGCACATTTATGTCCAGGCGCCCACTTCTCAGCACAGTGGATACAGAGACCACGAGCCTTGCGATAGGCGCGAAGAGTAGACAGCTTGTGGTCGACAGAGGGCCGCCGCTCGTCACCTTGTTTCTTGGCGCCCACAGAAGGTGTACTCTGGAATTTCAGAGTAGAAGCCGTCTCGGAGTATGGCGTGCGCGAGGGCGCTGCACGAAACGACGATGGAGGGTCCTTGCGTTGAATGGACAGTACGCCATCCTGGTCCGCGGCTTCTTCCTGCAACATAGCAAGGGTGCAAGCAGCATCGAGAGTAGAAGGTCGAGCAACAAGTACCACTGCACGAATATCAATGCGAAGACCATCCACAAACCGAGTAAGGAGAGAGAGGGTGTCATATTTGGGGTTATAGGATTTGAGTTGATCCACAAGCTTGGTGAATTTTTCGACATAGTCGGTGACAGTCGAAGTTTGTTTGATGTGGAACAGTTGGCGAAGGATGAGCTCATGTTGGTCACGGCTAAAGCGTTCATGGATCATGTTACAGAAGGTAGGCCAATCCACAGAAGCGAGGCTGTCTTCTACAGATTGCAACCAGCGCTTGGCCGTGCCGGTGAAATGCATAGTAGCAACACGAATCCACATGGGTGTCTCGACGGAATACATCTCAAAATAGTTGGTGGCACAAGTGATCCAGAACTGTGCGTCGTCGCCATCGAATTGAGGAAAGTTCATCTTAGGTAGGCGGCCAAGCTGGGCATTAGGAAACGAAGAGGAAGAGTTGGGTGGGCAAGAAGGGTGGACAGCGGCCAAAGGAAGGACCGGTGGTGGGATGGAGTAATTGGCCGGTGGTGGGATGGAGTAATTGGCCGGTGGTGGGATGGAGTAATTGGCCGGTGGGTGGGAATTTGGTGGAGGGGGATGGGAAATTGGTGGTGGGGGATGGGAAATTGGTGGTGGAGGATGGGGAATTTGGTGCTGGGGTGGTGGATTTGGAAATTGGTGCGGACGAACGTGGCGATGGTATTGGGGAAAAGTGTGTATCGGCTGCGGAAACGGTGGTGGAGGATTTGGAAGACGGGGGTAAGGGGGATCAGGCGGATGAACGGGGTGGTGACAGGAATTTAGGGGAGGATGAGCGAACATACCATTGGCCGGGGTCGGCACTAGGGTGGTGACCACGCCGTAGTCCGACTCCCGTGTAGTCGATCCCTCGTGGTGCCCCTTGGGCCAGTCGGTCGATGGTCCGGCAGGTACGTTGCCGGCGACCAACTCCGACGAAGCGCCAGGATCCGCGCGCGTCGCCGATGGAGACTGGAAGTAGAGGAACCAGGAGTTGAGTGCGCGATGAAGGTCGAAGCGAACGTCGTAGAGGGAGGCTTCAACCCACGGCCGCCACTCCTCGAACGCCACAGCGGCCCCTTCCAGCGCAGACACGCGGTCGTCGCGCTCGTCGCGGATCTCGTTCAGACGGATCAGCTCAAGGTCGTCGGCGCGCTTCTCCATCTCATCGATGCGCGCGTCGAGGTCGTGGTTCCAGTTCCCGTTCGCCACCGCAGACTGCGAGAGAGCGACACAGAATCGCTCCAGCGCTGAGATCCGCTCCGGGATGTTGATGGAAATCTCGCTGGATCGCTCCAGCTCGGAGACGCGGTGCTCGAGATCGACGGGCACCGCGGAAGACCGCGCCCCCGCGTCCTCCAGCGCGGAGAGGCGCCGATCCACCTCCGCATCGCGGTCCTGGCGCGAGGTCTTCACCTCCTCGAGCTTGCTCTCCCACTTGACCTCCATGGCGTCAAGCCGGCGGAAAACTTCGTCGAAGGCAGACTTGATGTTGGGCTCCATGAATCCTCGATGCCGCTGAAGCCTAGTGAAGTGGGGATGCTCGGGGACGAAATCCAGGACGCGGACTCCGGAATCGTCGAGGCTCTGGTACCAGATTGTCAACAACCAACCCTAGCCGCCCGCCCAATCTCGGCGGCGACGGCGAGCAGAGCTCGAACACGAAGAACACCACGTTACCAACCACGAGTTCTTCTCCACAGGAAAAGTAAACAATGTGCGATACAAGGGTTTAGTTGTTGGTTGCCTCTCCCCTTCGCTTCTGGAGCCTATATCTATTCCTTCTTGGGCTGGGCCTCGCAAGCATTGCAATCCCATTGCGGCCCAGAGACACGGACGTTCCTTGAACGGGCCCTCCTGCTCCTTCTAGGCAGAGCTGCAGCTTCACTGGAAGTAGATGCAGGATGAGGGGTCGTGACAAATTGAATTGACACTAAAGTTCTTTTAATAAAATAGAAGAGCAGCAATAATTAAGTTTCTATACTAAAAAAGAACAGGGTATGCAGATTTGCAGAGAGAACACATGAACATGTGGCTATTTGAAGAACAGGGTCAATCCTTCAAAATAAATTTTATACAATGGCATCAATGGAAAAATTATCAATGATAGACAACAGACTTTTGAGCAGAGATACTTGCAAACATTAAACACTAATGTGGTAATCCAACTAGTTTCCCAGTTACAGAAGATCGTGGGGATGGCTGTGCCTAACCAGTTATTTATATGCTTCCTAATACACATAACAAATGATTTGATGATTTTGCATTCTCTCGGGATGGTATAGGCTTCTTGTTGCATTGGGCCAATTGACCACAAGAAACAGATCAATTCATACGAATACGTAAAAGCTAGATGTGCAAGTGGGTTTTGCAGTTAGAGTAATGCACACAAAACATCATGTTGACAATAGAAAATATGTACTAGCTGGTAGTGGTACTACGCCACACTAATAAAAGTATAGCCAGAGAGTAAAGGGTGCAGAGACCTCAGACGATGCTGTTAGCAGGTGCATGACTTTCGACGCCCGGCGACGTCCTCCACAGCTTAAGCGCCATACTGGGTATAGTGACAAAGCAAGAAAGCACCATGGAACCCAGCACGCCCACGTCAATGACCGCTGTACTGATCCTACCCGTCAGAGATCCCTTGGCAGGTGACAGCACGACCAACACCAAACAACCAAAGAAGCTGAGCACGACGAAAGGTACAGACGCGAGCGATCCGATCACAGCAGTGTCACGCAGCATGCTCCCCATTGACTCTCGAGGTATCTGATGACGACAAGCATTTCCAGGTGGTCAGGCCAATGAATGAAACACAAAACAGTTTCAAAGGTCACAGGCACATGGATTCCAAATTTCCAATACAGTCTAGACTCGCCAGTATTGGTTAATCGAGTACAATAATCCGGTAGGAATGTAGGATTAGGATCAACAATTCGAAATCAAGTTGAATTTCTGCAGCGTTACCTTGTTCACTCCATCCCCATGTCGACTCTGAGATCCGTGACGACCAATCGCAAGGCGGCGCGCAGTAGCAGCAGAAGGGCGACGAGGGCGAGGAGCACGCTGAAGAGGGCGGCATCAGTGGAGAGCTTGAGCAGCGCGCTGAACACCGGGTAGCCCATGCCATAGGCGCTGCCTGGCGAGGCCAAGTCGATGAAGGCTGCGGCGACTGCGGCCGCACCCCTGACCCACATGCTGGCAAGGCATAGGTAGGTCAGCGCTTTGGCCGCGGCGTAGACAGGCCGCTCCAGTGCCGTAATCGGCGGCGACAAGGCCTTGGCGGCGTCCGTGACGGCGACCATCATGGGTGGGAGCCGGGGAGAGGAAAACCCTAGGTTTATTGTGGTGGACGCTTCTTCTCAACGCACTACCGGAATCCGCTTCTTTGCCGAGCGCCGGAGGCTTGCCGAGAGCCAAATAAAAAACACTCGGCAAAGCCTCTGCACTCGGCAAAGAAGGCTTTGCCGAGTGTCAAATAAAAAACACTCAGCAAAGAAGTTTCTTTGCCGAGTGCAAAAAAACACTCGGCAAAGGCTTCTTTGCCGAGTGCCAAAGTAAAACCCTTGGCAAAGCAATTTTTCTAACCACGTTTTGGTGCCCTAAACGAATTCAAATAAAAAAGTTTTCAACTACAAAGTTTCATAACTTCTCATGATCTACAAACTTTATATTGGTCATTTCTTCATTCGACAAAGTAATAATTACGTTGTTCACAAAATCCGTCTCTCATGTAGTTTCATGAAACTACAAGAGAGATATATAAGATTTGTGAACAATGTTAGCACCACAATTTCGAATGGAAAAACTTCCTAAATGAAGTTTGTAGATCTCGAAAGGTTATGAAACATTGTAGTTGACCACTTTTTAATTTGAATTCATCTTGTCATGCAAAACTACTTTTAAAATTCAAAATATTAAAATTCAAATTTTTCAAAAGACCTCGGATGGAAAAACTTTATAAATAAAGTTTGTAGATCTCAAAAAGTTATGAAACATTGTAGTTGACCATTTTTTAATTTGAATTCATCTTGTCATACAAAACTACGTTTGAAATTCAAAATTTTAAAATTCGAATTTTTCAAAAGACCTCTAATGGAAAAACTTCCTAAATGAGTTTGTAGATCTCGAAAAGTTATGAAACATTGTAGTTGACCACTTTTTCATTTGAATTAATCTTGTCATGCAAAACTACGTTTGAAATTCAAAATTTTAAAATTTGAATTTTTCAAAAGACCTTGGATGGGAAAACTTTCTATATGAAAAATGTAGAGCTCGAAAAGTTATGAAACTTTGTAGTTGACAACCTTTTGATTTGAATTCGTTTAGGGCCTCAAACAATCAATTTTCACTTGGTTTAGTATAATATTTGAATAACCGAAACGGCATATAGACGCATGTGAGTGTATAGTGTAGGTGGCAGAGGAGGTATTGCGTGAGGGAGAGGTCACGAGTTTGAATCCTGCCGACCGCATAGCCGCGAATTTTGCGCGAAAAATGTCGCGTGACGGAGACGGGCGGGCGCTGGCCAATGGGCCCCTCCCCCGATTAAAAAAAAATTCCAGTTTTTTTCATATTTTTTTATTTCGCGCTTACCGAGTGCCCGATAAACGGCTCTCGGTAAAGAAGCCTTTGCCGATCGGATTTTCGCCGAGGGCGCTTTGCCGAGAGCTGCGCTCGGCAAAGGCTTTGCCGAGGGCCTAAGATGCTTTGCCGAGAGCCTGGGGCCCTCGGCAAAGCTGCCGGCTCCGGTAGTGACGGCAGCGGGTGTGGTTTTGGGAAATGAGGGGTTGGTGGAGTGGGGGGATTTGCGAGGAACACGGGAAGGGATTTTAACGTCTTGTATAGTCGTGAAACAGGCCGTCTGGAAACGGTGTGCGTCCGGTAGGTCTATACACACATCTTGCTTTTGGGGGTTTGGGCTCATTAATCACACGTGGTGCGCGTAGAATATTTTTCCGGTAATATATGAGAAATCATTTATAATAGGAAACAAAGAAAATATATCTTGTATTGACAGGATTATCCTAATTTGTGTCACAAAACCTATGTTTGGGTTCACTCTCAGGGCATGTACAACGGGCCTGGTTGAGCCGTCTTTGTCCGTGACATTTGCAGAACTGGAGCTTCCGTAGCCATCGTCGTTGGGATCCTCCGCGCACACCAACCGCCGCTTTCCATGCTCCCGTTGTGGCGTCGCCCAGCGGATCTATCTCTGCTCTGCTAGATCTGCCTCTGCTCCGCCGGATCTACAAAAGGGAAGAGGGAAGAGTGAGGGAGATGAAGAGAAGAAGAGAGGGAGAAGTGAGCGAGATCGAGAGGGATCTATAGCCACCACCGCAGGATCCGCCGGATCCACCATCATCATGCCCCTGACCGTGCCCTTGCTCCTTTGCGCGAGCGGTTGAGGACGCCTGGCCCGTGCGCCACCACAGCCACTGCGCTGCTCGCCACCTCTTGCCCCACACCGCGCGGCCCCACGCCACCACTGCCACCACGCGGCTCGCACCACAGGGCCCCGCGCCACCACGGCCACCGCACGCTGCTCGCCACCGCGCACCCTGCTCTGCGCGCTACTGTGGCCAGAACCTCGCCGCAGTGGTCTTGAGAGAAAGGGAGAGAGACGTGATGAGAGTAGGGATGAAAACGGACGGAAAAACCTTATTTCTACTCTCGTTTCCATATTTTTTGTGGAAACGGGAGCGGGTTCGGAAAATGCGGGTTCAAAAATGGAATCGGAATATGCGGACATACGGAAACAGACAAATACAGATGGAGAACCGGAAAATTAAATTAAGATCACATAATCTACTATTCTCAAAGTATATATATATATATAAAGTTATGTAATAATATATACAAAGTTTAATATTCATTTACATGCTATGTACGTAAACATAACATGCATATTTGGTGATTCGTAGTTATATTAACGTAACATAAGGACATGTAATTGTTGAATATGTTGAGCATAGATTGAAAACGGGATAAATATGGGTCTATTCCGTATTAAAATGGGATTACTCGGAAACGAACGGAAAACACCATTTTCTACTTCCATAAATACGAAAACAGGATCTCGCAAATACAGAAACTGACGGGAAAATGTAGAAAACGGAACGGGATGGTACAGGAAAAATTCCGTCCGTTTTCATCCCTAGATGAGAGAGAGATGGAGCAACGCCTATGGAAACGAGAGAGAGAGGGAGGACTTGCCGCACCAGTCTTGAGGGAGAGGGATGTGACGAGAGAGGGAGCGGCGCCTGTGGAAACGAGAGAGAGGAATGAGACTGCAGCTCCAAACCTTAGTCCATGTATATATATGAACCTGATAAGGTGTGACGGGCCACGATTTCTTTGCTAGCCCACAACCTATTAATGGAGATGGGTCTCTTAAGAGGTACGCCTCTGAATATAGCCTCCATTTTTGGAGGCAGACTTGTTAAGAGGTCTGGCTCCATTAATAAATTTTAGGTGGCGGGCAACATGTGACTGCCTCCGTTAATTAGTGATTAACAAAGACAAGCGCTTGGGTGGTGGCCCTGTCACCGATTAACGGAGGCGGCCGCCCAATGTGACTGCCTCGTTTAATAAAAGAACACCACTTCGCAAAATCATTTCTGTAGCGGTGGATGTCGAGCTAGACGTCGCCAGTGGACGGCACCACAGAGCGGCTCGTCTATGCCAAGGGAGGCTAGCTCTGGCTCAGCAAAATTCGTCGGCACCTTGCCGCTGGCCACACTAGCAGAGTTCATAGTCTGACGGCACCGGTGGAGGCACCAGTGGGCCAGTGTCGTGCGTTGCGGCTAGGTATGAGGTATGCAGTGGATCTGAACGCAATGTCCCTGGCTGCCTGCTGGCTGACTCGTAGGTGACATTCAAGTTGCAATTTCTTTTCTGGTGAGAAAGGAGAGGGATGAATCAAGATTTGGCACTGTGCTTCTACCACGATTGTATGCATTAGAATCACATTTCCTATGTTTCATCTTGTATTGTCTGCTTGTGGATCATTCTTAAAGCTACTGAACTATTGGACTCAGACAATGTTGGTATAAATTAATACACACAGAATTATCCACAAGCGCATAGATATTATACTGTTATAGCACTTCACCGAGAGTAACCCAATTTTATATCGAACCCAAGGGAACGGAGGTGAGGATAACTAAGTCTTAACTTAACCCGACTTCACAACCAAGGCTAGATAATAATAGAATTATAGAGGAGATTGCAGAGGTCTTTTGGTTCTAAGTTTGATAAGCTTTGCCTTATATTGTTCAATTCAGGGGATATTACTAGAGAAAACATAGGCAGAGTATGTTTCCTATAGTAACAAGGTCTTGCTAAGCCTTCTAATGAGGCTATAAGAGTTACCCTCGCGAGCTACCATGGATCCGAAAAATAGGGTACATCCACGAGTAACCGAGTCTAAGCACCACGCATACACTACAAATACTATTTTAACCTAGGAGCTATAAGGATTAAAGTACTCAAAAGACATTCGCAAACCTAAAGAGTAATATGAACAAAATGCTTACTTGAATTAGAAGTCGTTTACTAGAGAAATCTCTGAAGCAAACTCAAGAAGGACTTGATTCCGCTTGGTAGCCGTAGAGAGAGCACCGACAGGCTGGAGCTCCTCCAAACTCTTCCCTCTCACTCTATCTCACTATCTAAAATACAAGACTAGTAGATCCTATGGAGGAGGACTAATCTTCTCTTAATTGCTAGCTCAAGATCCTGGTGGACATATGAAATTAGGGTTTCTGGCTTCTCAGCTCTCAGAATCTGACTTGGCTTCTATCCTGGTGGTGCAGGTTGGTATTTATAGCCCGAAGCGTCAATCATCAGCCCTTGGATCAAACCAACTTGAAGTAACGGCGCAGATGCATCCTAGGAGGCGGTGGAGAACCGACATAGCGAAGAGAGACTGACAGGGGGTCCACAGGCCGACCGACCTACTGGTGGGGCCGGCTATATATATATATATAGACACAGGCAATGTAATATATTTTATATTGAAACTAGGCCGTATATGATATACACCGCATGATATGTATATGTGACGAAGTATGTATACGGTGTATGTATTACCCTTTCAATATTGGCTGATAGCCGATATACGGTATTAGCACGGGCCGAACCCACGTACTATGATATCTAATATTAAGAGAGTATATGCGAGCAATATAATATACCAGATATTCGTGCGCATGTGCATATAATATATTCTTTTGTATGTGTATGCGTGTATGCAGGATCTCGTAGGCTGGCGAAGCCTGCAAGTCTGCCGCTCGTGTCGACTCAGTCGTGTTGGTACTCACCATGTTTCTCTCGAGCCTATCATATGGAACGGGCCATCTCAATTTCTCCCTAGTTATTCTCTAGCTATGGCGCACATCGACGGGCTACTATCGTCTCCCCAAGCAGTTTCACTTCTCTACGGCAGCAGGTTCTCTCAGACGCCTCTCTCCGGCTAAGACGAGAACAAAATCACACGCAGAGGTTTCTGCTAAAGGGTCCCTAGCATAGCGACTCATGTCATGGGACCAGACCAAAAAACAATAGAGATACACAAAGACCAGCTTACTCCATATGCACAGACAGGATTACATATGGCTTTCCCTTTCGGGAGGCCCCGAACACACGGACAACAAGAGCTGGCTTACCTCAGGACAAGCGAGGCACCCGCTCCTGCTCGGGACTACTGGTCGGTGGTTACAAGGTGGGAGTGGGACGCTAGGACTCTCGTACACTCTCGCTACTACGGTTGCTTGCCGATCGATTGGTGATTGCTCCTTCTCTAGCGAAGCCTTTTATAGGAGCGTCGTGAGCTTTATTTGGACACGTCAGGGACAGCCGATGAGCACCTTCGTCGTTCATGCTCTCCAGACTATCTCCAGGCACACAGCTGCGGCGTCTTGTATTTTACAGCTGCACGCACCGCATCGCGCAGTCTTTCTTCGTCCTTAAGCATGGCTCAAATGACCACGCCCTTGTTTATTCATCTCGGGACTTCAGGTCGTCTCGCTCATGCATCATTAGCACTAATGCATGCTTGATCTTAATGACGCCGGTAATGGGACCTGTAGGATATTTCATATTACTCGTACGGTTAGGGGGTCTTCCCGCCCGCACGATTGATAATCATATCAATATTAATCCTGGGATGGATTGGCCGCATTTTTGTTAACCTCATTTTTGTTATATCAACAAGATCCCGCCCGCATTATCAATCCCGGAGTGTGGGGGTTATGGTCCTCCATGCGCGGAAATTGATAGCCATATCAATATTATTACTGGCTATTCTAAGATTTGTCAAGCATGTTGCCTTCTGACTTAATATAATTAATATCATCTTCAAGTATTCTATATATATCATCATATTATTTTTTCATCTTGTCAAATTTCTGCTTTATGTCTTGTGTAACCTCATTTAATATTTCTTCTTTTATTTCTTTCTTCCATACAGGATATATCTTTTCAAGTTTTTCTTCAAGTTTGCGGGTATATAATCCATCATCCGGAGAACTAGCTTCTTGGACTAAGGTTTCTTTATAAGTCTTTTTCGAAGAAGATCCTTCTTCTTTTATTACTATGTTTGGAATATTGCCTGGCAAGTTTATATTTTCACCTATTTTATATTTTTGCATGTATTCTCTTGCAGCAGGCTCTATGTAATATTTCATTCCACATCTTATTCTTGCTTGGGTCAAAGCCTCATCGATATTAACATATTTTTTCCATAACAGTTCTCGATTCTCTGTTTTTAGAGTGACTAGCTCTTCAAATGATATATATATTCCTGGCTTCTTTCCATTAAATATTACATATAAGGGCCTTTTTGTGGTAACTCAGTATATTTGGATGGTTTAAGCATTTCATTTATTGCCTCAAAATATTCAGCTAGGCTGTTCAATATTGAGAGCATATACCCTTTGTCTTCCCTTTTATTGTTATACTGGAACCAGAAATTATCTAGTATGCATTCTTAAACCTCATCTAGAATAATATGGTCATTTTTAGGTTTAAACTTGAAGGTATTTGGTGGGAATATTCTTAGCTTATTATCTTGACCGAAGGTAAACTGCTCAGCACCTCCGAAGCTCATTCCTTTCTTCATTCCTGTAATATAGATGCACGAGAGAATATATCAGGTAAATTGTTATCCTTGCCTTTAATATGCTCAAAGGCTACTTTGTAGCCATTTTTCGTAATAATGTCTTCAAATAGGACCCATCTTCTAGTAGAACTTTTCTTGCTATTGATTTGATTAATATCTACATATTGCTTCACAATCCGTTTCGGACAGTGAACTCTTTAAAACCTAAATATAGTATGAAAGCATTGATTGCATGAACTACTGCAAGAATCTCTCTATCAATATTATTTACTGTTTTCAACTTGTAACTTTCTGAGGCATATCTACATATCTTCTCCTCAGTCTTTGCAGAATATTTATTTGGCTTTTGCTTTAGAATAGCTCCGCATCCTACCTTAGATGCATCGGTCTCTATTATAAAGTAATAGTCATCTAGCGGTAACTCTAACGGTTTTAGATCTTTAACCTTATCCTTTAAAGTTTTTACTAATTTTACATCTTCAGAATTAAAATACCTTTGGCCATTTTTCCTTAGTTTAGCATATAAAGGACCAGCAAGTTTGGCTAGGTTGTCTATATAGTTTCTTGCATAATTAACAATTCCTAAGAATTGTTGTAGAACCTTTTTATCTTCCATTCTATCAGGAAACTGAAGAATTTTCTTAGCAATATGTTCTTGTAGATATATTTTTCCTTCTCTTATTTCATGGACTAGAAAATTGACTTTTTCCTTACATATTTCCATCTTCTTCTTAGATAATATTAATCCATTTTGCTCTACCTTCCTAAAGAAAGTTTCAAGGTGAGAAATATGCTCTTTGTATGATTTTGAGAAAACTAACAGATCATCAACATAGACTAATATAAAGCTTTGATATTCGTTAAATATATTTTGCATTTTCCTTTGGAATACTGCTGGTGCATTTTTTTTAATCCTAACAACATGACAATCCATTCATAATGACCTTGGGGGCATGTGAACGCCGTCCAAGGCACGGATTCCTCTGCCATCTTAACTTGCCAGAACCCAGTTTTTAAGTCAAACTTAGAAAAATATTTACTACCTTGTATTCTATTAATCCATTCTTGTTTATTAGGTATATTATAGGCATCATCTACGGTATTATCATTGAGTCTTTTATAATTAATAACCATCCTAGACTTACCTCTTACTTCTTCTGTATGATTTCTTACTATGAATGCAGTGGACCTATGTGGACTTCTACTTTCTCTTATTGCTCCTAATTTTAATAGCTCTTCTATGTGCATTTTGAATTCTTCTATATCTTTAGGGGTAGCCTCTATTGGACATGCCTTAATTATGTAGTCTGGATTTATAATATTTATTCTACATATAATAGGGTTTCTATCCCAGTGTTTCATGGGTATCTCTCCAATAATCTGTATATCTTCTAGTCTTCTAACTATCTTCTTTATATCACTTTTGGATTTTATATCTCTACCAGTTAGGTGCGAATGATTGCAGCCCTATGCACTCTATACAAGTATTTTCTTCATGATATTCTTCTATATTTGCACTAGGTTCTTCTTCATCGTCTATTTCTGCAATTCTTAAGCTGTGATTGTTACCATTATATCTTGATTAGATATTTCTAGGTGTTGTAAAGCCTTACTTTGCCTTTGTATTTCTGAAATATATGGAACATTATCTAGGTATGGAACAAATGTAATTCCTCCTTCATGTATTATAGTGGTCTGCAGTGAGTGCTGCAAAAACCTTAAACCTAAGGTCATATCATCATTTATCATAGACAGATCTCTAATTGTAACCTCGTCCATAATATATTTTGTGCCATTTATATAGGCTTCTATATTATATGCTAATTGATTATGTATTTTCATTATTCCAGACATATCTGTGGATATTTCAGCCTTGCTATCAGATATGGTCTTGACAATTTCTGGACATCTAACAAAGTATTTATCATGAATAATATTTTTTGTACACCCAGTATCTATCAATGCCAATATAATATCTTATAGGAAATATTCGGTTTTAGTATTATTTTTACTGGGACTCTTATGCCTAATATATCTTTGAATGGCAACTTTACAATATATTTATTTCCAAAACTTGTAATTGCATCTCTTAATTATATTATTTTATCACCTTTTTTGTCTTTTATAGTAATCATTTGGTCTTTTAATTCGGTGTTTCCTTCAACTTCCTTGAGCGTTGTAATTACAGGACTGATGGTTTGAGCTAGCTTATATTTCAACTCTTCTACTTCCGCTTCTAGATTATTGATCCTATTTTCTAAGCTCCTGACTCTACTGGTCAGAATCCTATCTTCAGGTTCTATTTCTATTTCTTGTCTCCATTTTTTATTTGCTGCGTTAAGACATGATGCACAAGCTTGTTTTAAACAAAGGCTGCATGTAATCCTATTGTCTTGACTTGGGTAATATATGCAGTATGCGCATTTAATATTATAATCACCCTTTCCTCTAATCCAATCATGCTCACACTCTACTTGGTTCATTAGCTCCGTTGCTAATTCTTCGATTAAGCCTAAATCATCTTCACTTATGTTATTATACATCTCTTCATAACCTTCTATGAGTAATTTATTGTTTATCTCCCACTGCTCTTCTTGTGGCGTATTATATGTATTACTTGAATGCGGTATTATATTCATATTATGTGTGTCTGACACAGTATGTGGTTTATTTGTAACCTGCTGGATTTTACTATTATTTTTAGTAGTGGTAATATTACTACTCCCTTTATTAGTATTTTCTATGATGGTTATTTTTTCTTTTAGGTATGGCATCATGATTCCCTGCCAACATATTATCTCTCTGTATCTTTTTTAGCTTTTCTATCTCTCTGATGACAGAAAACTCTTTGTTTTTAATCGTAGGCCAATCTTTTGTCGTTGAAGTAAAATATTCCCCTTGTATTTGTTTTAATTTCATTTTGCACTGACTAATCTCATGGTCTAAATCAGGTTCCATCATAATATTCAATTGATGATGAGATGTATGTCAAGTATGTTCTACCGTAGGATCTATTCGACACCTTATATTAATATTTTCTTGAGTATTAATTACTCATCCGACGCTAACCTCTAAATTAAGGTTCTTTAATCTCTCAATGATTGATAACCGAGCCTGATACCAGACACAGGCCAATACACACACACACACACATATATATATATATATATATATATATATATATATATATATATATATATATATATATATATATATAGGGAGAGTATACTCTGTAGCCAGCTATATAATACCTTATTTTGTAGCCAGCCCATCCCACCCGTCGAGCGCCAGCCATTCACCGCGCCATGCCACGCTTCGAACCAGGAAGCCGGCTCGTAAATGCATGCCCAGCTGCCTAATTGAGCAGACCCACCGTGTCCGTGATTGATGGGAAATAAAAACCGTAATTAGTCATTTCTTCACGTTAATTAGTGCATGCAGATCACGGTGATTTCGGTGGTGTCCCAACAGACTAGCGGACTACTTTAAGTGGTTGTTACGAGAATATTTGAACTAATCTACACATGCAAGAAAACGTGTTACCAGAATAAAATAATAGTACAAGAGAATATACCTATACTACAGTGTAAAACTATCGCATGCATACACACTACGATTACCATTTACGAGAAACCAACCAGCATATCAGCCACACTTTATACCATGTTACGATAATTCAAAATGAATGAGGAATTACCGCAATTGATAATCCTATTGACTATAATGGCGAGACGTGGTTACCATGATTCTTTTTTTAAGATGATAATTGAGGAGAGACACCTTGGACGAGTTACTATATTGTTAAGATGAATTTTAACACAGTTACGAGAATTTAAGTGGTTTGAGAATTTAACACAGTTACTATAATTTTGTATCATGATGTGTTACTATAATTAGAAGGGGAATTACGGTAGAGTAAACCCTGAATGAGACTAAACCCTGAATGAGTTACTATAGTGATAAGGTGAATTTTAAAATATTTACGAGAATTTAAGTGGTTTGAGAATATAATTACGGTGGACTTACTATAATTAGAAGGGGAATTACGGCAACTTACCATCTCAATTTTCTCAGGAGCAACACTGATCCATGTGAAGTACAAAAATTTGTAGATACACTAACCAGTAAGAAAATAACAAAATCAAATAGTAACATGTCGTTGTTCATTGGTAATACATCACACATGAACTTTAGGATGAAATCAAACAAATTCATCTGTATCTGTATAAAAAAATCCAACAAAAATCAAATCAAATAAGTCAAGCGCTGCATCAGGGAAGGGCCCTGCCGCCACACCATCGTGAAGGCCATCGGGAGGGAGGAAACGCGACACCGTGTTGCTAGGCCGCCGCCGAGGGGCGCTGTTGGCGCGGGGTGAGACGCGCCACTGCTGGGGCGGCCATCCATGCGGGGGAGGCCGCTCCGCCATCGGGGCTGCCATCCGACTGGGGTAGGCCGCGTTGCCGCCAGAGCCGATCGACATCCGTGCGAGGTGACCAGCTCCGTCGCCAGGGCCGCCATCCGAGTGAGGCCGGCTGCGTCGCCATCGAGGAGCGCCGTGTGAGCGGCGCCGTGCCGCGCCGCCGCACGGCCACCACCTATGCGAATCGGGGTCACATGGTGGAAGGCCGCACTGCCGCGCCTACGGCCGCGTCGCGCGATGGAGCATGGAGCCAACGTCGCCGGTGGTGCCCAGGCAGGGAGTTGCGTTTGGGGAAGGAGCGGTGCTGCCATGCTGGATAGCCGCTGCCGCCAGAGGGCGAGCCCGCCGCCGTCGCGACAGGGAGGGGCAGGGAGTGGCGACGAGGAGTGATGAGGACATCCTCCACTATTACCTGTTGGCAAAGACGCAACAAAAAAAGGCCAAGTGGCCTAGTTGTAGTCGGGCGGCGACCGTGTGAGCCTCTAAATAATCCCACCTTGCTTAACTTAGGAGGAGGAAGCCACCTTAAAAGAGAGAGCCACCCTTCCCCTATCAGACTAGTCTTTTAGGAATATTGGGCCTTTCCCCGAGTGGGTGTGCATAAGAACTGTTGGGGTCCGGGCAACCTTAATTTATTGGGCCTCGGCCAACCCCACCTGGGCCGGATGTATCATTTGGTATCAGAGCTGGGCCCTTATTTAAGGGGATGGGAATGATGAGGACATCCTCCACTATTACCCGTTGGCAAAGACGCAACAAAAAAAAAGGCTAAGTGGCCTAGTTGTAGTCGGGCGGCGACCGTGTGAGCCTCTAAATAATCCCACCTTGCTTAACTTAGGAGGAGGAAGCCACCTTAAAAGAGAGAGCCACCCTTCCCCTATCAGACTAGTCTTTTAGGAATATTGGGCCTTTCCCCGAGTGGGTGTGCATAAGAACTGTTGGGGTCCGGGCAACCTTAATTTATTGGGCCTCGGCCAACCCCACCTGGGCCGGATGTATCAAGGAGGACCTTCGGACGGGATCAGTCGGGCGGAGGACGAAAAGCAAATAGAGTGGCACGGTGGTTTTGTGGTCAGTAAACAACGGGGCTTAGCGATGTTTATGGCGGTGATTTAGGTGAAATGGGCCCGTGCTGGTTTGGCAGGTGAATTACTGGCAGCTAATAATAGCGCCATGCATGCAGAGGGATTAGAGCTGAGCCGTGATGCATGGGCCAAGCTGCTGGATCGGTGCCCTGTTGGGTCCGGCTATAGAATTAGATATTCTGTAGCTAGGCATGGAGTAATAGTTCTATATATAGCTGGCTACAAAATAACTTATTCTGTAGCCACTTTGAGTTACGATAATTGCTATGCTAATTTACGATAGTATAGTAATTCCTTACTATGTGATTTACTATAACATTATGGTAAATATTCTCATATGTTATAGTAATTCAACTATTGTAAATATATACTAACATTGTCGTAAATTAGTATATAAAATTATCGTAATTAGAGGTGGCTACAAAATAAATTATTTTGTAGCTAGCTATAGAGTATACTCTCCGTATATATATATAGTACTGTAGCTGGCTACAGAATATCTAATTCGGTAGCCAGACCCGATATACGTGCCAGCGAGCGGTCCCCCCACCCACCCAGTCCCACCGTGGCCTGGTACTCACGTTTCATGCGGCTCGGCTCGGCTCGGCTCCAATCTCACATGCGGCTTGGCTTGGCATCGAATCCCCTAATCGCGTTGCCTTCTTTTCAGTTGCAGCGTACAAGAAACATGGCACAAAACTCGCTCCGTCTGCCGCCATCACCGACCGTTGCAGAACTCGCTCCGTCTGCCGCCCTCGTATCCCTGCAGTGCGATGCAGTTTGCCGCTGGTATGATCATCCATCGCCATTGTCCTGGTTCCATTCATCGGTGGGCAACGGCCTCGCCGCGTCGTAGTTGCCGCAGGTCTTGGCGCTTGTGTGATCCGGCTATATCTCCATGGAAGAAGCTAGCTACCGAGGTGAGTATAGCTGACAAAATACTATGTGTTCATCAAACTCCAAATCATAATAATCGTGTCCTTTGTTCGCCACCAGACGCGCCGCTGGAGAAGATTCGTGTGGGCCACATCGCAGCTTCAAATAGGACCTGGTCGTCCATGCCAGCGGAGAGAGGATCTTTAGGTGAGCAATCCCCACATCGATGCGAACAGAGATAGGATCTCCAGGTAAGCCGCTGTAAAATCTGCATGACTCATCCAATCTCGAGCTGATTCATTGATGGTGTTGAGTATAGCTGTGTAGCTGTTGTGTAGCCTAGCAACCACACGCCACGTTCGCCTAGTGCAGCGCGCGGTCATCACGCCCACGAAGCCGAGTCGTGTGGCTGAGGCAGTTGTGGCACCCTGCGTTGGCAAGACAAACTGCATGTACTGTAAACATGTATATGTATTCATTGACAGCAATACAGAGAAAGTGTTGGCTCATTTCTTTCATGGTATTGGAGCGCTCGGGCAACTTCCTCCTATCTCCCTTCCCCACGCTCGCCGCTGCGCCCATCGGGCACGCCGCACTCGCACCGCTGGTGCGATCGCCGCTTCTCCGCTGTCCTCCCTGTTCACACGCTCGCTGCTCCTCAATCCATGGATCGCAACCCACTCTTCGAGGCTGATCCCACCGACGGTTCCTCCCATTCTTCTGTTGACAGCGACTCCGCCGCCGGCGACGCTCCGGTCTTCCCTACCCCACCCACTGCAGTTCTTCAGACGATGAACATCAAGTCCCATGTTCCCGTCGTTCTCCAACTTGCCGAGCCAAACTACGCCGAGTGGCGCACCTTCTTCGACGCCTTCATCGGGAAATTCGGCCTCGTCGATCACCTGTCTTCTCCACCCACGGCGGCCCAGCGTCGCGATCCAGCATGGCAGGTGCTGGACCAGTCACTACAGCAGAGAAGGACATCACTGGCGGTTCAAAACCCCCCTTCACTGGCTGATTTTGAACCGCTATAACCAACTCGGCAGTGATGAGCTGATCACATCACTGCCGGTTATGTCAAACCGGCAGTGATAGCTCATGTATCACTGCCGGTTCGTGTTACAAACCGGCAGTGATACTTGAGCCATCACTGCCGGTTGTTTTAACCAACCAGTTGTGTAGATTATATTATCACTGCCGGTTTTCTTTGAACCGGTAGTGATATACTTTTCACAATTTGCATTTTAATAATTGTTTTATTTTCATTTCGAGGGGAGGTGGTGGGGTGGGAGGTCGGGGAGGTGGAGGTGATTGCTATCGATCAATTTGATATCGATGTGAAGGTGGTTGTTGATCAGCGATAATACAAACCCATCAACATTTATATTACAAAAGTTTCAAAAAAAAAACTTTAAGTATCGAATTAAGAGTCGCATTACAATAGCCTATCAATGTGGTCTCTTCCGTACTGCGCCTTGTACTTCTTAGTCCTCGCAATGGAGAATGATCCTTTCTTGGTCAATATCTCGTCCATCACAAACCTTGCTATCTTCTCTTGAATTCCTCTCATCTCAAAATCTAGCAACTGGTTGTGATTGTTTGCTTTGCGCTGTAATTGAAGCAAGATGATATTGAGATGCACAAACGTAAGACAAAACAATAGAAATGGGATGCCTACGTACCATGTCATCTCCCTTATTTGTTTTTGCGCCAAAGTATTTTAGCATTGCCCACATCACATAGAACCCGCATTCGTTGTTCCCCATCGGTTGATCTAGGGTCTTGAGATCCTCCATATACTTTACACTGAATGGGGCACTCCATTGCTTTTGCATCTTGCTATCGAGATTTTTCCAATTAGGTAATGCCTTCATTCTATGTGACATTGTAAATGAAGTGTGAAGACCGAGGACATTACAATATCCTATGTGATTAGAAAGTGTTGTGATATTGGGTTCACTTACTTATTCAGCACTTTGACTAGGGGGTCGATAAGAGAAAGTGGCTTTTTCTTTGAGTCCCACACCTCGATATGTGAATCTTGAAGATAGATATCTACGAGGATGAAATGGTTGCTGCAATCACAAAGTCCATGTTATTGAATGACATATCAAGAAAAGAAACACTAAAATAAGGGTCGAGAACACATACTCGCAGTTGTAGGGTAGGAGTACGTTTGTTTTGTTGTTTTTGAACATCCTTTCAAACTCAATCTTCAAACTTGTTGGTACATAGTCATCTTCACCAGAGGCGGTGCATGTTGTCTCATTTACAAATATGGGATCCAAGAAGTCTATATTGCTCAATTGCTTCTTTAGGCACCATTTTGCCATACACCTGCATAATAAACATATGATATATTCAAATGCAAATCACGTAGTTTATTATAATGTTGTGAGGGTAGGGTACTTACATAGACCATAACATCAAAATCTGCGTATCGAGTGAGCGCTGTTGGAAGAGCTGAAAGAGGTGTTCATAATAAATAATATGCACCGTTTCTTCAGGATGATTAAAAACCAGTCCGGGAGGGATGCAAACTTCAAAACCGACACAGTCTCCTTTGGCAGTATCCAGGGAGTAATAATCATGCAACTGTCGCATGTATGTTGGCAAATCTCTATACTCTTGTTCGGTGGCGACCAAAGGATTGCCTCTTGAATACTTGTATGCGACCGTGGCTTTTTCAAAATCTCTCGTTCCGTAATACAACTCCGTGGCCCTCTCCATGGATATGCCCATGTTGTTGGCCAAGTTCTGTATCTCTAGCAAATCTTTGGTATGTATTTCTCTAGCTCTGGTTTGATTACTCTCTTTGTTGTGTTGCCTTTCAAATTCGGTCTGTTGTCTCCACTTAGGTAGACTGGCTATTCGATTAAAGAAGGCAACGGCGGCTTTCTTGCTTGGAGGCTCCACAGTCGGGTCCTTCATCTTACTCGTAATGCTAGCATCCACCTTCTTTTTACTTGTCTGGGGAGCATTACCAACCGAAACTGATGACCTCTTGTGTTGCGAGGTCGAACCTGATCGCACTTTGGATTTTGGCGGAGGAGGAGGAGGTGTCTTCTCCTTTGGCTGTGGAGGAGGTGGAGGAGGTAGAGGAGGTGTTTTCTCCTTTGGCGGTGGAGGAGGTAGAGGAGGTGTTTTCTCCTTTGGCGGTGGAGGAGGTGTCTTCTCTTTCGAGGCAGGAGAGGGAGAATGAGGATCTTGCAGAGGAGAGAAACCTCTTGGCGGCGGCGATGCCGATGATTCACTGTCATCCTCATCATCCGAAGATGGCTGCTCATCCAGCTTGATGAAGCGTTTGCGCCAAGCCACATGAGTGCCCAAGTTGTGAACAAGACGCGGCCTATCTTCCTCCACTGGGAAATCAATGTGTATCTTATTGTACTTCTTATCCAAGATCTTATCAATGCTGACCCTGGCATACCCGAGTGGCATTGGCTTGCCATGAATGATGACGCCTCCTCTTGGAAATGCTTGTCCGACTGCCACCTTGTCTTTTGTCCACTGCTAACGGATGTACAACCTGACATTAATAGGTCCAGTGATATTGTCCACCGGATGAGGAGCATTGACCTCTTCTTCGTCAAGCATAGGGGTTGAGCCGCAGCTACTGCGACCCTTGGGCACTGGGCTATTCAAAGTCGGGATAGGCTGCGGTTGTGTCGAACACATGGATTGCATAGCTGACATAACTCGTGCATCAACTTGAGCAGCTATCCGTGCTTCCATGTTATCTTCGATTTCCTTTCAAAACCTTTGGAGCTCTTCTTCTCTTTGCGTTCTAGCCCTCGCCCGGCCCCTATAGGATGAAGATTCACCTTCGAATGCTTTCTCCCAAGGAACATTCCCGGCTCCTCTAGTGCGACTGGGGTGCTTCTTGTTTCCAAGTGCTTGTGTGAGCACGTCATTTTCTCTATCGGACTTGCGGTTACCTCTATTCACTTCCTCAGTTAAGGTTGAAATCCTCCGGAGGAGATTGGTGATGGGTTCACTACTGGCATTAAGGCTCCCGTCACTATTGTATTGTGCCCCCCTTGCGAGTAGGTAGTTTACTGATCTGGGCTGCCAATCGCTTGTCTGAGGCCTAACGCCGCGCTGCTCTAGTTTATGGACTTCCATTTCCCATTCCGGAATCTTCCTTACATAGCCACGCGATCCTAGGCGATGAGGATCCTTTGCCTTAAGCGAGTTTGCTCTATTTCTTTCGCTTGATGCCTTGGCCTCTTCGGATAGCTTGTAAGCCTTGAACTCCTCCCAGAAGTCTCTCTGCTTGTTGTATTGACCTCTCTCAAAATTCGGTTCTCTGTCCTCCTTGATTAACTTGTACAAGGTTCCCTTGAAAGTCTTGAACGAGCGACCCATGATTTCCTTGGCCTTCTTCTTGACTGTCGCATCATCATAGTCATTAGGAAAAGTGAAATACCCTTTCAACTTGTTCCAAACTAGCTCCTTCTCACTTTCTGGAACCCTCCATGGGTCATCCTCACGACCAGTCCATTTCCTATATTTGATCGGGTAAAGTCTCTTACAAGTGCCCCGATGACACTCTTGTATGGGCCTAATGCTTTAAGAGGCTCCACCGGCTCTCCTACTTGGTCGAACTCAGAGATGTGCCAATGTTTACTTGTTTGAGGAAGCTTTGTTGCACCACGCTTAGTCCTGCTGGTACCCTCACCACTTGGCTCTTGCGGTGGAACCTGCTTCAAAATTCATAAATAAGTCCCCATCAAACTTATCTAGCGTGATTTCTTACTATCGCGTTATTAGGTATGACCTAAGTTATTACCTCGTCTCCTTGGTCTAGCTGCAGATAATGGCTAGGGCTCCAATCGTCCTGATTGTTACCACCACCATTAGTTGGATCCTGCGGCGCTCCTGTCGCAGTGCTCTCTGCTTGTGGGGTATCAGTAGTTCGGCGACGGGTGGTGAATTGGCGATGACGAGTCATGTTTCTGGACATGCATTTCGACAGGCAATTAAAAAAATAGAAAGAGTCTTGAAAATAAGGGTATCCTTAGAATTGAACAAAACGACATCATTTGATCTCTCATATGTAGGCACAATGGCATGCACTGAGAAATAGCATCATTTGTAGCAATTCATGTGGCCAGCACATACAGAAAACAATGGATGTAGAGAGGAGTGGGGTATAATGCCAGCACATAGAATTGCAATAAACCTAGCCTAAGGAAGTGGCATGACAAGATCAATAAACATATAGCAACACATATATATACATGAAAATGCCGTAGGACTTTGAAGATCATCAGTCTATATTTGCAAGTTTTGGGAGTTCATTTTCATCACAAGCTATACAACAAAAACACAAAACACATTTCCATCACATCCAGCAAGCATCAGGGGAGAAACAGCATCTGGTCATGGACACAGCACCTTATGGGCATTCTATCGAACACCTTATGGGCACTCACCGAGTAAGGGGTGGCGCGCTCAACAGCGACGTGGAGGAGCTCCTGGCGGCGTCGGCGTAGCTGTAGGGGACGGCGGCGTTGAGGAAGCGGTAGGGGACGGCGTCGTGAAGGGCGGCGTCGGGCTGCGGCGTCGTGCAATGCGCGTCGGGCGGCGGTGGCGTGCAATGGCGGACAGCGTCGAGCGCGCAAGTGTCGTGCACTGGCGTTGGAGCGCGCTAGTGCCTTATATAACCCACACATCACTGCCGGGTAGAACTACAAACCGGTAGTGATGTCCCATATCACTGCCGGTTCTAATAACCACCCGGCAGTGATGTCTCATATCACTACCGGTTCTAATAACCACCCGGCAGTGATGTCCCATATCACTGCCCGGTGGTTATTAGAACCGGCAGTGATATGGGACATCACTGCCGGGTGGTTATTAGAACCGGCAGTGATATTGATTATTTTTAAACATTTTGGGTCCCCAATTGATCTCAAATGGAAAAGTTGCAAACAACAAAGTTGTGGAACTCATGAATGTCTACAACTTTTATTTTAGTCATTTCTCAATTTGAGAAAGTTTTATTAGGCATGTCTCATAAAGTGCTCTGTCTCACACAAAGTTATGTCACTTTGTTGGAAACATGGCATCTGTTATATCAACAAAGTTCCAAAATAATAGTGGTAGAACTCATCAATCTCTACAACTCCATATGATCTCAAATTCGATGTAAATTACTAAAACAACATTTCATTAAGGATTACATAGTTTATGATATTCTAACTATTCACGGTGCAAAAACTATGATGGCCTCATCGTGATCACTCCGGAGGTTAGCAGGTTCGTCACCCTCTTCAAGGATAGGTAGGGTAATGTCTGCCCCAAAAGGAGCCATTTCTTGATAACGTTTGTACTCTTCTTCGTCCGTCACTCCTTCAACACCGACAATCTTCCTTTTGCCTTGCATGACTACTTGTAGTCTTCCCTTTGTATTGTTATCCCTCGCATAGAAGATTTGTAAAACATCCTTTGCAAGGACGAAGGGGTCATCTCTGTATGCGGTCTTGGATAGATCAATGGTAGTGAACCCATCATTGTCGGTGTTGATTTCATCTAGCCGGACCCACTGGCAACGGAAAAGAGCGACCTTCAACTGTCGTCCATAGTCTAGCTCCCATATCTCATCTATGAAACCATAGTATGTTGCCTCCACCGTGCCGTATTCATCGTGGGCGTTGTTGACGGTTCTTAAGTATCAATTATAACCATTAAATAAATAAAGAAAAGGACCTATATGCAAGCAACACCTAGAATTAGGGTTTGATCTAACAGAATTCCACGAGTTTTGCTGTTTATCTATTTCTGCAGGGGGTTATCAGGAAATACGGAAGAAAGGCCCACATGTCGGATTAATGACGGGATATTAACCGAACACGTAATTATCTTACATCTAGAAGATTCCAGAAGCCACGGGAACAAACGGGAGCCGTAACGGGCCAGGACACAGGGCGCCCGCCCTGTGCCCTAGGGCGCCCGCCCTGCCCCCGGGACCAATCAGGTCAAGTCTCGCGGATTATGCTCCACCGCCTTTGAGGATCAAGGAAAACCGTAGGATGAAGGTCGGTTTGATCCGACGGTCCAGATTCATCCAAAAGGGCTATATAAGCAAGGCCCCTGACCTCTGGTGGAGAAGACCCCAATTCATTATTCAGTTGCATATCTCTAGTTAGGGTTTAGAGAGAGAGGTTCCCTCTAGGGTTCCCACCTCTTAGGGCTTAGCATCCAATGTGAAAGTAGAATTAGTTCTACTAGATTGAGAGAGATAGAGTGGAGGTGTAGATCGGAGGAAGCCGGCCTGTCGGTGTCTACTCCGAGGTTGTACCTGCGGGAGCAAGTTCTTCTAACCCGAGGCTTGTTCTTAGGATTCTTCAGTATTTCGACTTCTAAATTCTAGTAAGTTCTTTGTTTTATTGTTCTTTGGTTTATGAGTTTACTTTGATCTCTTCGCGTAGAGTTTAGAGTAATCATCTCTAGCGTAAACGTGGTGTTTAAGCTAGGATACTCATAGATATCCCCTCGTCTAGCCGGACCGTGGTAGTAGCGAGGAACGTGACAATTCCGAGTTACCTTTGTATTCCATATCCCGTTAGCAGGATCGATAGGGTTTATAGGTGCGGGTTGAACATCCTTTGTGGTGTCTAGATTCCGTAAACCTCCCCAATAGAACAGTAGATCATCCTTACCAAGGTTAGAAGAAGAGTGCGGTTGTAGTCTTCTCTATACATCACTCACATCGAATCATAGTGGTTGTAGCCTAAAGGTTAGTAGTAATAGATTTGGTTAGTCAGATGCACTCTTTCTCCTAAAGGTAAAAATATAAATACGATACCCAGGATAACATCTCGGGTGAAGTGCTCACCGATATCCGTGCGCTTGCGGATCCCATTTCCTAATTGCGTTACCAAATATCAACAAGCATTTCTGGCGCCGTTGCCGGGGAGAAAGACGGTTTGCTGAGATAACCTTGAATCTTACTACTAGCTTGTACCTATACTTTTATCTTTCTTTATCTTTTTATTCCTTATGTTTTCTTTATTCTTACCTTATGAAGAACCAAGATTCTAAATCAATCTATCAATTTGCAACACCTTCGGAAACTGACCTTTTACCGTGGGAGTCATCACAGCCTATCCAAACATCCCAGTATAAGTTAAGTTCAAGGTTGATTGCGATGATTCAAAATTTATCTTTTTCGGGAAAGGAAGACGAAAACCCTTACCTTCATATTAGAGATTTTGAGCAGACATGCGATTGTCTTCGCATTGATGGCATCTCTGATAAGACTTTACGTTGGAAGCTTTTTCCTTTTTCTTTAAGAGGAGAAGCTAGACGATGGTATAGTCAGAAGGTAAGTCAACAGCAAGGTGAATGGGGAGTTTTAAGAGCCAACTTTTGTCTAGATTTTTATTCCCTTGACCGTACTGGTGACCTTAGACTCGAAGTCCTATCTTTTAAACAAAAAGATAATGAAACTTTGAGGAAATCCTGGAAACGTTTTTCTGATCTTTTAGAATCTGGTCCAAAACTTTTGCTTGAAGATACTGTTCTTTTATTTCACTTTTTTCAAGGTCTTCAGAAAGATAATAAACAAATGCTGCATACTATGGCTAGAGGTTCTTTCTTTCGTATCCCTACTGATGAAGCTAGAGCGATCCTAGATAGAATCCTAGAAGCTGAGATGGATAATGCCCTCCATGATAAAACCTACGAAGCCGAAGTAGACACTCTGCCAAATTTTTCATCTACTTTAGCTATCCCAGGTTCTGAGCCACAAAAGGAAGAAATTCTACCATCTGATTTCATGCTAGACATAGAATCCGATCTCTTTGCCGATTTTGGAAACATTTCAAACTACCATTCTATAGACCGACCCCAAAACGGCCAATTTAGCATTTGTTTACCAAGTGAACGTCAATTGAGAGAGCTTATCTCGGTTATGAGTAGCGAATGGTTAGAGGAGTCAGAGCTTTCCTCTGAAGTAATCTGAGTGGACACACCCTCTATAACTATACGCTGTGCTTATAATTCTGATCAATTTAACGCTCTCTATAATCCTGTTGTGGGGATCAATATTATGTCCGAAGCTTTTGCACTTAATTTATTTGGGAAACTTGTTTTAACCCCCACAACAAAGGTCATAAAGGAATCTTCGGGACGATTAGTCCCCAGTCTTGGAATTATTAATGTCCTACCCTTTATGGTAGAAGGCTCCATGGTTCATTTGAACTTTTATATCTTTGATATATGGGGTTTCGACCTACTGATTGGACAACCTTTTAGAAGACTCCTTTATGAAGGTCAAACTGGAAAGCTCCACATTTCTTTTGGAAAGGATTTTAAATTCCCTATAACAATTTCTCACTCCTTGAATAATAAGATCGAGTCATCTCTTTTGCCTGATCCTATGGAAGAGGTAAAAGCTACGTCTCTAGAGCTTTTAAATGAATCAGACTTAGAAGAAGAAGCCCCTTTCTTCATAGAAGAGGAAGCTGAACCTTCTGAACCTGAACCTTTAGATGAGTTTGCAGAAACACCCAGACCTCCTATAGAGCTCAAAACTTTACCACCCGGTCTTACCTATGCTTTCCTAAACAATAATCCAGAGTTTCCTGTGATCGTTAGTAATAAACTCACTCAGGAGCAAACTCTGCGATTAATGATCATTCTTGAAAAACACCACTCTGTTTTCGGCTACTCTTCAAGATCTCACAGGAATCAGTCCTATGATTTGTACCCATCGTATTCTGACAGATCCTTCTGTTACACCCTCTCGAGAGCCTCAACGTAGACTTAACAACGCGATGAGAGAGGTAGTTAAAAAAGAAGTTATAAAGTTGCTGCATGCAGGGATTATATATCCTGTGCCGCATAGTGAGTGGGTAAGCCCTGTTCAAGTTGTGCCTAAAAAGGGAGGCATGACTGTTGTTACTAATGATAAGAATGAGCTAATTTCGCAACGCACCATCACTGGGTGGCGGATGTGCATAGACTATAGAAAACTTAATAAAGTCACGAAAAAGGATCATTTTCCTTTGCCTTTTATAGATGAGATGCTTGAGCGGTTAGCAAAACACTCGTTTTTCTGTTTTCTAGATGGATATTCAGGGTATCACCAGATCCCTATCCATCCTGATGATCAAAGCAAAACCACTTTTACATGCCCATATGGAACGTATGCTTATCGTAGAATGTCTTTTGGGTTATGTAATGCACCAGCTTCTTTTCAAAGATGTATGATGTCTATATTTTCTGATATGATTGAAGAGATTATGGAAGTTTTCATGGATGATTTCTCAGTTTATGGAAAAACTTTTGATAGTTGTCTTGAAGACTTAGATAAGGTTTTGCAAAGATGTGAAGAAAAGCACTTAATCCTTAATTGGGAAAAATGTCATTTTATGGTTAGAGAAGGAATAGTGCTAGGACACCTAGTGTCTGAAAGAGGTATTGAGGTAGATAGAGCTAAAATTGAAGTAATTGAACAACTACCTCCACCTGTGAATATAAAAGGAATTCGAAGTTTTCTTGGCCATGCTGGTTTTTATCGCAGATTTATAAAAGACTTTTCATTTATTGCGAGACCACTTACTCTTTTGCTAGCCAAGGATGCTCCTTTCGAATTTGATGATGCATGTCTAAATTCTTTCAATTTATTAAAGCAAGCACTCATCTCTGCACCAATCATTCAACCCCCTGATTGGTCGTTGCCTTTTGAAATTATGTGTGATGCTAGTGATTATGCTGTGGGGGCAGTTTTGGGACAAACTAAAGATAAAAAGCATCATGCAATTGCTTATGCAAGTAAAACTTTGACAGGAGCTCAACTTAATTATGCAACCACTGAAAAAGAGCTTCTGGCTGTTGTTTTTGCCATTGATAAATTTAGATCTTATTTAGTTGGAGCTAAGATAATTGTTTACACTGATCATGCTGCACTAAAATATTTGCTCACTAAGAAAGATGCTAAACCCCGCTTAATCAGATGGATTTTATTACTCCAAGAATTTGACTTAGAAATAAAAGATAAAAAGGGAGTAGAAAATTCTGTTGCTGATCACTTGTCTAGAATGTACTTTAAGAATTCACAGGAACCCCCCATTAATGACTCACTCCGGGACAACATGCTTTACGGGATTAACAGATCTGACCCCTGGTATGCAGATATTGTTAATTTTATGGTTTCAGGTTATGTACCACCCGGAGCAAACAAGAAGAAGCTTATTCAGGAAAGTCGTTCACATATATGGGATGAGCCATATCTCTTCCGAGTATGCGCTGATGGCCTACTTAGAGGATGTGTGACCACTGAGGAAGGATTGAAGATCATCGACAGATGTCACTCATCACCATACGGAGGACACTATGGAGCATTCCGTACACATTCAAAGATCTGGCAATGTGGATTCTACTGGCCTACGATGTACGATGACACGAAGCAATATATCAGAAGATGTGGGCCATGTCAAAGGCACGGAAACATAAATACAAGGAATGCCATGCCACTCACCAACAACCTTCAGATTGAACTCTTTGATGTCTGGGGAATAGACTACATGGGTCCATTTCCCCCATCTAAGAAGTGTGAGTTCATCTTGGTGGCGGTTGATTACGTCTCCAAGTGGGTAGAGGCACTACCTTGCAAACATGCCGACAATATCAGTTCGAAGAGGATGTTTGAGGAAATCATATTTCCAAGATTTGGAGTTCCCAGGATAGTGATAAGTGATGGAGGATCACACTTCATTGACAAGCGCTTCGAGCACTATCTATCAAGACATGGAATCCGTCACAACGTCGCTACTCCCTATCATCCTCAGACAAGTGGCCAAGCAGAGACTTCTAACAAACAAATCAAGAACATTCTTCAGAAGACGGTGAACGAGATGGGAACGGCATGGAAGGACAAGTTACCCGATGCACTCTGGGCTTACCGGACAGCATACAAGACCCCAATTGGAATGTCTCCATACCAATTGGTATACGGAAAGACCTGTCACCTACCTGATGAACTTGAGTTCAAGGCACACTAGGCCATAAAAAGATGGAATATGGACCTAGATATCGCCGGAAAACATAGAAGAATGCAATTATCAGAGTTAGAAGAATGGCGGGAGAAAGCATATCACAATTCAAAGATCTACAAAGAAAGAGTCAAGAGATGGCATGACAAGAGGATCAAGAAGAAGGAGTTCTCACCCGGAGATAAGGTATTACTTTTTAATTCCAGGGTGAAGCTTTTCGGGCATGGAAAGCTCCGGAGCAAATGGGAAGGACCATTCAAGGTAATTCATTCATCATCCCACGGAGCTATCACACTTCAAAATGACGAAGGTACGTTATTCAAGGTAAATGGTCAACGTCTTAAATTATTTTTAGAGCCCAATAAAGAATTAGAAGAAATAGACGTGATCAATTTTTACCTTCCAATTAAAAATTAAAGCCCGACGCTTTTAATTTGACGTTTTTGGGCCAAGTATATATTTTTCGGGATAAAAACACGGTGAGAAACACGCTCGAGAAAGCAAGCTTGTAGAGGAGCCGGACACAGGGCGGGCGCCCTGAGGATGAGGGCGGGCGCCCTGCCCCTGTCGCCCCTCGGCCCCAGACTTCTCCCACGCGATAACCTCGCCCGTTTTACCCCCTATATAAACAGACCCCCAACGTCAGCTTTTAGCACCAATTCATTCAAGCCTTCTCTCCTTCCTCAAATTAGATCTTGCTTAGTTCCTAGCTGCTCCAATGGCCGAGAAGTTCCACGTCGATTGGGGAGTCGTCCCCTACGACCTCAACAAGAAGCCCAAGGAGGATCCCGACGCCTACGCTCTCGTCCCGGCCAACACAGAGCGATAGCTAGAAGCCATGCCACCACGTCAACGCAGCTCTGCCCAATCCTACTTTGCTCGCCCAGTTCTTACCGCACCTACGCAGCCCCTATTGCTCGAAGGCTCGCCATCATCGTCGAAAGGGAAGGAGATCATCAAGGTACCAGCCGGAACAAAGATCCTGCCGCCAAAACCCAATGAGCGGATCATCGGAGTGAAGACCAACCGGAGCAGCGAGATCTCTAGTGTCCGCTATACCACGGAGGAGAGACCTTACTTCGAGGGTGTTAGGGCAGCTAAGGTCCGCTTCGTTCCTCCGAAGGAAACACCCAAGCATGCTCTTAATGCTTTCGAGACACCTCCCAAGCGCCGCAGGACCATTGCAGATGTGGATGAGGAGCTACGGGTGATCAAGAACAGCATTATAGAAATTCAGAACTCCAATATCTCTATGAATCGGAGGACCTTCAACCATAACACTACGATCCTAAAGCTACGGGATGACCTTGCCGACGCCAACAAGAGGATCGATGAGTTAGAGCATAGTCTTAGGAGGCGTGAGCGTCGCTGAGCTATCTAGATTAGATCTTGGGGCTATATATGTCTTAGTTATTATTAGATTCGATTAGGTTCGCTTATAATCAGTTTAGATCTATTATATTCGGTTATTATTATTATTCGGTTGTAATAAATGCCTCAAGATTAATAAAGATTATTATTAGTATGTCTTGTGTGTCTCTACTTTACTTTTGTGCAAGAAAGCAGAAAACAAGTATGGGGGAGATTCCCTGACATGTCACACACACTTCGATCGCACCACTCCATGAACCAGGTACACACTCTGCACACTTTTATTACACACTTATACACTCACCTTAGTTTGTGCAGAATTTTATCTCTCTAAACATGATAAATTAAAAGGATAAAAATGCTTATAATCATGATCAATCTCACTCTGTGATATTTCCTGGAAACCTGCAATTATTAAAATTATTTCAAAACCCTGTGTTGCTAAAAGTCATTGTGGAATAAGAGATGGTAAGGGTATGAGTACTTTATTCTTAGTATCTTTATTGCTTGGAGAATTTGTTTTAAAAATCTCAAAATTATAGCTACCATCCTCAAGTTTTATATGCCTGCTAAACATGAAAATATTAATTAAAGCTATCTGCTTTGTATTGAGTTTGTTCAAAACAAGTTAGACCCTTGTTGAGAGATTTATCATACTCCTAAGATCAAGACATTTTTATTCAGAAAGATTCACTCTTCCGAAGTATTATTGCGTTAGAGGCATGGGCTATGCAAAATTATGAATATATCGAGGAAATAAAAAGGAGCAAGTGCTCGATAACCTCGTGGAAAAAATGGACAAGTGTCCGGCAGTAGAATTAGGGGTACCTCGGTATCCACCCAAAATGAAAAAAAAATGAGATATGATAAAAATATGATGGAAAGAAAATGATAGCCCATGGTCCCTCTAATAAGCAATATGCCAGTAAGAGTGACAAGTTTTTAATTTTCAAAATCTTTGATCTAAGAGTATGGCATTCTTCTCCTCGGATCCGGTTTTGACCATACAATAAATGCAAGGTATGTATGCTTAAAGAATTATTTTTGCAAAATCAAAACAGCCTCAGAGAGAAATATAAAAGATAATGAGTGACTCTGAGAGCACCTATGAGGATAAAGGTATGCTAAGTTTTTCTTTTCAAAAATATGTAAAAACTCCAAGTGATAGGGATTAAGAAGAAGAAAGGCTCTTTACTCTGACCATATATTTCCCTGACTATAAGTGCACAGTGGATTTTTACAACACCCTGCAGGTATGAAAGAATGTTTCAACCCCAGATGTTTTATTAACCAACCTTTTCTCGAGGACGAGTAAAAGCCTAAGTATGGGGGCGTTTGTTGACGGTTCTTAAGTATCAATTATAACCATTAAATAAATAAAGAAAAGGACCTATATGCAAGCAACACCTAGAATTAGGGTTTGATCTAACAGAATTCCACGAGTTTTGCTGTTTATCTATTTCTGCAGGGGGTTATCAGGAAATACGGAAGAAAGGCCCACATGTCGGATTAATGACGGGATATTAACCGAACACGTAATTATCTTACATCTAGAAGATTCCAGAAGCCACGGGAACAAACGGGAGCCGTAATGGGCCAGGACACAGGGCGCCCGCCCTGTGCCCTAGGGCGCCCGCCCTGCCCCCGGGACCAATCAGGTCAAGTCTCGCGGATTATGCTCCACCGCCTTTGAGGATCAAGGAAAACCGTAGGATGAAGGTCGGTTTGATCCGACGGTCCAGATTCATCCAAAAGGGCTATATAAGCAAGGCCCCTGACCTCTGGTGGAGAAGACCCCAATTCATTATTCAGTTGCATATCTCTAGTTAGGGTTTAGAGAGAGAGGTTCCCTCTAGGGTTCCCACCTCTTAGGGCTTAGCATCCAATGTGAAAGTAGAATTAGTTCTACTAGATTGAGAGAGATAGAGTGGAGGTGTAGATCGGAGGAAGCCGGCCTGTCGGTGTCTACTCCGAGGTTGTACCTGCGGGAGCAAGTTCTTCTAACCCGAGGCTTGTTCTCAGGATTCTTCAGTATTTCGACTTCTAAATTCTAGTAAGTTCTTTGTTTTATTGTTCTTTGGTTTATGAGTTTACTTTGATCTCTTCGCGTAGAGTTTAGAGTAATCATCTCTAGCGTAAACGTGGTGTTTAAGCTAGGATACTCATAGATATCCCCTCGTCTAGCTGGACCGTGGTAGTAGCGAGGAACGTGACAATTCCGAGTTACCTTTGTATTCCATATCCCGTTAGCAGGATCGATAGGGTTTATAGGTGCGGGTTGAACATCCTTTGTGGTGTCTAGATTCCGTAAACCTCCCCAATAGAACAGTAGATCATCCTTACCAAGGTTAGAAGAAGAGTGCGGTTGTAGTCTTCTCTATACATCACTCACATCGAATCATAGTGGTTGTAGCCTAAAGGTTAGTAGTAATAGATTTGGTTAGTCAGATGCACTCTTTCTCCTAAAGGTAAAAATATAAATACGATACCTAGGATAACATCTCGGGTGAAGTGCTCACCGATATCCGTGCGCTTGCGGATCCCATTTCCTAATTGCGTTACCAAATATCAACAGGCGTCGAAACGAACAGCACTATTTTGGTTGGTGCTCTTTCCATCCTGTTTTTTTGTGTAAAATGTAAAACCATTTATATCATAACCTTGGTACATCATCACCGTAGTCGAAGGTCCGGGAGCTAAGAGATCTAGCTGACATCCCATCACCATTCCTAGCCTGCGGCGTCGAAACCAGTCACCGAATTCCTCCTTATGTTTTTTTCTCAAGCCAAGCTTGTGACCTACCGATGTGCTTACTTTGCAGTAACTGCATGTGCTCATTAATGTATGCCATCACACCGTCAGCCTACTAGAGAACAGCGAAGTGTGCCTGTCTAAAGGAAACCACTTCTACTACTTTGACAGCTTTCTCACCTATCGTTCCTTTGCCCCCTAGTCTTCCATCGTGATGAGATACTGGAACTCCGACCCGATTGATGTCGATATAATATGTGCAGAACTCAATGGCCTCCTCTGTTGTCCATCCTTCTACCATGCTTCCTTCTGGTCTGAATCTATTCCTAACATACCGCCTGAAAACTTTCATCAACCTCTCGAAAGAAAACATCTAGTGTAGGTACATTGGGCCAAGGGCTTTAATTTGGTCCACAAGATGAACAAGTAGATGCACTGATATGTCGAAGTAAGTCAATGGGAAATGCATCTCAAGCCTGCATAGAATCTCGGCTATCTCCTGCTTCAGCTGGTCTAGCTTGGCCCCTTCAATGACCTTTTCAGAGATCGCGTTGAAGAACGAACACAACTTTATGATTGGGGCACGGACCTTGTCAGGGAGGATACCTCGCAGGGCAACTGGGAGCAGCTGAGTCATAATGACATGACAGTCATGGGCCTTCATCTTACTCGTAATGCTAGCATCCACCTTCTTTTTACTTGTCTGGGGAGCATTACCAACCGAAACTGATGACCTCTTGTGTTGCGAGGTCGAACCTGATCGCACTTTGGATTTTGGCGGAGGAGGAGGAGGTGTCTTCTCCTTTGGCTGTGGAGGAGGTGGAGGAGGTAGAGGAGGTGTTTTCTCCTTTGGCGGTGGAGGAGGTAGAGGAGGTGTTTTCTCCTTTGGCGGTGGAGGAGGTGTCTTCTCTTTCGAGGCAGGAGAGGGAGAATGAGGATCTTGCAGAGGAGAGAAACCTCTTGGCGGCGGCGATGCCGATGATTCACTGTCATCCTCATCATCCGAAGATGGCTGCTCATCCAGCTTGATGAAGCGTTTGCGCCAAGCCACATGAGTGCCCAAGTTGTGAACAAGACGCGGCCTATCTTCCTCCACTGGGAAATCAATGTGTATCTTATTGTACTTCTTATCCAAGATCTTATCAATGCTGACCCTGGCATACCCGAGTGGCATTGGCTTGCCATGAATGATGACGCCTCCTCTTGGAAATGCTTGTCCGACTGCCACCTTGTCTTTTGTCCACTGCTGACGGATGTACAACCTGACATTAATAGGTCCAGTGATATTGTCCACCGGATGAGGAGCATTGACCTCTTCTTCGTCAAGCATAGGGGTTGAGCCGCAGCTACTGCGACCCTTGGGCACTGGGCTATTCAAAGTCGGGATAGGCTGCGGTTGTGTCGAACACATGGATTGCATAGCTGACATAACTCGTGCATCAACTTGAGCAGCTATCCGTGCTTTCATGTTATCTTCGATTTCCTTTCAAAACCTTTGGAGCTCTTCTTCTCTTTGCGTTCTAGCCCTCGCCCGGCTCCTATAGGATGAAGATTCACCTTTGAATGCTTTCTCCCAAGGAACATTCCCGGCTCCTCTAGTGCGACTGGGGTGCTTCTTGTTTCCAAGTGCTTGTGTGAGCACGTCATTTTCTCTATCGGACTTGCGGTTACCTCTATTCACTTCCTCAGTTAAGGTTGAAATCCTCCGGAGGAGATTGGTGATGGGTTCACTACTGGCATTAAGGCTCCCGTCACTATTGTATTGTGCCCCCCTTGCGAGTAGGTAGTTTACTGATCTGGGCTGCCAATCGCTTGTCTGAGGCCTAACGCCGCGCTGCTCTAGTTTATGGACTTCCATTTCCCATTCCGGAATCTTCCTTACATAGCCACGCGATCCTAGGCGATGAGGATCCTTTGCCTTAAGCGAGTTTGCTCTATTTCTTTCGCTTGATGCCTTGGCCTCTTCGGATAGCTTGTAAGCCTTGAACTCCTCCCAGAAGTCTCTCTGCTTGTTGTATTGACCTCTCTCAAAATTTGGTTCTCTGTCCTCCTTGATTAACTTGTACAAGGTTCCCTTGAAAGTCTTGAACGAGCGACCTATGATTTCCTTGGCCTTCTTCTTGACTGTCGCATCATCATAGTCATTAGGAAAAGTGAAATACCCTTTCAACTTGTTCCAAACTAGCTCCTTCTCACTTTCTGGAACCCTCCATGGGTCATCCTCACGACCAGTCTATTTCCTATATTTGATCGGGTAAAGTCTCTTACAAGTGCCCCGATGACACTCTTGTATGGGCCTAATGCTTTAAGAGGCTCCACCGGCTCTCCTACTTGGTCGAACTCAGAGATGTGCCAATGTTTACTTGTTTGAGGAAGCTTTGTTGCACCACGCTTAGTCCTGCTGGTACCCTCACCACTTGGCTCTTGCGGTGGAACCTGCTTCAAAATTCATAAATAAGTCCCCATCAAACTTATCTAGCGTGATTTCTTACTATCGCGTTATTAGGTATGACCTAAGTTATTACCTCGTCTCCTTGGTCTAGCTGCAGATAATGGCTAGGGCTCCAATCGTCCTGATTGTTACCACCACCATTAGTTGGATCCTGCGGCGCTCCTGTCGCAGTGCTCTCTGCTGGTGGGGTATCAGTAGTTCGGCGACGGGTGGTGAATTGGCGATGACGAGTCATGTTTCTGGACATGCATTTCGACAGGCAATTAAAAAAATAGAAAGAGTCTTGAAAATAAGGGTATCCTTAGAATTGAACAAAACGACATCATTTGATCTCTCATATGTAGGCACAATGGCATGCACTGAGAAATAGCATCATTTGTAGCAATTCATGTGGCCAGCACATACAGAAAACAATGGATGTAGAGAGGAGTGGGGTATAATGCCAGCACATAGAATTGCAATAAACCTAGCCTAAGGAAGTGGCATGACAAGATCAATAAACATATAGCAACACATATATATACATGAAAATGCCGTAGGACTTTGAAGATCATCAGTCTATATTTGCAAGTTTTGGGAGTTCATTTTCATCACAAGCTATACAACAAAAACACAAAACACATTTCCATCACATCCAGCAAGCATCAGGGGAGAAACAGCATCTGGTCATGGACACAGCACCTTATGGGCATTCTATCGAACACCTTATGGGCACTCACCGAGTAAGGGGTGGCGCGCTCAACAGCGACGTGGAGGAGCTCCTGGCGGCGTCGGCGTAGCTGTAGGGGACGGCGGCGTTGAGGAAGCGGTAGGGGACGGCGTCGTGAAGGGCGGCGTCGGGCTGCGGCGTCGTGCAATGCGCGTCGGGCGGCGGCGGCGTGCAATGGCGGACAGCGTCGAGCGCGCAAGTGTCGTGCACTGGCGTTGGAGCGCGCTAGCGCCTTATATAACCCACACATCACTGCCGGGTAGAACTACAAACCGGTAGTGATGTCCCATATCACTGCCGGTTCTAATAACCACCCGGCAGTGATGTCTCATATCACTGCCGGTTCTAATAACCACCCGGCAGTGATGTCCCATATCACTGCCCGGTGGTTATTTGAACCGGCAGTGATATGGGACATCACTGCCGGGTGGTTATTAGAACCGGCAGTGATATTGATTATTTTTAAACATTTTGGGTCCCCAATTGATCTCAAATGGAAAAGTTCCAAACAACAAAGTTGTGGAACTCATGATTGTCTACAACTTTTATTTTAGTCATTTCTCAATTTGAGAAAGTTTTATTAGGCATGTCTCATAAAGTGCTCTGTCTCACACAAAGTTATGTCACTTTGTTGGAAACATGGCATCTGTTATATCAACAAAGTTCCAAAATAATAGTGGTAGAACTCATCAATCTCTACAACTCCATATGATCTCAAATTCGATGTAAATTACTAAAACAACATTTCATTAAGGATTACATAGTTTATGATATTCTAACTATTCACGGTGCAAAAACTATGATGGCCTCATCGTGATCACTCCGGAGGTTAGCAGGTTCGTCACCCTCTTCAAGGATAGGTAGGGTAATGTCTGCCCCAAAAGGAGCCATTTCTTGATAACGTTTGTACTCTTCTTCGTCCGTCACTCCTTCAACACCGACAATCTTCCTTTTGCCTTGCATGACTACTTGTAGTCTTCCCTTTGTATTGTTATCCCTTGCATAGAAGATTTGTAAAACATCCTTTGCAAGGACGAAGGGGTCATCTCTGTATGCGGTCTTGGATAGATCAACGGTAGTGAACCCATCATTGTCGGTGTTGATTTCATCTAGCCGGACCCACTGGCAACGGAAAAGAGCGACCTTCAACTGTCGTCCATAGTCTAGCTCCCATATCTCATCTATGAAACCATAGTATGTTGCCTCCACCGTGCCGTATTCATCGTGGGCGTTGTTGACGATTCTTAAGTATCAATTATAACCATTAAATAAATAAAGAAAAGGACCTATATGCAAGCAACACCTAGAATTAGGGTTTGATCTAACAGAATTCCACGAGTTTTGCTGTTTATCTATTTCTGCAGGGGGTTATCAGGAAATACGGAAGAAAGGCCCACATGTCGGATTAATGACGGGATATTAACCGAACACGTAATTATCTTACATCTAGAAGATTCCAGAAGCCGCGGGAACAAACGGGAGCCGTAACGGGCCAGGACACAGGGCGCCCGCCCTGTGCCCTAGGGCGCCCGCCCTGCCCCCGGGACCAATCAGGTCAAGTCTCGCGGATTATGCTCCACCGCCTTTGAGGATCAAGGAAAACCGTAGGATGAAGGTCGGTTTGATCCGACGGTCCAGATTCATCCAAAAGGGCTATATAAGCAAGGCCCCTGACCTCTGGTGGAGAAGACCCCAATTCATTATTCAGTTGCATATCTCTAGTTAGGGTTTAGAGAGAGAGGTTCCCTCTAGGGTTCCCACCTCTTAGGGCTTAGCATCCAATGTGAAAGTAGAATTAGTTCTACTAGATTGAGAGAGATAGAGTGGAGGTGTAGATCGGAGGAAGCCGGCCTGTCGGTGTCTACTCCGAGGTTGTACCTGCGGGAGCAAGTTCTTCTAACCCGAGGCTTGTTCTCAGGATTCTTCAGTATTTCGACTTCTAAATTCTAGTAAGTTCTTTGTTTTATTGTTCTTTGGTTTATGAGTTCACTTTGATCTCTTCGCGTAGAGTTTAGAGTAATCATCTCTAGCGTAAACGTGGTGTTTAAGCTAGGATACTCATAGATATCCCCTCGTCTAGCTGGACCGTGGTAGTAGCGAGGAACGTGACAATTCCGAGTTACCTTTGTATTCCATATCCCGTTAGCAGGATCGATAGGGTTTATAGGTGCGGGTTGAACATCCTTTGTGGTGTCTAGATTCCGTAAACCTCCCCAATAGAACAGTAGATCATCCTTACCAAGGTTAGAAGAAGAGTGCGGTTGTAGTCTTCTCTATACATCACTCACATCGAATCATAGTGGTTGTAGCCTAAAGGTTAGTAGTAATAGATTTGGTTAGTCAGATGCACTCTTTCTCCTAAAGGTAAAAATATAAATACGATACCCAGGATAACATCTCGGGTGAAGTGCTCACCGATATCCGTGCGCTTGCGGATCCCATTTCCTAATTGCGTTACCAAATATCAACAGGCGTCGAAACGAACAGCACTATTTTGGTTGGTGCTCTTTCCATCCTGTTTTTTGTGTAAAATGTAAAACCATTTATATCATAACCTTGGTACATCATCACCGTAGTCGAAGGTCCGGGAGCTAAGAGATCTAGCTGACATCCCATCACCATTCCTAGCCTGCGGCGTCGAAACCAGTCACCGAATTCCTCCTTATGTTTTTTCTCAAGCCAAGCTTGTGACCTACCGATGTGCTTACTTTGCAGTAACTGCATGTGCTCATTAATGTATGCCATCACACCATCAGCCTACTAGAGAACAGCGAAGTGTGCCTGTCTAAAGGAAACCACTTCTACTATTTTGACAGCTTTCTCACCTATCGTTCCTTTGCCCCCTAGTCTTCCATCGTGATGAGATACTAGAACTCCGACCCGATTGATGTCGATATAATATGTGCAGAACTCAATGGCCTCCTCCGTTGTCCATCCTTCTACCATGCTTCCTTCTGGTCTGAATCTATTCCTAACATACCGCCTGAAAACTTTCATCAACCTCTCGAAAGAAAACATCTAGTGTAGGTACATTGGGCCAAGGGCTTTAATTTGGTCCACAAGATGAACAAGTAGATGCACTGATATGTCGAAGTAAGTCGGTGGGAAATGCATCTCAAGCCTGCATAGAATCTCGGCTATCTCCTGCTTCAGCTGGTCTAGCTTGGCCCCTTCAATGACCTTTTCAGAGATCGCGTTGAAGAACGAACACAACTTTATGATTGGGGCACGGACCTTGTCAGGGAGGATACCTCGCAGGGCAACTGGGAGCAGCTGAGTCATAATGACATGACAGTCATGGGCCTTCATACAACCATAGTTAAACTTAAGTTCTCTCATGTTAACTAGCCTCTTCGGGTTCGCACAGTAGCCAGTTGGCACTTTGAGATCATTGAAGAAAGAAATAAGCATGTCCTTTTCTTTCTTTTTCAGTGTCCATGATGCCACCGGAAGTTTCAAGTGGCCATCCTCAAGAGTTATTGGGTGCAACTCCTTCCTGAGGCCCAGGTGTTGCATGTCCAAGCGTGTCGCGAGAGAATCCTTTGTTGTTCCCCCGATGTTCATCAACGTGTTAAGTGTGTTACCGCACACGTTTTTAGTTATGTGCATTGGATCAAGACAGTGACGTACACTCAAAAGTGGCCAAAAGATTTCAATAAGGTAGTTCCCAAAAGATTGATTTTTTCTTCCAGATACTACCGGCTGGCGCTGGTACTGCCCCTTCCCCCTTCCCAAGGACAACATCTGTGAGTTTGCTTACTTGTTTAAGTATATGTTTCCCGTCTCGATACTTTGGAGGTCCACGTTTCTCAGTAGTCCCATTAAAATCTTTTCTATTCCTGCGGTAAGGGTGATCCCTTCGTAGGAACCTACGGTGTCCCATATAGACCATCTTCTTGTTTTCTGGTAGATGTATAGCATCAGTCTCGTCCAAGCACTCGACACACCCAGTGTATCCTTTTGTCTTCTCTCTAGACAAGCAACCTCGCCCTGGCAGGTCAGTGATTGTAGCGATAAGTATAGCCTTTATCGTGACATGTTCTTTTTTGTACTCATCCCAAACATCCTTCACACCCGTCTCCCACATCTGTAGTAGTTCATCGATCACTGGTTGTAGAAGCACATCGATATCATTACCAGGTTGTTTTGGCCCTTGGATTAGTAGTGGCATCTGGATGTATGACCGTTTCATACAAAGCTAGGGTGGAAGGTTGTATATACATAGCGTCACTGGCCAAGTGCTATGATTGCTTCTAACCTGGTCAAACGGATTCATCCCATCTGTGCTCAAACCTATCCAAAGATGCCTTACCTCTCCACCGATGTTCTTATAGAACATAGTGTTGATAGTCCTCCAGTCCGACCCGTCAGCGGGGTGCCTCAACATTGTATCTTTCTTACGCTCTTCGCCGTGCCAACGCAACAGTTTGGCTGACTTTGCATTTGCAAACAACCTATGCACTCGTGGAGCTATAGGAAAATACCATACGACCTTTATGGGCCCTCCTCTGGTCTTGCTTCCCTGATTTGACGGCCCTTGCTTGTATCAGGGAGCTTTACACTTGGGACACGCATCCAAGTCTTTGTATTTTTCTCCACGGTACAATATGCAATCGTTGGAACACGCGTGTATTTTCTCAACCTCGAGGCTGATTGGGCAAATCATTTGCTTGGCCAGGTAAGTCTTTTCTGGTAACTCGCTACCCTTCGGGAGCAGTTTATGTAGTATACCTAACAAGTTATCGAAGCCTTTATCACTCAATCCATTCGTTGATTTGAACTCTAATAGCATGATGTTGGCTTCCCAGTTTGCTTATTGGGAAGGTCGGATACAATGGTGTTTTTGCATCCTTTCTCATGATCTCTAGTTTTTTTCAACTGTGTAGCACTAAGGAATCCGCCATGCACATCATGTAGAAACTGTGAAATGCCATCATTTTCCTCTGTGTCGCCAACTAATGTATTTCTAAACACATTATCGTTGGTAGGCACAGGTACTGTGTAGCATTGGTAATCATCAATAGGCAGAAATGCGTTTAGGGATACGCTAGGCATGGGCACATCATCATTGTTTTCTTGTGCAACATTTTGACCAACCTCCCCATGCAAAGTCCAAATCGTGTAGTCTCTCATGAACCCCATGGTAATCAAGTGCAATCGTATATGCTCCACGTCGCCCCATTTTTTCGTATTCTTGCAATCTTTGCATGGACAGAATACAGGCTGTGAGTCCCCAGCATTGGCTCTAGCGAGCTTGATGAAATCGTCGATGCCCGTCAAGTACCGTTGGTCTGTACATGACAGATCGTACATCCACCCTCGATCCATGTCTGCACAGGTAAAATGGGCCGGGCAGAGGAAACATAGGAAAGTTTTAATAAGAAACAATTATTGCACAATATTGAAGAACAATTATTCTACTCCATGCAACATAAAAATGGAGACACTAATTTAAAAAAAGACTAAATTTGGAGACATGATCATGAATAACAATGTAGCTCCAAACAATGCCCATATAAATTAAAAATCGCAGCCCCATAAAAAATAATTATTGCACAATATTGTAGAACAATTATTCTACTCCATGCCACATAAAAATAGAGACATTAATTTAAAAAAATACTAAAATTGGAGACATGATCATGAACAACAATGTAGCTCCAAACAATGCATTGTTTGGTGACACATGGGTTAATTTGCTCATCAACATTGTAAAAGAATCTATTCTACTCCTAAGAACCAATTATAACATCACATACTAACAATGCATTATAGCCATCAATTAGAAAAGTGCTCTGTAGAAGAATGGAGAAATAAGAATGAGAATCAAGCATTATAGCCATCAAAACAAAGCTAATTAAGCAACAAAATTGAAGGAATGGAGGCTTGTTACTAACCTTAAAGCAAAAAGATCAAGCCATTCTTCCAAATCCAAGTGGTAGCTTCACGGATTTGGGCGACCGCAACATTGGAGGGAGTGGCCCAAACGCGCGCCTCTGTTCTCGGGATAAAAGAGTGGAGGAAGAAGATGACGGCTACAACCTTTTTGTGCTGTCAGGCTCATCACTGTCGGTTCTATCCTAGAACCGACAGTGATAGAATCAAATCACTGTCGGTTCTTGGCTTGAACCAGCAGTGATAAGTGGAGTTGTCATCACTGCCGGCGGGAGGCACAAACCGGCAGTGATAGTTGTCATCACTGCTGGTTCTCGCACCCCCCAATTATTTTCTGGTTGTCAGAGCCTAGAACCGGCAGTGAAGGGTCATCACTGCCGGTTGTCCTAATTTCGGTAGTGATGTGGCCGGCACTGATGACTGAATCTATAGTAGTGAGTGCATATTGAGCTAGATCTACATCTCCGTCGCCAAGGAGGTGCTCGCCATCGTTCGCGTTCCCAAGCCAACTGCCTACACCATCTGGACCGCCATCGAAGAGCAATTCCGCGACAACGAGCTTCACCGCGCCGTGTACCTGGAAGCTGAGTACCGCAACCTTCTTCAGGGCGACATGGACATCACCCAATACTCCGGCCGCCTCAAGCAGCTCGCCGATGCCCTCCGTGACGTTGGACAGCCCGTCGGTGAGACGAGCCAAGTGCTCAACTTCCTAAGCGGCTTGAACTCCAAGTACCGGCACACTGTTCCAGTGATCACATCGAAGCAACCGCCGCACACGTTCCTCTCCGTGCGGTCTTATCTGCTACTGGAGGAGCACTACGACCGCGAACACGCAAAGGCTGCGGCACATCAGGCTCTGGTGGCCACTGGCTGCAACCGTTCTACACCACCACCGATGAGTGACGGCGCCAACGGATCCAACTCCAACACCGCCACCAGGCCGCCTCTAGCTCAGGGCTCCGGCATGATGCTGCGTTCCGACAACTACCGCGGGTCCAAGAAGCGTGGTTGTGGTCGCGGTGGCCCAACCTCCGGCTCCGGCAACCGGCCTCCTGCGCCGGGATGGGCGCCTGGCCAAAACCCCTGGACCGGCATGGTCCATGCCGTGGCGCGTTCCGGGTGTTGGAGTGCTCGGTTCACGTCCCAGCGCTCCACCTCACCAGGCGTACTACATCGGCGTTCCACCAGCGCCACAGTACTTCGTCGGGCCTCCAGTTGGCATTGCTCCCCCTCCACCGGCGCCGGCGCACGATGTCTGGAACCAGCAGGCGCTGCTCGCCGCACTGACAAACGCGTGTTCCACCATCGGGACCGCAAGCCAGCGAGTGGTACTTGGACACCGGCGCGTCATCTCACATGTCTTCCAATGCCGGTAATCTCGCCTCCCTCCAACCTGTTGCCTTTTCTCCGCCGATTACAGTCGGCAATGGCACTACACTTCCTGTCACTCATCATGCATCTTCTGCTATTGCCACAAACCACACGCCACTGTCTCTCAACAATGTTCTTGTTTCACCACACCTAGTCAAGAATCTCATCTCCATTCGTTCTCTTACTCATGACAATAATGTATCTGTCGAGTTTGATCCGTTTGGTTTCTCCATCAAGGACCTGCCAACCCGAACGGAGATCCTCCGATGTAACAGCTCCGGCGCGCTGTACCCCTTGCGTTCATCTTCGCCGGATGCCCTTGTCGCCACCACACCAACAGTTGATGTCTGGCACCAGCGTCTAGGACACCCGGGCCGGCGTCAACTTCATCAGACCCTCTCCAACCTCGACTTCAACCCCACTTGTCTGTCGTCGTCATCTTGTGAAGCATGTCAGCTCGGCAAGCATGTTAGGCTGCCGTTTTCTAGCTCTACTTCAATTAGTTATGTTCTGTTTCAGATTGTCCATGCTGATGTCTAGACTTCTCCCACTGTTAGCTGCTCTGGATTTAAGTATTATCTTGTACTTATCGATGATTTTACTCACTATGTATGGACCTTCCCTTTGCGAGCTAAGTCTGACGTGTTTCAGTGCCTCACTGAGTTCCATGCTTATGTTCAGACACAATTTCAGCTTCCCCTTCTTGCTTTTCAAACCGACAACGGCCGTAAATTCGATAATCACGTGTTCCGTTGCCATCTCTCTCGCCACGGTGTAGCATTACGCTTGTCATGTCCCTATACTTCATCACAAAATGGCAAAGCCGAGCGCATCATCCGCACCCTAAACGACTGCATCCGCAGTCTCCTGCTGCACACTTCCATGCCTGAGACCTTCTGGGCTGAAGCTCTTTCTACAGCAACTTACCTTCTGAACCGACGCCCTTGCAAAACAACAGGCACTGTGACTCCATTTCAGTTGCTTTTGGGTACACCACCATCATACTCCGACCTGAGAGTTTTTGGCTGCCTTTGCTTTCCAAATCTGTCAGCCACAGCACCGAACAAGCTCAGTGCTCGGTCTGCGCCTTGTGCGTTCCTTGGCTATCCACCTGACCACAGAGGCTATCGCTGCTTTGATCTTCACACTAGACGTGTTATCACTTCCAGACATGTTGTGTTTTGATGAATCCAAGTTTCCTTTTGCCTCTGCTCGACAAGTGCACGCACCGACAACTGAAAGACAAGCTACAGTTCCTGACGATTCAGTCGTCATTCTTCAGGGTCCTCAGTTCACTCCTCCGCGGCAACCCTCTCCTGCCACCGAGCCAGTCTCCAGCGTTGCCTCGCTTCCTTCCTCCTTCACTTACTCGCTAGCACAAGCTACCAGCCAGGCAGCGCCAGCTCCAGCCTCGCCACAGCCGCTAGCTGCCACACCACCGCCTGCCAGTCACCCCATGCTCACTCGCTCCAGAGTCGGGACATTCAAACCAAATCCCAAATATGCTCTCACTACCCATGTGCTTACCACATCCCCTATCTCCCCGGTACCCACTTCTGCTCGGGCCGCCCTGAAAGATCCAAATTGGAAGGCAGCCATGACTCTCGAGTTTGAAGCTCTCCAGCGAAACCGGACTTGGCGTCTCGTCGAACGTCCATAGGGCGCCAATGTCGTCACCGGGAAATGGGTTTTTAAGCACAAACTGAAACCCGATGGATCTCTGGAGCGGTATAAGGCACGGTGGGTGGTTCGTGGATTCACACAGCGAGCTGGAGTGGACTTTGGCGAGACATTCACCCCCGTCGTCAAGCCTGCGACGATCCGCACGGTGCTCACTCTTGCCGCGTCGCGCGGTTGGAGCACCAAGCAGCTCGACGTTTCAAATGCATTTCTCCACAGCCGGCTGAAGGAGCACGTAGTGTGCCAGCAACCTACCGGCTTCGTCGACAGCACACAGCCAGACGCAGTCTGTCTCCTGGACAAATCCCTCTATGGATTACGCTAGGCGCCGAGAGCCTGGTTCGAGCGCTTCGCAGCATTCGTCATCAAGCTCGGCTTCACTGCCACGCGTTATGACTCTTCGCTGTTCGTGCTGCGACGCGGCCGCGACATCGCCTACCTACTTCTCTACGTCGACGACATCGTCCTCACTGGCTCCACACCCGGTCTGCTCCAACACATCATCGGTCGCCTCCGCGACGAATTCGTCGTCAAGGACATGGGCGATCTACGCTTCTTCCTCGGCATCGACGTCAAGCATACAAGGGATGGCTTCTATCTGTCCCAGGAGCGGTACAAGGCGGACATACTCGACCGGGCCGGCATGACCAGTTGCCGTCCTGTCTCGACTCCCGTGGACTTGAAAGGCAAGCTTCCTGCCGATGGCGCCGCAATCGACAACGCCAGTGCCTACCATAGTCTGGCCGGCGCGCTCCAGTATTTGACGATTACGCGACCCGATCTTGCATTTGCTGTGCAGCAAGCCTGCCTGCATATGCACGATCCGCGCGCGCCACACATGATAATGCTGAAGCGGATCTTGCGCTACTTCAGTGGTACGAAGTTCCTTGGTCTTCATCTCAGCGCTACTGCTAACCTCGACGTCACGGCGTACTCCGACGCCGACTGGGCTGGGTGCCCGGACACTCGCCGCTCTACCTCCGGGTTTTGCGTGTTCTTGGGTGATTCACTCATCTCCTGGTCTTCGAAGCGACAGTCTACCGTGTCACAATCAAGCGCAGAGGCGGAGTACAGGGCGGTGGCAATTGCAACAGCGGAGTGTATCTGGCTTCGGCAGCTCCTCGGTGAACTCGGCTGTCTTGTCCGCAAGGCCACAGTGGTGTTTTGTGATAACATCTCGGTGGTGTACATGTCTTCCAACCCGGTGCATCACAAGTGCACGAAGCATATCGAGGCGGACATCCACTTCGTACGTGAGCGTGTCCAAGCCGGCGAACTGCACGTCCTCCACGTACCGACAGGGCAACAATACACCGATGTGATGACCAAAGGGCTTCCCACTGCGACCTTCGAGCTCTTTCGATCCAGTCTTTGTCTAGTTCCTATCACACATCAGACTGCGGGGGTGTTGAGTATAGCTGTGTAGCTGTTGTGTAGCCTAGCAACCGCACGCCACGTTCGCCTAGTGCAGCGCGCGGTCATCGCACCCACGACGCCGAGTCGTGTGGATGAGGCAGTTGTGGCACCCTGCGTTGGCAAGCCAAACTGCATGTACTGTAAACATGTATATGTATTCATTGAGAGCAATACAGAGAAAGTGTTGGCTCATTTCTTTCAGATGGGACCTCGCTGTGTGCAGGTTATCTCCAACGCTGCCCTCTACTCCGGATCTCCGGTGCAGCCTTCTGCATTTCGACAATGGAGCGGTCCTGTCGTCCTGATCTTCCACCGGCGACGTGCGTGCACGGCCATCCACATCCGGCAGTGGAGAAGGTTCTGTACCGATCAACCAACTTCGTCAAGTCTTGGCCAGCGGTGTCCCAGCCATCCCCATCCAGAGGCAAGCGAGGCAGCTTCTCGAGATGAGATGTGCCAAAATCCATGTACTCATCCAATCCGACTATCAGTGATTTTTGATGCTACATTTGCATGTCACTGTTGTTTCCATTATACATCTATTCTATTTCTTTTTCAGCGTCGTTTCATTGATCTGGTTTGGCGTGAGAAGCATTATTATAGTAATTATAGTAATCAAATACTCAACAAGGCATAAAATTGTGGTAACTTCCTACTCAATATAGTCCGAGCAATGGGAATTATGGTAATTACCATAGTTTCCGAGCATGAGTTCATGACTTAAAGAAGCAATGCGTGATAGATTTGTTCCTGTTTCGTATAAACGAGATTTGCGTAAGAAATTACAGCGCTTAGAGCAGGGAGATATGTCTGTTCAAGAATATTTTGCAGAGCTTCGAAAGAGCATGATTCTTTGTGGGATAGAGGAGAATCTGGAGGATAAATTGTGTCGTTTTTATGGTGGTTTGAGACGTGAAATTCAGGATATTGTTTATTATAAAGATTTTAACACTATAAACCAGTTGTTTCAGCTAGCTATGCTTGCAGAAAAAAAATTACAGGAACATCAATAAAAGAACCAGACCAACATTGGCGACAACCTCAATCAGGTTTTAGCAAGGGTGGAGCAAGCATTCACGAAGATTGAGACTGCGATAAGTAGACGAGTGGCTGTTTCTGCCGCTACAGCAGCATCTTCACCACCACCTCCCACACCCACTTTGGAGCATGATAAAATTTTAAACTCGACTGAAATTGTACAACTTCGTAAAGAGAGTGTTTCTACTAAGAACAAAGAGATTGATATTAAAAATGAAAATCACCAAGTATCTAAACTAGAAGATCCTTTTATGCTTGCTACAAAATATGATGTTGTTCAAATTGGTGATGATGTGCTGAATTTGTCTACCACTCATGCTATAATAGAGCAACATTTAGTGGACACAAAGTTCGAATTTCCTTTGTCACAAAATAATTGTTCTGATAGCGCTTGTGATAAAGAAGAGTTAAATGACAATACTTTTATTGTACCTATGCCACAACTAGTGAATGAGCATGATGCTTTTGTTTTAGAACCAAGTACTTGTTTTGAAAATAGACATTTTCTTCCAATTGCTACTGAAAAGATGAACTGAAATTGTTGTCTTCTTTTAAATACTTTGGGTTATATAGAATTTGATACTATGTGTGCTCTAAGTAATTTGGAAAAGAAATTTACGTTTGCTGATTTGTCACAGTTATCTAGACATACATTTCACTTTATTGGCAAATATAATAATAAAGGAGAGTATATGATACATAGAGTTTATATTTGTTCAAATCTGAAATCTCCTTTTGTTGTGCAACAATATGATAATTTCGATACCTACAATAGATATAATCATGTCATGTTAAGATCCCCAAGTTTTGTTATAAAGCAACAGGTTAAATTTCAAAAAGGGGAGCAATATTAGCTACAACCTATAATTTATCCTCCAACTAAGCTCAAACCAAAGACGGTTAGTTGTCGAGAAGGGGAGGATGATGAGGACATGACACCAACGGATACGACTATTGATTATAAGGTGCGCTTGTTCCTACATTTTATATAGTAATTTTGGATATAATTCACTTAATTTCACATGTACATATCGTTATTTAAATGTAGGTACAAATGTGTCTCAAAGTGCAAGTCCATCGAAGTTGAACTTTCGGTTCGTCGGCAGCCTGATAGTACTTCATTGGGAAGGTCATAACTCATCCATCCGGAGTGCGATCGAGGTCAATGAGCACTTGATGGAAAGCTTATTTGATAACCTTTCAACTAGATCTGGTCCCACCTCAATATCACATTGGAAAGGTCTCCAAATCATCGAGACATTCTGCCTATATTTCTATCGGGTGCTACGGCGTCGTCGCAGGCTTGTTATTCACACTTGGGACCCAGGCCCAAGTTGGAGCATGCCCTAAGAAGATGGAGAACACCTAAGAGATGCCCAAGAACGTCCTCCTCCTTGGCCACCACCTTAGGAGGCCAGCAAGGACGTTCAAGACGAGCCGGAGGCCCAGTCCAATTCGAGTTCGAGTCTGTTTCGGTCTTCTAGACCAGTCTGCAATAAAACAAATGCCCAGGACACATCCGGACTCTGTTTTTGATGATCCACATATGGATGGAAAGATAATTTCATAAGCTAACCAATGGCTTTAGTTTGAGGCCCAAATTCCATCGGAGTCAATGGGAATCGTTGAAACAAGTTGACGTTCAGAATCTGTCAGGACGCTACGTCGTCGTCTTTTAGGCCGTTTGGGCCATGTAACGTGTCGAGACTCCTTAGGGACGTAAGTGGAGGTCCTTAGACGTCCTTTAAGCTTTATAATCAGTAGCCGCCGCCTACGTTAGGGTTTGGGTTTTGCTTAGATTATTCTGTCCATTGACAGTCGCCGTCTTTTGGTTTGCAAGACCCCAACTTCGAGTGCTTAATCATTCATCTGCAATTGTCACTTCAATTGAGTTGCATTTTATCTTGTTCTTGCTTGTATTCTTCAATTCGCAGTAGGGATTAGCCTTCGTGGTGAGGTCAACCGGATTGTGACACGGTTGATAACCAGAGGAGACGTGGTGCTTAGGTTACAGGGTTCGGGTCTTTGTGATCTAAAGCCGGATCGGTGTGTCGCTTCTGACCAAATCGATAGTTATCTTGAACCTGACGGAAGATTGAGAATCACGTCCCCATCACTCCTCCCCCACCCCGATGGCCTCCTTCCCCACCGTGACGACTCCTTCTTTCCCCACCCCGGTGGCGCCTTACGCCCGCGGATCCGGTGGCCCTCTTCCCCACCCCGGCAAGATCCATGGAGGTGACGTGGCAATGTTGCAGGGGAGTGGGCAGCTCTCCTCCACCCTGTCGTGGCGCCCTCCTTATCCCCGGTGGTGCCCTCTCTCACCCTGGCGACTGAGCTCCCCCCACCTCGATAGCCGGAATCGATCCGCCCAACCTTCCCCTTTGTTGTATATATATATGTTTCAAGTGTTTCAGGCGTTTCAGATATATGTTACATTTTGTTTCATATAGATGTTGCAAAGTAGATCGGGGGATGTTGCACATGTTGCAATTGTTTTAGAGGTATGTTGCAAGCATATGTTTCGAGTGTTTCAGATGTTTCAGAGGTATGTTTTATCTGTGTTTTTCGGACACATGTTGCAAGTGTGTTGATCTGGATATTGCATATGTTTCACACATACGTTGCATGTGTTTTATTTGGATGTTGCGTATGGTTGTAATAGTTTTCAGGTGTTTTTTCAAGTGTTTCAGAAGCATATTTTAAGTGTTTCAACTGCCTTTAGACATATGTTGCAACTGTTGTATTTGGATATTTTAAAAGTAGATCGGGTATTGCATCTCTCCTCCCACCTTCTATTGCATCGTCTCTCCCGGCGCTGGTAGGGCATCCCCTCATGTCGCTCGGGCAGCGCGGGCCCCGCGTGGAGCATGAAACGGAGTGCAGCGCACGGACATCCGGACGCTAGCAATACCAATTTTTTATTCACAACCATATTGAAGCGCTTTTCCGTGACATGGCAAATAATAGGCTTATTTACACCCTGTTCGTTTCGCTGTATCAGTAGAATTAGCAGCCATCTAACAGTGTTTTTCGCTCACGACAAACCAGCGAACAGTACTTTCAGCCACAATAAATCAGCAAAACGAACAAGCTGTTAGTTTCTAGACAACGCTTTAACCGACAACTATTATATTATTATATCATTATATAATACAAATTAAAATCAGAAATGAATTTTTTTTCAAATTATAAAATCAATAACACATTATAATAATAAATACTTGTTACAATAAATAAAATGTTGTTTGTCAAAGTCCGAAAGACTCGTTCACAGTGGTTTCCCACTAGCAAACTGCCCCCAAATTCACTCGGTCGCTCGGAACGAACCAGAACCCGACACGTGTTAAATCCCCTTCCGTGTTCCTTGCTACCCCTTCCCATCCCACTTTCCCCTCTCCGCTCCAGAGTCCAGAGTCCAGTCCCCAGACCAGAGCGACTGGAGCTTCGACGACCTACGGTTTCCATTTCCTCCCCCGCTCGCCGCTCCGATGGCCGTCGCCGAAGTGGCGATTGAGGTTCCCCCGCAGCAGCCGCCGGCGGCGGCGGCGGCGGCGGCGACGCGGGAGCCGGCGGTGGTGCCGAGAGTGCTCCAGTACCTGTACCTCGCGAGCGCGTGGGTCGCCTGCGCGGGCGTGGCCGCCGCGACCGTCGCGCGCCGGGCCTTGGGCGACTCTTCCCCGGTGGTCTGGGCGTTCCTCAAGGTCTCGATCGGAGCCCTCGTCTTTCCCGCGCTGCTCATCCTCGTCTTCGCCGTGCGGGTCTTGCGCGCCATGCTCGCGGCGGGGTTCAGACGGTCGCTCCGCACCCACGCCAGGGAGATTCAGATCCAAGCCAGGAAGGTATTCGATTCAGTTTTAGTTTTACGAGTAGATGCATATACTAGTGGCTCGCTAGGCTCTAATTTTCTGTGTTGATGGAATCAGATACTGCATACACGCGCGCGCCTTCAATTTTGGTCTGTGCTGTTATTTCCTCAAAGGAGAATTAATCTGAATCTGTCCAATTTCAGAGAATAATCATACATATCCTCTCAATATGGTCGTGGGAACTGAAAATAAAACGCTTACTTTAGTTTGCTCCAAGTCGTCCTCATCAGGTCTATGGGGTGTGTTTGCCGGAGCTGCTTTCAGTTATGCTGTATTAGTTTGTCTAGGGAAAATTTAATTTGTGCACTATATTTTTGTGAGTGCATTTGCATCTTTCCAGTTTCATATTGAAACATGTATACAAATCCAATCCATATGATAATTTCACTCGAGGAAAACTGACTGGGTTTGCTTGCTCTTGCTGACTTGCTCTCGGTCCTCCTTGTCAGATGTTTGGAGCATTGACGTGGAAGGCGCTTCAGGACCCTATCGTGCTTGCGTGGCTCGCATCTTTCCTTTTCATCCTGCTGCTTGGAGCAAGTGTCCTGGTGTTTGTGGGGCTTTTACCAATGGAGGAATCTCGCAGAGAAAGGATTGGTTATGCGCTCTCTGATGTGGGGGTATTGGGTGCCATGTCAATGTATTGCTTTATCATTATACCCGGTTTTGCGCTGAAGCTCTGGAGGAACAAGTAGGGTGGCGATGCCGTAAAAGGTGGTACTACACTGCAATATCTGAGGTACCCAACAGTTTCTCTGGCCATCTTGTGTTCATGTGTCATCATAAACTTTTCTATAACGAAGATGCTGTTCTGTACATAGTTGTTCTTTCTTTGCCTCATATTAGTATGTTAACAGCTCCTTTAGTGGCATAAATCAGTATCTGATGATTGTGAAACCTGCTTGAATAGGTAGTTATTGAACAATAGATTTCAAGTGAACATTAGCATAAAATCTGTTACAAGCTGAAAAATGTTTGAAAGTACCTTTTTTGGGAACTATGTGTAATTGAACCCAGTCTGAGGCCACGTGTAACTCCTAATCTGTTGATATTGTTTGCCGGATTTTTCATCTATCCCTGAAGACAAGGAGTACTATGTCTGGTGGTTGAGGATTATGCCTTGGTGCCCAGGGACATAATAAAGATGTCTCAACTCCTTCCTAACCGTGGGGGCATTTACTCTATGGAATCACCACAATGACTTAATTATGTGTTCAATAGGACTATCCCTAGCATTCAGCTTGTTCTTGGACAGATTTTGGAGGAGGCACACCTCTGGTGTCTGGTGTTTTGCTGGCGCTAGAGATTTAGACCATTTGGAGGTCATTGCCAGACTATTGGCTGGCCCATTTATTGTTTGGTTTGTCCGTTTGTTTATTCTTTTAAACGCACACATGTATTCTGTTCCGAGCTGAGTGGTGGTGTAGGAAGGGGGGAGTGCGTTGTATTTATACTATTTTTCTTCTTAATACAACGATACGCAGCTCTCCTAAGGAAAAAAAAACGGCATGTGTAATCAACTTATCACCTGCATTTTCACATCGCCTCTGTGTATCCTGTTCTGTTTATTGTACATTATTGTGTTAATGCTTTTTTGTTTGGTTGGTAACAGAAATAAAACTTGGTTTGACTTTGTCAAAAGCATAGATGGCATTATTTTTTAATATATCATATTTATGCCTTTTATATTTGAGTAAATCAAATGAAAAACTTAGTTTTATTATGCGAACTCATAAACATGGTAATAATTCAGGCCCATCTTTAGTACTTTACCTAGTTTCCATTGCGTTTTTGCAGTATTTATTTGGAAAATGTATTTGGTTGTGGTAAGGGATCCTTTCATGATGTACAAGTTTCCCCCGTCGCCCTTATTTCTCACAATGATATGTTGATAGTAACTAACTGCACCATTAGCTTTTATGTATAAGTAAACATGTTGATAGTTCCATACGATGATTGTTGTGAAATTGCTGGTAACCTGTTGTATCAAAGGTCCATGTTATTAGTTTTAAGTGATACAACTAGTATAAAGGATAGAAGATAGGCTTGTTGTATTGCTGAATATGTGGGTGCTGCACCTGCAGAATTGTTGAATACTGAGTTCTTGATGTCACTTGCTAATCTAACCAAAGGTTGCGCTGTTTTATTGACAGGCAAGGACAGTTGGAGAAGGCGCAAAAGATCGACTAGTAGTTACAGGCTTACAGTACAGACCTGAATTCTGCTGATGTCTGTGATGAAGCCAGCTAATTAATGTTTTAGAGAAATAATTCTCTCTTGCAGAATTACTGTTATACCTGAATACCTGGTTATGTGTGCTATGTGGTCACTGTGGGTATCGCTACCCTAAGTCCTCTCAGAACATAAGTACCCCCTTGGACATCTGTGCCGTCAAATGAATATAGTTGATTCATCATTGTGACTGGATTTGTGGTTGTCATTATTATGAATACAGCTAGTTATGGTAGGAGTATATATCAACGCTAGTGTGGACTCGTGGATGATATCGGTTTCCTAGCTGGCGAGTACATAATAACAACGTTGGAGGTTTTTTTTTTAGAACAATGTTGGTGTTTGTTGTGACCAACTTACATGATCTACTTAAGAGTTTTTTCATTGAGCAGATGATGAGCTAACAGATGGAGATAGGTAATTTTTAACCTAGACCTAGGTGAGTCTCGCAAAAAAAAAAACCTAGGTTTTTTTGGGGGTGAATTTAGAGCATTTCTATTACTCATCGGACACAGCCTCCTGAGGTACATGATCCCAAGTGGTTTTCATGCCACCAGGAAGGCTACACCCACAGTGGCAAGAGCGTGTGCCACTTTGTTACATGCACGCTTACAAATACTAATTCTGCAGGAATTAAACTCAGAGCTAATAAGAAACTTCATCTCTGTGACGATGCCCCCAATAGCTGAAAGTCTGAAGTAGGTTTTCTTAGGGGAACTAGACCTAGGTGAGTGGCCCTCAAAGAACGTTTTGAGGCGGACCTTTTATTGACCTTGTGTGACACTGTTATCGTGGGCTGGATTGACTGTACCGGCCGGCCTGATTAAGATAGGGACGCTTCTCTTCTATATATGCAACGAGAGAAATCGTATTATGTTAATAATCTTCATATTGCACAGAGTGAAAAAGTTAAAAGCAAAAAGAGTTAACAGTCATCCATTTGGTTAAAGTTTAATTATAAAACGTAAATTAAGGTTGCAGTGGACATAGTGGCATAAATTTAAGCAATAATCATTATTGTAACCATGCAATACATAAATAAAATGAAACAAAATGTGTTATTAACCACAACATAACAATGAAAAAAAAACTGGAGAACGGCCTCGTAGCCCAGTTGGTAGCGTGCTCCGGCGCTACCCGCTCAAGTTCGATCCCCGGGATCAGACTCGGGTGTCTCACCGGGATTTATTCCCAAATAATGAACAGTCTTAGTCTGGATTGTTTCTAGGTCTCTGCCTCTCACGCGTGGTCATGGGCGGATACAAAGGGTATTCCCCGTAGTCCCGGGAATACCCAACTATTTTGATACACTTTTATGTATATATGTATATATACTTATATATGTATATATATAATGCTATATTTTACAGTATTTTCACTCATTGCAGTCGAAAACAGTAAAAAAACAGCTTCTCGGCCTAGCTCCGCCATATTTTATAGTATTTTCACCCATTGCAGTTAAAAAATAACTAATTTTTTTTGTTGATGTGGAGGTAGGAATACCCAACTCTGGAATCCTGGCTCCGCCACTGCGCGTGGTGTCAAGGGGAATGCGACGTACCCGTTGCCATGGAGTCGGAGGATTCCTGTGATATCTAGAAAGACACAGTCTTGAATCTGTGTGTAGTTGTATGTCTGTTTGTACACGTATGGTGTGTGTGATGGTGTGCGTGTGTAGAGTGGCCGTGCGTGTGTATGAACAGATACTACAGCGGTATCCAGACGAGAGGCTTCAAAAAAAAAAAAAGCAGAAAAGCATTTTGAGCTATAACAGGGTGAGACAATCTCAGGTCAACCCAAAACGCGAAAACGGTTCAAATATCACCCGCAGGCCCAGCAACACCATTCCGCCTAAATCTAAGCCTTTATAATCTGGACAAACGACCGAGATCACCCACATGCCAAACAAGCGACAAGGGGTATGAACTACAGGACTAGCAGATCAAAGGGCAAAGCCGCGCCGGTTTTGTAGTATACATGGACAATAGATCATCAGACCATTGCTTCCTTTCTGCAGTAATAACCTCGTAGCAATTTTTTTCGACCTAATCACAATGCAAGAGTTCATGAGATTATGCCCCAGTTTGGAGAAGTACAAAATCTAAATCAGCAGAAGTACTCACTATTTGCCCCTGTTTCAACAGAGTTACCACCTGATGCCCTCTGCAATGTCCCCCCACAGCCACAATCTCTTCTGTACAAGACCAGCGCAATTACCATGGATCCACTCTCCGGTTTTGTGAAGAAATTCTGTAAGCCTTGATGAAAATATGAATATGAATAAAATTAAAAAATATATATCAAGCCAGGCGAACCAGCTAGAAATTAGGAATACGGGAGCAGCTCAAATCAAATCTAATTGGTGGAGGCAACAAGGGTGTAGAAAAAAGATAGGAGTATCTGGCAGTGGAAGTGAGGAACAGATGCTTACCTACACATCATACGTAGGTTGCAGTTGCGATTGACAGCCGCAGGGGCAGACGCTATGGGGAACTGAAATACCTCTGGCAGCAGATTCTCCCAGCGGCGATCACAGGGAGATGTGGGGCGGGTGGCAGGCACTGGCCGGGATGGGGCGGAGCCGCAGAGGGGTGGCTGTGGCTCATCAATCATAATCGAAGAACGTCTGCAGAGTCAACAAATTTATCAACTAAGTAACTAGTTAGTTGATATTGTACCTTATGAGTTATGTGACTCCAAAGTGAATCTAGATTTCGAATTCATCAACTAATAACAAGTTTTTTAGTCCAAAAATATGTTGTTTAGTTGATACCTTGACATTGCTAGCTCTTAATTGTTACAGTATATGTTTTGTGACTCCCAAGTGAATCTAGATTTTGAATTTTAACCTTAATCGTTTTGCAATATTTTAATCCACGTATTAAGTTGATTATAACCTTTATCAAGCAACTCCTTTTGTTTCCTACATGAAAATGTGAATTCTTAAAATGTCATAAACTAACATAAGAGATATGATAGAGTTTGTTAGAACACTTACAATATCCTTGATGTCGGCGAGCTTCTTCTTCCTCTCTGATTGACACCATCTTTGTAGTGCAGTGTTGCTCGTAATATGTAGCTGCTGGAGCTTGGTGAGTTGTCGTATAGATGATGGCATTGACTTGATCATCAGGCAACCCACAATGCAGAGGCTTTGGAGAGATTTTAGGTCCCCAAGCCATTCAGGCAACATGATGTTCTCACAGTCTGATAACACCAGCAAACGGAGGGAGACCAGCTGTCTGATGCTCTCTGGCAAGCTGGTCATGATAGGACTTGCTAATCTTGCTAGGATCTAACACTAGTAGCGTGAACGGGAATCGGGATACAAATAGAACAACCTATGGTGTACTGTGATGTAGATCTAGGAGTCTAGAGATTAAACCGTCATTGGAGGGAGCGGATCCGGAGGCGTCCATGGTGTTGACGTCGCGGTGGTGTAGATCACGTCGTCCTTCGGGTCTCCACCGGCACTGACCGACGACTGGGAAGCAGTAGGGGAGAGTTGGCGGCGCGGTGGTGCTTCCCGACGCCACTGCGCAAGCCAATCGGAGGCCTAGGGTTGTTGAGTGGGGTTTTGGGGCTGCGGTGAACCTCGTACTGCGAGCCTGCGGCCCCCACTCCCTATTTATGGCGCAGCGCGTCGGGGGCCCACCAACCATGGAACGGTTGGGCGCCCCCGATTAGGGCGCGATCCAGGGGAACGAGGCCCCAGCCGTTGGGCTGGGCCTCTGAGATCATCCTAACATTCTCCCCCTTGATCTCATCTCTGCTTTCTCACTTTGTTAACCCACCCCATCACAAACTAGTGTATTGAGCATGTTTCATCATAACAGTTATTACCATTAGATTAGACAGCCACAGACACTTTTCTGTTCAGAGGTAGATTCTCGCCTTGGGCCCTCTTACTTATCCAGGAATCACAGGCCTTCCTTCAAACCCATGCCGGCTACGTGTTCTCTGAACACATTGGGCGGTAAGCCTTTCGTAAGCGGATCCGCTAACATCTTTTCTGTGCCTATATGTTCAAGACTTATGACGTGATCCCGGATTTTATCCTTCACAACATAATATTTTATGTCAATGTGCTTGGCGGCATTGCTTGACTTATTGTTGTGAGCGTACAACACTGCTGGCTCGTTATCACAATACAACTTTAGTGGTTTATCGATGCTGTCGACCACCTTCAAACTGGGTATAAATTTCTTAAGCCAATTCACCTGTCCTGATGCCTCATAACAAGCAATAAACTCAGCATACATTGTGGACGATGCAGTGACTATTGTTTGTTTTGAGCTTTTCCATGATATGGCTCCTTGCGCGAGAGTGAATATATACCCTGAGGTAGACTTTCTATCATCTCCCGCGTAATCAGAATCTGAATATCCTACTATTTGTAGGTCATCAGATCTTCTGTAGGTTAGCATGAGCCCTTTTGTACCTTGCAAGTATCTTAAGACCTTCTTTACCAAATTCCAGTGTTCCATACCTGGATTACTTTGATATCTGCCAAGCAGCCCAGTCACAAAAGCCAGATCTGGGCGTGTGCACACTTGAGCATACTGTAAGCTTCCGACAGCTGAAGCGTATGGAACGGCTTGCATGCGATCGCGCTCGAACTTGCTCTTGGGACATTGATGTTCCCCATACTTGTCACCTTTTACAATAGGAGCAGGTGATGGTCTACACTTATGCATATTAAATTTCTTCAATATTTTATCTATATATGCCTCTTGGGACAATCCCAATACCCCTCGGTTTCTATCTCGGTGAATCTTTATGCCCAAGACAAAAGAAGCTTCACCTAAATCCTTCATATCAAAATTTGAGGACAAAAATCTCTTGGTTTCCTGTAGCAGAGTGACATCACTACTTGCTAGTAGAATGTCATCTACATACAGCACTAGGAAAATATATTTCCCATTCTTAAACTTTGCATACACGCAATTGTCCTCAACATTCTCTTTGAACCCAAACTTCCTGATTGTCTTATCAAACTTCAAATACCACTGTCTGGATGCTTGCTTTAAACCATAAATGGACTTCTTCAGGCGACAGCCCATTCTTTCCTTGCCTGTCACAGCAAAACCTTTCGGTTGTGCCATGTACACTCTTTCTTCTAGATCCCCATTGAGAAACGCTGTCTTTACATCCATCTGATGTAATTCTAGATCAAAATGTGCCACTAGGGCCATTATGATTCTAAAGGAGTCCTTGCTTGAGACGGGAGAGAACGTTTCATTGTAATCTATCCCTTCTCGCTGAGTAAAACCTTTTGCTACCAGTCTTGCTTTATACCTTTCTATGTTCCCTTTGGAGTCACGTTTCACTTTGTAGACCCATTTACAGCCTACTGTTTTGGCTCCTTCAGGAATTTCCTCTAGGTCCCAAACTTTATTGGTACTCATGGACTTTAATTCATCTTCCATGGCTTCTTGCCACTTAGATGCTTCAGTGCTCCTCATAGCTTCTTCAAATGAGGTAGGTTCATCCTCCATCTGAACTTCTTCGCATTCATAGACTATGTAGTCATCTGGAATAGGAGACTTTCTCACTCTTTGAGGTCTGCCAGAAGGTTCTGCTACTGGCATTCCTTGTTCTTGAAACTGATCTTGTTGGGGCTGCTGTTCATCAACTATGGGTTCATCCGGTTCCTGAAGGACAGGTTCCGAATTAGCCGTAGGCGAAAAAACAGCAGGTGTTGTCACCACTTGCGTAGGTCCAACAACAACAGGCAGCGTGAAGTAGGGTTCCTGCACCATAGGGATGGGCACGAACACCCGCTTCTCTTCAAGGGTGATTTCTCGCGCTGTCTTGCTCCCCCTGATCATCTGATCTTCTAGAAAACTGGCGTGTCTTGTTTCCACAAACTTGGTATGTCTACTAGGGCAGTAAAAACGATAACCTTTTGACTTTTCTGGATAGCCAATGAAATGGCAACTTACTGTTTTGGGGTCTAGCTTTCCTATGTTTGGGTTAAATACTTTTGCTTCGGCAGGGCTCCCCCAGACACGCAGATGGTTGACTGAGGGCTTCCTGCCGGTCCACAACTCATACGGTGTTTTAAGTACTGACTTGCTCGGAACTCTGTTGAGAATGTGAATGGCGGTTTTTAAGGCCTCCATCCACAAACTCAGTGGCAGAGTGGAATAGCTCATCATGCTGCGCACCATATCCATCAGAGTACGGTTACGCCTTTCTGCTACTCCATTTTGCTGTGGGTCGCCCGGCATTGAATACTGGGCTACTATGCCATTTTCCTGTAAGAACCTTGCAAAAGGTCCAGGAACTTGTCCATAAGGGGTATGTCGACCGTAGTACTCCCCCCCACGGTCAGATCTCACTACTTTGATTTTTCTGTCTAGTTGATTTTCAACCTCAGCCTTGAATATCTTAAACTTGTCTAAAGCTTCTGAACGTTCTTTGATTGGATATATATATCCAAAACGAGAGTAGTCATCTGTGAATGTGATGAAGGAATCAAAACCATCCACAGATGTTACTGGAAAAGGTCCACAGATGTCTGTGTGGATCAATTCTAGTACTCCCGTGCTTCGCTTAGCGCCTTTCTTTATGTTCTTTGCTAACTTGCCTTTAATGCAATCAACGCATTGCTCTAACTCTGAGAGTTCTAGTGGTGGGAGTATTGATTCTTTGACTAAGCGTTCTATTCTCCCCCTCGAAATATGGCCTAAACGACAGTGCCATAATTTCGATGAGGAATCAATTCTCTTCCTTTTCTTGCTAGCATCTGCGGGTATTGCATCCTCAGCATTATTACATTCAGCATTCACATTCTCAGACGTAGATAATAAATAAAGTTTGTCTTGTCGGAAGGCAAGACCCACACACTGATTATTTAACTGTAACTTGCAATCGTTCTTGCTAAAATGACAATCAAAACCATAGTCTGACAAACATGAAACTGAAATCAAGTTTCTGGCTAAAGAGGGAACATAAAGAACATCATGCAGCTGAAGTGTGAAGCCACTAGCTAAGTCTAGAGATAAATTTCCTATAGCTCGAACTTCAGCTTCAACGCCAGTGGCCACCTTAATCTGTCTTTCTCCTCTTTGAAGGGTTCTCCCTCCATTGAATCCCTGCAAAGAGTTAGCAACATGAACAGTTGCACCTGAGTCAATCCACCATGTGGATCTAGCATAACTTAGATATAAGGATTCATCAACAAAAGTTATAATGTCCTCACCCTTGACTAGGCAGTGTCTCATGAACTTAGGGCAGTCGTGCTTCCAATGCCCTGTCTCATTGCACCATCTACAGCGATCCGGGTCCTCCTGCTTCTGCTGGTTGTCTTGTTTTGGCTGTGCTTTGTGCTGTGAAGAGTTTCCTCCCTTGTTATGAGAGGTGGAGGCATCTGGAGCTTTCTTGTTGTAGAATGGCTTCTTGTTCTTTCCTTTGACAAAGTTCACAGAACCACCATTTGCATTCTTTAGCCTTTCTTCTTCTTGTACACACATTGCAATCACTTTCTCTAAATCCCAATCCTCTGGCTGTGTATTGTAATTGACAACAAATGTCTCATACTCTTTGGGTAGGGAGTTTAGAGCTAAGTGAATGATGAAACCATCTGCCAGGGGCATCTTTAGCTTGTCTAACTTAGCTGCCATGGTGCTCATGCTCAGAATGTGCTCTCTCACACTCCCACCTGTGAACTTCATGTTAGTGAGTTTCTGGATCAGTGTGGAAGCATGAGCTTTGGTGGAACCAGTGAACTGATTCTTCACTTTCTCAAGATATTCTTTTGCAGTTTCACATTCTGGAATGGCACCTCTTAAGCCCTCTGTGATGGTTTTCTTGATGACAATCTTGCACTTGCGGTTTGATTTTTCCCACTTGTATTTCTCAAGATCATACTTTGCTCTAATGGGAGCATAGTCTCGCTTCCGATTAGCAAAAGCTTCATCGGTCTCATTTTGGGCCCTTTCGGGCTCCTCTGGCTCAGTGGGTTTTGGCTCCTGAAGAGCCAAATCTATCTCTGCAAGTGCTAGAGCAGCATCAAGTTCTTCTCGCCACAGAACGTAGTTCTGTCCCGTCAGCTTTGGGATTGCACTAATAAAGTGCATCGCATTGAGAGCTTGGTCTGAAATTAAATATAATAATATAGTGAGGACATGAATAGTAAATCTAGGAAAAAATAATTGCATATCTTAATTTAACGTTGGTCAAAATCAAGATATACAAAAATTGACCCTTTACATAAATTCTAATCACCGTTGGGCAGAATAGAATAAATGCATAAAATATTAGAGCTTGCGCAGCGGAAAACTGGAAATTAACTTGCTATTTTTCAGAAGCATAACTCGCTGACTTGATCTCTAAGTAATAAACACGTTGGTGCAATTAAATAGAGATTAATTACTGGGCAAAACATGATTATTAAATGCTTCTGAAAATCAAAAAAATAAATTGAATAAGAAAAATTTCACTGTGCTTGAAACGGGCCGCGGCCAACTATTCGGCCCACGGCCGCTTGCGGCCCAGCTCGGGCAACTGGGCTGGCTTTGGCGCTGGCCCAGCAGCGCGCCTCACTTTTTTTTTTTTTTTCGGCTTTGGCTAAAAGAATTCGGTCCAAAGCAGCTTTCGGCCCAGCCCAAATGCGCGCGCGGGGTAACTTGCTCGGCCAGGCCGCAACCTGGGCCGGCGGCGCGCATTCGGCCCAGCGCCGAAACCCGCCTGGGCTGAAACTAAGCCCATTGATTCCTGGCCGTTGGATCTTGCACTGTTGAATCCGACGGTGTGGCGCGCGAGTCGGAAGTATAAAAACCGCCAGCGCCGTTCGGTGACTCAAAACCCTAACTCATTTGTCACCGACGGCTTTCTCTCTCTCTTGCCTTGCTTCTCCTCTCTCATCCCACCGAAAGCACAAAAGAGTCCGGCGGCCGGAGAGGATGACGGCGCCGCCCCGAGGGCCCTGGCCGGTGCGCGCGCTCTCCGATGGTGGAGCGCGCCGCCGTCTAGGGTTTTCGAGTGCGGTGCCCTAGCGCGGTTCTCACTGGATGGCCGAATACGGAGGGCCGCGCGGCGGCGTGGAAACCCCCGGACGGTCTCTGTGCTTGTCCCGGACGTCGGCGACCGTGGCGGCGGTGCGGGGAGGACCGCGGCAAAAATGTAAGTGCATGGATCCCCCCCCCCCGGCCGTTCCTCTTTGCTTTTAGGGTTAGGGTTCGGTGTTCTTGCGGTAGCTAGGGTTAGGATTTGAAAAAGAAAAAACCCCCTTTCTTGTTACTTGCTGCTCGTTCTAGAGGATTCCCGAGCCCGATCTACTACTAGATCGGCCGATACCATTGATAGGACTTGCTAATCTTGCTAGGATCTAACACTAGTAGCGTGAACGGGAATCGGGATACAAATAGAACAACCTATGGTGTACTGTGATGTAGATCTAGGAGTCTAGAGATTAAACCGTCATTGGAGGGAGCGGATCCGGAGGCGTCCATGGTGTTGACGTCGCGGTGGTGTAGATCACGTCGTCCTTCGGGTCTCCACCGGCACTGACCGACGACTGGGAAGCAGTAGGGGAGAGTTGGCGGCGCGGTGGTGCTTCCCGACGCCACTGCGCAAGCCAATCGGAGGCCTAGGGTTGTTGAGTGGGGTTTTGGGGCTGCGGTGAACCTCGTACTGCGAGCCTGCGGCCCCCACTCCCTATTTATGGCGCAGCGCGTCGGGGGCCCACCAACCATGGAACGGTTGGGCGCCCCCGATTAGGGCGCGATCCAGGGGAACGAGGCCCCAGCCGTTGGGCTGGGCCTCTGAGATCATCCTAACAGGTCATAGTCGGATGGTTGACTAGCAGCTCTTCCAGGGTAGATAGGTGGCTAAGCAGCGACCAGCTCCCGTAGTAATTAGCGGCAGAGACCAGCAGACTGGTTCTTGGTGCTGCGGATTTGTCGCATTCTTCCCTGAAATTAAGAACTTCATCGCTGTTGGTGATCTGCCACCTGTCGAATAGAGGTGGGCATGGTTTCAAGCTCAACCTCGGGCAATGTTCTATAACCAGTTCATGAAGCACAGGGAACATGAACTCCACTCTACCATCCTCGTCACGGTATGTCGTGTTCCACTCCTGCAGCGATATCATGTGACGCAAGGTGAGTTTTGATAGCTGAGGGAATGCTCGTTTGCCAGCACAAAAATCATCACCTCTGATTTTTGTGAGGCTGTTCAAGTATTCAAGGTACAAGTCTTTGAGGTTTGGCAACTGCCCGAGTGGTGGCAGACTTGTACAGCTCGGTAGTTGCCGCAACTGAACAGAAACAAGATTTGGGAGATGATGAGAAATGTTCATCATGAGCCAGTTTGGAAAGCTTATGCTGCCATATCCAATCAGCACCAAGTGCTTAAGACCACTTGGTGGAGCTAGCTCTCCCAGGACATCTTCGTCCTCTAAACCACGAGGAGCCACAACGGTCCAGCGAAGTTTCAATGTCGAGATGTTTTCTTTATTGCGCAATTGAATTGCGCTTGCTTCTTCTCGAACCCTTAATCTTTCGAGGCAGCTTATATAAAGCTCAGAAGGATCTCTGTCCTCAAGCTCATGAAGATTGCTGCCAGAATCACCTTCGTCACAGACCACTAAATGTGCAAACGGGTTACATTTGAGCTCAGATTCCATGATATTCTCCTTCAAAAGTTCTGAGCACTCGTCAATCACCAGCACCTCCAGACTATCAATTGAGCCTATACTGTCAGGTAGGGAATTTAGTTTTCTGCAGCCTGAGAGATCCAATGTATGTAGGCTCTTGAGATCACCGATACTTTCGGGTAGAGATTCAAAAGGATTCCAAGACAAGTCAAGATGCTCAAGGTTTGCAAGGAAGCTGATACTATGAATAGTTTGCCAAGCTTTTCTACCATCATCAAAGAACCCTGATAAGCTCAAATACTTAAGTTTGGTGAGGTCACCTAATGCACCTGGTATCACAAAGGAGCATCGTGACAAATCAAGATGCACCAGATTTATGAGCTTCCCAATAGACTCTGGCAATGCATCAATTTTATGGCAACCGGACAAGTACAGATACTGGAGTTCTGTCAGGTTGCCTACATCTTGTGGTAGCCTGTCAAGATTGGAGCAGCCTGACAAATTTAAGTACTGTAGTTTGGTGAGGTAGCACAATGCTTCTGATATCCTTACAAGTCCAGAGCAGGTAGATAATTCAAGGTGCACCAGGTTTTTGAGATTTTTAAGAGATGTTTTTGGCAGTTCCACTATTTCGGAACAACCTGACAAGTCAAGGTACATAAGATGTTCAAGTTTGCCAAGTGATTCTGGTCTTGGTGAAACCTGAGAAGATCCATGAATGTTCAGGTATTGTAGTTTTGAGAGCTCAGAAATACATTTGGGGAAACTCCGATTTTGCATCCCTGGAGCAACAAGAAACCTCAGATGCTTCAGCTGCCCAATAGATGATGGAAACCTACTGATGGAGGATTCGGTCAAGTCCAGTACACGCAAACACTTGGCAAATGAAAAGGAACCGCCAGTGATGCCCAGATTGCTGCAATTCTGGAAAAGCAAGGCCCTTAACTTGGCTGGTAAAATAGTCGATATCCTCAATGGCTTGCAACAATTTGTGAGCGATGCATAAAGGCGATACTTTGAGTCCACCAAACTTCTCGCTTTGTCAGCGTTATACACAATCAACTCTTCATCCATGACTGATCTTGCAAGGTCGTACACTAGATCATGCATGGAGAACAATGAACTTCCCTGAGCGGTCTGAAATAATAAGTGCGGGAGATCCATTAGAAATATCAAACTATCCTGATGTCTACAGTATTGTGCAAGAGAACTATATTGACAATGCCAAAACAATGACTCGGTCAGTCATTGGCTAAGCCAAAAATAATTCCAACAAACAACAGTCAAACAGTGCGCCGCAATTTATCGATTTAGATTTAGGTGAAATCATGGAAGTGCCTAGAGGCATGGCGGCACCAGATTTTGGGAAAGAAACAGAGACTACACTATAATTCAATATCTCCAATGCACTCTTCACGTTAAATCTCACGATATGCACTAGACAAAAAAAAAAGGCTAACTCCTATAATTTTTCACAAATGACTTTTAATTTGGTAGACTCTAATCCTAATGTATACAGTATTGTGCAAAGAATTATATTGACAATGCCAAAACTGTGACATGATGATTGAGTAAAAGGAGGACAAATATCATCTTTGGCGTTTCCTTTTGTTTTTTTTTCCTTCACGCTGCGAAATCAGATCATGGTTGAAAATTAAACAAGCCTGTCTCTCAGGGATGTGGAGAATATGTAAGTTCAGACAACAATGATAACACAATATTATGTTACAATGATAACACAATACTATGCCATCCGTATCAATCAATTTATCTAAGTTTCCATGGCAACAATATGAATGAACGAGCACTGGACAACGCCTATTTTATTAGATATAGCAGAAAAAAATACTAAGGCCCTATTTGGTTCGCAGCGTGTGTGTGTGTGAGAGAGAGGAATTGAAAAGTAATCTAACTAGTAATAAAATGAAAACCACTTTCTAGATATTAGTTTCAATCAATGGGATCCAAACAGGCCTAAGAAAATTGTCCTAGAGGCAATTGTCAGGCCAATTGAGGGGGAAAAAAACGGGGTGTGTGTGGGTGGGGGGGGGGGGGGGGTGTTGGACACTGCACTCACCACTACCAGAATAATGCTAGTATTTGTATTTTCGATCAACCCACACCCCTCTATCGCTCCGCACCCGCATGGCCAGATCCACCTCCACAGATCCAGTGATGATGTGACTTTAGGCTCCACATCAACCATCCGACTAAGATCCAACCACTCAGCACGTTTCAAGCAGCACCTAGGGGGTGTTTGGATCACGACCTGACCAGGGGACCCTCGTCGAGGCCTGTTGATCTTAGCTCCAGGTGCTCAGTCTAGGTGAACTACTTGGTCCAGGCATGATTTCCATGCCTTGAAGCAAACATCCCCTTAGATTTTTCAGGACCACTAATACGCTCGTGCTCACTACGATGTTCTGGTGGTACAACGGTTGGGCGTGGTTTGGTAAGCATGTTGTATGTGAACCCGCAAATAGGTTTACAAATCTATTTGCGGATTCTCGGACAAACTCACTTGCATCTCTAGGCCACTCGGTAGCACCACAGGAGGCCACGGTCAGCTAGGACACCGCGACGTGCTACTAGGAACGTGATATGGTGTCATGTTTCTTGTCCCGGGAACGTTGTTTTGGTTGTTACTTCTGAAATATGTTGCCACAGTGAAAAAACTTTTCTCAAAAAGCAAGGAACGTTGTTCCCCTTGTGGTTATTACTTCTGAAATATGTTGCCATATGAAAAAACTTTTCTCAAAAAGCATACCAAATTCCATGATTCTCATTGAACGATCCGATCATCCTGTGAATATGGTGATTATGGGTGTGGGGTGCGGCAAAGACAGACAAGCAGCACACAACATACTACAATGACTCGGTGAGTCATTGGCTAAATTGAAATCATTCCAACAAACATTAACCAAACAGTGCAGCACAGTTTGTCGATGTAGATTTAGGAGAAATCATGGAAGCTAGCGGCACCAGATATTGGGAAACAAGAAACAGAGACTACACTATAATTATCTCCAATGCACTCTTCACGTTAAATCTCACGATATGCACTAGACAAAAAAAAAAGGCCAGCCCTGTTCGCTTGAACTTATCAGTAGTTACTTTTCAGCGAAGGAACAATGTTTTTCTCTCAAAACAAATCAGCATCAGTATCAGCAGCAGTCAAATTTCAGCGAGCCGAACAGGGCCTAAATACTATAATTTTTCACATATGACTTTTAGTTTGGTAGACTCTAATCACATTGTCAATAACTGTCATTAGATTTACTCTAATTTTTTTTAAAAAAAACACACAACTCTTATTATGAAAATGCATAAACTCTAAATCTACATCTAAATTACCTATGTCTACCATTATTAAATATAATTTACGATAACCCCTAAATTTGCACTGTGTTTTCTATTATTAAAGATAATGCAAAGTAACACATAAATATGTTTCCAAATTACCCACATATACCATTATTAAAGGTAACATAAGTAATTTGTTTCTAAATTATCCACCAACAAAAATATCCCTCAAATCTATATATATATATATATATATATATATATATATATATATATATATATATAACAGTACAAGGTATTAAAGAAAGCGTTATAATAATCATAAAGTATGCTATATATGTTTCTAAGTTACATACTTTTACCTATGTTAAATTAAAAGTAAGAATAAATGTCTTGTATCACCATGTAGACCAAGTAAGGATGCATCCATTGGATAAGTACTTATTTCAATAGTTTTTCAATCATGCAAACCACGTACAAGGAACATTGGCAGATCACTTTAAATTATATTACTACATGAAAATAAATTTTGTAAACTGTTTTTTAAGCAAATCTGGAGGGGCCAAAGCCCCTACAGCTTTTTATATTAAAAAGAGGAACAAAGATACAACAGATAAGTTTGTAAATTCTTCTAAACAGAATATTTCGAGTAAATTGTTTCTTCAGATAAGTTTATACATTATTACTAACACATTATAACATATCAAGGTGTTCTAGTCCGCATATGGTTCTAATATTCCGTTTAGAAGAAACATCACAGCATTTAGACGCAAAATATCAATCTACTCAAATTATGTTTTTATTATGATTCAGGACAGAGAAGTTAAAAGAAAAAATAAACCGTTTAGTCGTGGAATTGTGTAGCGTACCATTGGCAACTTTGAATGCTGAAGAAAAGACATGCCTAAGAGCTGGCCGAAATACATGTCACCAAGCAGTAAGTTTGAAAACATATTTGATGGCTTGATGAAATCAAGAGCGATCCATTGGTGAATCAGATTATCTTTAGAAATACTGTGGCCTCTTGGAAAGATGGCACAGTAGGCAAAGCATAACCTCAAATTTGGCGGCATAGCAATGTAAGATAACTTTAGGGATGGCAGCACTGAATTTTCTGCGAAAGGTTCATTCCAAATATCACTATTGCTCACTTCTTTCCATTGCTTCAGATCCATTCTGGACAACATGAACCCTAGTGCTTGAGCTGCTAATGGCACACCTCCACACTTACTTGCAATCGCCTGACCAATTTGCTGTAGCTGCTGTTTGTCCTCTCTAGATTCGAAGTGTGTGTGTTTCTTAATAATATCCCAGCACATGTCATTATTCAGGGGACTAAGCCTGAATGGTGTAATGGTGCAAATTCTATTTGCTATGTCTTCGTTGCGTGTTGTTACTAAGACTTTCATCTTACTGCTAGCATTAAGCATAAGTTTCAACTTATTCAACTGAGAGTCGTCTGTCTCCCACAGGTCATCTAGTATAATAAGTGTCTTCTTATCAAGAAGCAGTTCTTGAATGCGCCGGTTTATGAACTCCATGTCATCTCCATCATGTCTCCCTTCTTTCAGTACTTGAGAAATTATGGTGTTCCCTACCCTTTTCATATCCAACACCTGGGACACATAAACCCACACCAGATGGTCGTAGTCCTTGAAATGGATATCACTGAAAACTAGTTGAGCCAATGTTGTCTTGCCAATGCCACCAAGCCCAAACATTGGAAGAATTGCGGCGCCTTCTTTGTTGTTGCTTGCAGATAACAATGCTATGACTCTCTTTCTTTCTTTGTCTCTCCCCACGATATCTGCTTTGTTGATCATGGATGTTGTTTGTCTATCAGTAAACAGATGATCATTGTTAATTCTTGGGTAAGGCTCGAATTTGAAGTTCAGGTGATCCTCTTTAATCTTTCTCAGTTGGTCACGTATCTTCTTCATTTTATTAGCCATGGAAATCTTGGATGCAATTTCAAGACATGAGAAAATCCCCGTCATCTACAAGAAATTTGTTCAGAAACAAATGATTACTTAAAGCAGGGCGAAGAGAAAAACATTAAGTCATCAAATCATATTTAAGCTCAAAAAGAATAACATTCAAGTTTTTTCATAGGTCAAAACAACCTTAGGTTTAACCAAGTTTACACAAAGAGAATTTTACGGTGCTTGGAAATAATGAGGGTCATTCATTTAGTTAGATCCAATGGTTAAAAATTAAGAGGAAGTAATATTGGAGGAACTTAAGGTACCTATAATTAGTGGGTACCGAACTTGTTCTAAATTAAATCCAAAAGGTATAATAGCACTTTCACCTTGTATGTTTTTTCACAACAAATTGGATATACTGCAGCATATGAATGGACCCTGGAATTGTATCGAGTACTCTTAATCAGGGATGAAAACGGTACGGATATTTTCCGACCGTATTCGAGACCGAATCCGTTTATAGGGGTTTTAATCCATCCGTATCCGAGTCCGGATATTTAACATCCGATACCGTATTCGTATCCGAATATTTAAATCACATATTTATGATGTCGATATCCAATTATATCCTATCCGGCATTTTTTATACTATCCGTATTCGAATCCGAATCCGAACATAAATATGAAAACAAATACGATATCAGTGATATCCGTCCGTATCCGATCCGTTTTCATCCCTACTCTTAATGTCATGCCGCCGCCGACCACTTCTCCGCTTGGGCCTTGTTTAGTTACCCTCAAAATTCCAAGTTTTTTCACTCTCTCTCCATCACATCAATTTTTAGCCACTTGCATGGAGTATTAAATATAGGTAAAAAAATAACTAATTATACAGTTTAGTTAGAAATCACGAGATGAATCTTTTGAGCCTAGTTGGTCCACGATTGAACAATATTTATCAAATAAGACGAAAGTGGTACTATTCATCGGATTGAAATTTTTTTAATCTAAACATGGGCTTGGTGCGCCGGCCAACGAGATGCCCCTGTCAGGAACGACCTGCCAGGTGGGCCTAGGCCAGACTGGTGCCCTGGCTACAAAAGGAACCAGATGAGGCCAAGGAGCGGCATCAAACAAATCTTCAGAACTGTTAGAAATCGGGTTCGATCGGTGGCACTCAAGACACACAAACACACAGGCACATATAGCTTTGGGAGGAAGAGGGAGCTTCTTTGTATTTCACTTTCACTTCTCATCTGATCTTTACCGTGGTGAAAAGGACCTCCTATTTATAGACAGGAGGACTGAGATTTACAATGTGAAAAGCTTGAACTTCTTCCTCCTCTCCATTAATTTGGCTACTATTCATAGTCTTTGTTCACACACTGTTTTTAGTCTTGCAAAGACTTTGATTTTCAACACTCCCCCTTGGCCAAATTTATGCTATGTGTATGCCTCATTAAAAACTCCCCCCAAAAACCCAGTGGGAAAAAAGGGTAGGAGAAAAGAGTACATCACATGCATCGCTTATGCTGCACCTGTTGCCTCATTAAAAACCTTGCGTGAGAAAACCCAGTGGGAAAAACTCACCAAGGAAAAACGAGTACAACAGTTTCGATTTTCAGGATCTGGTCTCCAGGACCAACATGCAATCTTTAGGTCTTCAGGACCTACTGATCTTCAGGATCAGTTTGTGATCTTCGAGATCACAATTGTGGGCTATGATGTCAGGGAGCCTTCGCCCCATGAACCCTGCAACTCTTTGAGCCGCCTCATGCCAATTCCATGGACGCACCTATAGAAGCTAGATGCGGGCAGAGATTTTGTGAGCAGGTCTGCAAGATTCTCACATGATCTTACTTGTAGGATATTAATCTCCCCGCTCTTCTGGAGCTCGTGGGGATAAAAGAATTTTGGAGCAATGTGCTTCGTAAGATTGCTCTTGACATAGCCAATATGCATCTGTGCAACACAAGCCGCATTATCTTCATAGATAATGGTGGGGGTGTCAGCGACATTCAATCCACATGACTTCTGGATGTGATTGATCATTCGTCGCAACCAAACACACTCTCGTGTGGCTTCGTACAAAGCAATTATCTCTGAGTGGTTAGTCGATGTGGCAACCAGGGTCTGCTTTATAGACCGCCAAGAGATGGATGCACCACCACAGAGAAAGACAAATCCAGTTTGCGATCTGGCATTATGTGGGTCAGACATATAGCCAGCATCTACATACCCCACCATGGTTGAAGCTTGGTTCTTCGGGAACCATAGACCAAGGTCCTGGGTACCTCGTAGGTACCTCAGAATGGCCTTGACACCAACCCAATGCCTCCTTGTTGGGGCTGCACTGTACCTTGCCAACAGATTTACTGCAAACGCAATATCAGGTCTTGTGCAGTTCGCAAGGTACATCGGTGCTCCGATGGCGCTTAAGTATGGAACTTCAGGTCCCAATACTTTCTCATCATCGCCCTTAGGTCGGAACGGGTCCTTATCCACTTCTAGGGATCAGACCACCATGGGGGTTTTAAGAGGGTGGCACTTGCCCATATTGAACTTTTCAAGTACCCTCTTAGTGTAGGTAGACTGGTGTACGAAGACTCCTTCAGGGAGATGTTCGAGCTGCAGGCCCAAACAGAACTTGGTTTTACCCAAGTTTTTCATCTCAAATTCTGCCTTGAGGCAAGCCATCGCTTCCTCAATGTCCCCTGTAGTCCCGATGATATTCAAATCATCGACATAGACTGAGATGATGTAGAAACCCTTCAGGGATTTCTTGATAAATACACAGGGACAATCATCATTATTGATGTAACCTCTCTGTAGGAGAAAGTTACTCAAACGGTTGAACCACATCCTTCCGGATTGTTTCAAACCATACAACGACCGCTGCAGGCGGACGCTGAACATGTTGCGGTTTTGATTCGTTCTAGGGATCTTGAGTCCTTCAGGGACTCTCATATAGATCTCCGAATCAAGTGACCCATACAAGTATGCGGTCACGACATCCATCAACTGCATTTTTAAATTCAAGTTAGCTGCCATGGATATGAGGTATCGAAACGTTATGCCACTCATAACAGGAGAGTAAGTCTCATCATAATCGACGTCGGGTCTCTGCGTGAACCCTTGTGCCACTAGCCTCGCTTTGTACCTCACCACCTGGCCATGTTCATTCCTCTTCTGGAGGAAGACCCATTTGCATCCTACAGGGATGACTTTTGGAGGTGTTGGGACTGCAGGCCCAAAAACCTCTCTGTGGCAAAGCGAGCGCAACTCTGCCTCAATTGCTGCTTTCCATTTGTCCCAATCTGAGCGCTTCCAGCACTCTATCATGGACTTTGGTTCTGGATCCGGATCCATTGAGTCAGCAATTTTTGAGGCAAAGTATATGTCGACAACAGTGGTCTTTCTATGATATGACTCTCCTGATTCCACATAATTAGTGGCGATCTCCTCATGATCGTCCTCCCACTCATCATGATTTCCCATAACGATTGAGCTAGGGCGTTCCGATCCACCAATGCGATAGTGCGCGCGCGACGCATTGGGATTTCCATCTTCAGGATGGTGTCCTTCAGGGACTTCCTCAACTTCAGGTTGAGTTGCCACTTCAGGGGCATTCCTGACTTCAGGTCGAGCTTCTTCAACTGATTCCTTAAGTGATGCAAGTGGCTCAGACCGTTTCTGCGGACGTCTCCGCGGAACCTTGTCCTGAGCACCTGGAGGCCTCCCCCTCTTCCTAGGATTAGGGGAGACAGTAGAGTTGGGAGCCTTCAGGGGTACCTGAACTCTCTCCGGTGCATTTACTGCAGGTATATGCGACCTTGTCACTCTTTTGTGATCAGTGAAGGCATCTGGCAGCTCATTTGCAAAACCTTGCAAATGTATGATTCTCTGAACTTCTAGTTCAGATTCACTAGTGCATGGGTCTAAGGATTGCATCCCAGATGCATTCCATTCAATTTCCCGGCATTCTTCTGGATGCCTATCTCCCCCTAATGATGGGAAATGGTCTTCATCGAAGACACAATCAGCGTACCGAGCCGTATGAAGATCCCCAGTCATAGGCTCCAAATATTTGATTATGAAAGGAGTCTCATAACCAACATATATCCCCAACTTCCGGTGGGGTCCCATTGTTGTACGCTGAGGTGGTGGTATTGGCACGTATACCGCACTGCCAAATACACGCAGATGGGAAATACTTGGTTCTTTTCCACGCACTAGCTGTAAGGGGGAGGTATCATGGTATGCAGTTGGCCTGAGTTGAATCAGTGCTGCAGCATGTAGCACTGCATGGCCCAAACAACTGGTTGGCAGCTTGCAATTCTGCAACAACGGCCTGGCAATCCACTTGATCCTCTTGATCAAGGATTCAGCTAGACCATTTTGTGTGTGGACATGTGGTACTGAGTGCTCTACCTTAATTCCCATGGCTAAGCAATAATCATCAAAGGCTTTCGACCTGAACTCACCAGCATTATCCATCCGAATAGACTGAATGCGGTTATCAGGGAAACTTGCCTTTAGCCTGATGATTTAGGCAATAAGCTTAGAGAAAGCATGGTTTCTGGTGGACAATAGGTCCACATGGCACCATCTTATAGATGCATCAATTAGTACCATAAAATACCTAAACGGGCCCGACAGGGGCTGAATAGGTCCACAAATGTCACCTTGTATCCTTTGCAGGAACATAGGTGACTCATCCCTAATCTTCAGGAGGGATGGTCTAGTGATTAGTTTCCCTTTTGCACATGCAGTGCAAATAAAATCTTCAGGATTAGAGAAACTTTTGACATCATGGCCAGCAGAATTATTGATGATTCTTCTCATCATACTCAACCCAGGATGACCCAGACGGTCATGCCATATTCGAAACGATTCTGTGTTTCTGAATATGGTCTTCATCGCAACATATTCTTCCATGGGTTTTATGTACGTATAGTACAAACCCGATGGCGATGAAGGGAGTCTCTCCACCACTCTCTTTTGGTACCCGTCGAATTTAGTGATGATCAGGTATTCAGTACCTTGCTCAATCTTGGTTTCAACATGGAAACCATTCGCACGGATATCTTTGAAACTCAAAAGCGTGCGCTTTGAGTCAGGATACAACAGTGCATCCTTCACAAAGATTTGGGTACCCATAGGGAGAACCAGTGTGGCACTTCCGGTGCCCACAATATGAGCATTGCTTCCGGCAATGGTCATAATATTTCCATTTTTCTTAGTCAGTGTTTGGAAATATCTAGTTTCCCTTAGTATCGTATTGGTGGTGCCACTGTCTACCAGACAGATTTTCGCCTCAGCCATAGGGTTCCCACAGGCTCTGTTAAATACCATGGAAGAAATAACAAAAATTTAACACAGAGCTATATAATGAGATAAACATGGTTCCTGGGAAACATACGATGGTTTGGGCCATCTACCATATTACAAATGCTCTTCAGGAGCATACATGGCCGAACCTTTAAACTAATACATGTGGGCATCGCATTTGACTTAACATGATATGTTGGAGATTACTGTAGGTCTCCAAATATATCATAGTCACTCCTAAGAAGGTCGTCATCACTATCGTCCATTTGGACGTCACCACCACTTGCGCCAACGGGCACGTTGTCGCACTTCTCAGGTTGAGCTTCAGGCTCAATGGTGAAGTGAGATTCATGCTGATCTTTACCTTTGTTTTGTTGGTAAAGATCAGCAAGGTGCTTGGGGGTGCGGCATGAACGGGACCAATGTCCCTTCACTCCACATCGAAAGCATTCACCTTGCTCTTCCCCATCATGGGCACCTTTCCCCTTCTTGGGTCCGGGCCTACCCTTGGGCTTTCCCTTGCCCTTGAACATGACGCCTCTCTTCCTCTTCCATTTCCCCTTTCCACGACCTCTATGGCGGTTGCGAGAAATCTCAGCAACATTGGCATGTGCTTCAGACACGGCCAAGGAACCAGTGGGTCGGGTAGAATGGTTGTTCATGAGAACCTCATTCTGTTGTTCGGCAAGTGATAGCACTTCACTCAACTCAGAGTACTTCGAGTACTTTGAGTTCCTATATTGCTGTTGCAATACTATGTTGCCGGGGTGGAAGGTGGATAGAGTCTTCTCGATCATGTCAGCGTCAGTGATCTTCTGGCCACATAGACGCAGTTTGGTCGCAATCCTGTGCAAGGCGGAGTTGTACGCTGCCACAGACTTAAAGTCTTGGAAGCGTAAATTGATCCAATCCTGTTGTGCTCTCGGAAGCACAATCGTCAGCTGCTGGCTGAAGCGGTCCTTCAGGGACTGCCATAGGACAAATGGATCTTTCTCCGTCATATATTCACACTTCAAGTCAGGGTGAATATGGTGTCGCAGGTAGTGCAACGCCTTCGCCTTGTCAGGCTTAGTGCGCTCATCATTGCCAGCTTCAGGCTGGACAATGGTATGATCGAGGCTCATGCCATCGAGCCTGATCTCGATGTCGGTAGCCCAGGTGAGGTAGTTGCTGCCGTCCACGGCGAGCATCTCGAAATCCCTCTTTGCGATGTCTGACGTGTCTGCACAATTTAATGTACATGATTTAGTGTCGATGCGTAATCTTCCGGATTACGACTTAACATAGTCTTCAGGACTATGCGTAAATTTCCCAGGTGTAATCTTCAGGATTACTTTTATTCAAAATATCTCATGATATAAATTGCAATAAATAAATTTGCGGGATTTAAATGATTGCAAGAAATAAGTTGCAGTAAATATAAATAATAAACTGCAAGTAATTAAATCTGCAGGATTTAAATACGGGAAAGTAAATTACGATAAATAATAATAATATGCAGTAATATAAAGAAATATGGTAGACTTCAGACCACATATTTGGGTGTAGCAGTGGACTTCGAGCCACTATTTTTGCATTTGTGCAATAGCTTTACACCTGCATGTTCAGTACGAGAGCAAAGAACATGCATGTGGTGAGTTCAGGTCACTGTCAGAAACTCAGAAGAGGCAGCTGACTGCATTCTCTGATCCGTTCTTATCCCTTCGGGAGATAAGATTTTTTTTTCTTCTTTATCTATCACATGTTCCCTCGTACAGGGAACAAGACTCGCCCTTCTCACATGCTATTCTCCCTTATCCCTTTCACGCACAGCATGAAAGGAAGAGCGGCGGCCATGAAAAACGGCACCCCTTGCGCCTGCACGGCTGCATGCCCAGGCGCGTTTGCCGGCCTTCTGGGCCACTGCGCCTGCACTCAAGCGCGTCCACGTCCAAGCGGCGACAGCAGCTGGCCAGGTCGCGCGCCTGCGTCCGAGGCAGCGGCGGCGGGCCGCACGCCCCATCCCCCTGCGCGCGCTTGCTCTTGAGCGGCCGGGGAGAGCCTTGCGCGTGCTCCCTTGGTTCAGGCGGCGGTCAGGGAGGCCTGCGCGCTCGCGCCTGGAGGAGAGAGGACAGGGTGCGCCTCCACGGGGCCCGCATGGCGCCTGTCCGCGCGCTGCGCATCGCGCCGGGCCGAAGTCGCGTCGGCTGACGGCGGTGGGGCCAGGGGCGCCCGCTCGTCCGTGGCCGAGGCCGCGCTGGGCGTCCCGCGCGCTGGGGGGCTGCTTGCCCCTGCTTCGGGCGGCAGCGGCGGCCAAGAGCCGCGCCCGGCAGTGACCAGCGGCGGCCGAGACCTGTGCGCGTCCGAGTATACGGAGCAGCAGCGGGGCTCGAGGTGCCCGCACGCCTGCTGAACGGCCAGAGGACCGGCGGCAACGTTGGTGGGGCAATAGGCTCCCGAGCGCCCGTGCCTGTGCCTCTTCTGGGGCACTATGCCGGTGGCCGGTCTGCTCACCTTCAGGGCGGCAAAATTGTTTTGTCAAGTTTTTCAGGTGAGCGGCGGGAGAACCGTCTTTGCATCACCCTCGACGGTACTTCAGGACCGGGACTCGACGAGCGGAGGCAGAGCCATCCTTGCATCGTCGTCGGTAAGGCTGTGTGTGTGTGCGTGCTTGTTCGTGTATAGGAAAAAGGGCATGTATAGATGAACAAGCATTTGTATCAAATATTGATGAACCGATTTCCTACCTTCTCACCTTTAGCTCGGTAGAGGCTCGTGCTGATAACGTGTTAGAAATCGGGTTCGATCGGTGGCACTCAAGACACACAAACACATAGGCACATATAGCTTTGAGAGGAAGAGGGAGCTTCTTTGTATTTCACTTTCACTTCTCATCTGATCTTTACAGTGGTGAAAAGGACCTCCTATTTATAGACAGGAGGACTGAGATTTACAATGTGAAAAGCTTGAACTTCTTCCTCCTCTCCATTAATTTGGCCACTATTCATAGTCTTTGTTCACACACTGTTTTTAGTCTTGCAAAGACTTTGATTTTCAACAAGAACAATTACCTTACCTTTACTTGTACCTTAGTTTACTGTTCTTCTTCCCTCAACCCTCTCTTTCTCTTTGTATCCGGTTGCTTGCCACTTGAATCGAGTTATCGGTTGGCAATCCCAGTTGGGTTGCTAACCATTGGTACCAGAGCCATCGATTTTGGTTCTCCTCCATGGATCCCTCCCTCAAGTTCGCCTTCGACGAGATCCTTAGGAGGTTGGATGCGCTCGATGCTCGGATGGAGCAGAGCTTCTCGAGGACCCTGGCCAGCGTGGAGCGATGGGGTGCCGCCGTCGAGCTCCGCGCCGGCGGCCTCGAGCGTTCTGGCGCGACGCAGCTCATTGAGTCCGACAACTGGGGCGGTCTCTTTGATGACGTCCCCGACGAGCCTGTCCCCGCGCTCGACTCCACCTCCTCCGACCTCGATGCGCTCGACTCCACCTCTTCTGACCTCGTTGTTCCCGACCACGACACGGTCGCGTCCACCACTTCCGCTGTCGTCACGGAGAATGAGCTCGCGCAGGCCGTCGAGAAGAAGCAGTTCGCGCTGCAGGAGGCCGAGCGTTCTGGGTTCCTCGTCGCGCGTGCCGAGCAAGAGAGGCGTGCCGCCATCATCCGCGCCGAAGGGTTGGATCTCACGCCGCCCCAGCCGTTGACACTGGTGCTGGCCTCCCAGTGCATCACCGCGAGTTCGACCCAAGGGTGCTTCGCTACGCGCCGGTTTCCGCCAGCGTGTTCGCCGCCAACGGCGTCGTCCTCGCAGCGCACTGCGTCAGGGGCCTCCCGGAGGCGCAGGACGCGAAGTTCCCAGGCTAGATCCGCGCGGCTACGCATCCTGGAGGCGGTCGTCCCACCCCGGAGCTCGTCACTCAACTGCACATGCGCGCTCAGCGCACGAAGGCCGCGCGGCGGAGTCGTCCGCTCCGGCGTCTCTTATGGTGCCCTCCCTGGCGCCTCGCTTCGTGTGGGCGGCGTCCGCGACGGTGCGGACATCGCATCCGCAGCTGCGCGCTCCGCCCGGACCTCGAAGCGGCGACGCCCTCTTCCCAGGGCGCCTCACCGAGCGCTTCGACCTCAACTCCTTCCTCCACGGCGGCACGCCCCACCGCTGTGAGATCTCCATCCTCCACCACAGCGACGCGCCCAAGTTTCGGCTCGAGCTCCTCGCCTACACCGACGACCCGGTCGACTCCGGCCCCAAGTTCACGTCACAGTCCAGCTTCTGCATCCGTGACGGCGCGGAAGTCGCTGTCATCTTCCAGAAGCTCGACCTCAACGGCGCGGAGGGCAACGCCATGCACCACGGCCCCCAGCTCCTCGACAGCGGCGTCGCGCTCCACCGCTTCGAGTGCGGCGTTCCTCCTCAAGCTCCGCGGAGGAACCTGCAGCATTACACAGACCAACTGTCGACTCAAGTACTCAACGCCAACAACGACTAGAGGACCAACCGCATCCTCCACCATGCGAACCTGATCTGCTCCGCCGCCGCCGCCACCGCGTACTTCTTGGACTCAGCACTCACGGTCGTCAACTCAGCCAAGGGCGTCCACTTTCAGGTCTACGCCGCAGTTCGCCAAGCGACCTTCGAGCGCTTGCGACTCTGCCTTGACCCGGCTGCACTTCAGAAGCTCGCGTCCCCGCCTCAGTGCGTCGCCATGGCGGCGGACGCCGTGCTCTCGGCCGCGAAGGCCACGCGCCACATCAAGGATCTCGGCTGGTGCGAGTACCCCGTCGGCTCCCTCCTCTCCGTCCGTGCCGGGATACGGTTGCCCGCCGCCGCGATGGCCGAAGTCCGCATAGCAATCTGCGCCGTCGTCCCGGACTCTGTGGAGGCCTTCGTCAACTCCATCCTCCTCTCGGACGGCGACGTTGAGCTCGCCTCCTACGACATGCCAGCGCCCGAACCTTCCTCCGCGTCCGTGATGGCGATGCAATGCGTGCGCGTCTCGATCTCACGGGTCACCATGGGCACCGAGGGGCTGGGCACCAGCGGCCGCGCCTACGCCCAGCTCGACCTCTCCGACACCAGGCTCGGCACCCTCAGGGCGCTCAGACTCGCCGGCGTCATCTTCGCCACCGAGGGAGTGTCCGCGCGCTTCGCCTGCTACCGCGGCGTCTGCTCTGCCGCCTACTATGCCGGCACCGGCCCTGTGATGGAGACCGTGGGCCTGGAGTCCGTGGCGAACGTCGAGCTGAACAAGGACGTGTTGTTCCTCTGCTACGAACCCGTCTCACGCTGCGCCAACCCCATCCTCAAGCCCGCCGAGATGATGCTATGGCCCTACTGGGAGCTCGGCAAGATGGAGGGAACGCGCTGCATCTCGTGTGTGGACGCCCATGTCGACATCGTCATCGTCATCCAGCTCAGCTTCACGCGACGCAGCACCTTCAGCGCCATCACGTGCACTCTGGCCGAGCACCGCGAAGGCGGCAGCCTCCAGGAAAACCAGGACATCAAGCTGCTTCGCTTGCAGGGCGTCATCCGCTTCTCTGCCCAGGCTTAAGGATGGCAACGAGGCGGATTCGGTTCGGGTGAAGTCTTCGTGCACCCAAAACGAAACCTGAAATCAAAACCCGAATCCACCCCGAATCTAGAATCGGGTGAAAATCCATCCCCGAATCCAAACCCGCCGGATCACCGAAACCCGATGGATCCTCCGAAACCCGAAGATTATAGCCTCGCTGAGGTGGATGAGCTGCTCCGCCACCGTGAGCTCCCGCGCCGTGAACCGCCGGAGAAGCCACTGCTGCTCGGATCTGTCCCAGAGGAGGAGATGGCACCGGATCTAGGACCGCTACTGCTGCTCCTCCACCCGCCGACACCGGATCTAGTGGTGGCCGCCGCCTGTGCTTCGTGCGGCCTCCAGCCGTCGCCGCTGCCACCGCAGAAGCCCCGCCGCCGCAGGAGCCCCCGACGCCGCGACTCGGATCTGGCCCAGAGAAGGAGGTGGCACCGGATCTAGGACCGCTACTGCTGCTCCTCCACCCACCGACGCCGGATCTGGTGGTGGCCGCCGCCTGTGCTTCGGCCGGAGCCCCCGACGCTGCACGAGAGAGAGCGGGTGAGGGAGAGATGGAGCCGCGCCCACGCACACCCCCGCTCCAGGGAGCCGCACCGCTGCCGCCGTGTGAGAGAGAGATGAGGGAGGGAGGCGAGCGGGTACGGAGAGATTGAGAGAGCGGACAGCGGAGGGAGGGGGTGGGGTGACCGGGTGAGTGAGAGGGATGGAGGATTTTCAGGTTATATACTAGGGTTGCAAATGGGCCGTTAGTGGGCTGAGTTGTTTCGGGGCTCAAATGGTGATCCACGGGTGAAATTTAGAATCCACCCCAGACCCGCGGTATTTCGGGTATCCGAACCCGAAAACCCGTGGGCGAAAACCAGGCACCAAAACCGAAACCCGTAGACCCGAAATCCACAGGTATCCGCCCCGAACCCGATCCACTGCCATCTTTACCCAGGCTCCTGTGGTATCCCTTGCCGCTGGCTGGTTGAGCAAGGACGTTCGTTGTCGTGGAGACACTTGCCGTCTGCAACATCATTATGGTGACTACAACAGCAGCTTCAGCCACGGCTACGAACATTCCACTCTCGTCGGCGCAGTACACCTCCACGTGCACGTGTTCGCCTCCCTCGGCAATCCCGTCCTCTACCGCCAGGAGGTGGCCCTGTACCAGTACGTGCTCTGGCCCGACGAGGACCCGATGGAGACTGTGGGCCTGGACTCCGCGGCGAACGACGAGCTGAACAAGGACGCGTCGTTCTCCAGCAAGGCAGCAACAAGTGGATCCACGAATGCCACGGTCTGCGTCCTCAAGTTCCACTGCAGCGCCGCCCAAGACTTCACCGGCCCTGTCTCTCACATCTCCGAGTACAAGTTCAGCGAAGCGTCCTGCGGCAAGTGCATCCACAACGTCGGCTGCGGAAATTCCGGCAGGGCTGGCTTTCCACTAGGAGCTGGGCGTGGACTCTGGTGGCGGGATCTCAGTACCAGTGCTCTGCGCGAGGCTGTTGGGTGCGTTCGGCCTGCAGTGGCTGGGAAGCTCACAGAGGAAATGGAGGTGCGCGACGTCGAGAACATGGCCCAGGAGGATGTGTTCTGCCAAGAGATGTCTGCTCAACTACAAGAGGATGGAAGATCACCACTGCGGCTTGAGGGCAAGCCGCAATTCAAGAAGGGGGAATGTCAGGAACCACCTGCCAGGTGGGTCCAGGTCAGACTGGTGCCCTGGCTACAAAAGGAACCAGATGAGGCCAATGAGCGGCATCAAACAAATCTTCAGAACAATTACCTTACCTTTACCTGTACCTTAGTTTACTGTTCTTCTTCCCTCTTACCTTTACCTGTACCTTAATTTACTGTTCTTCTTCCCCCAATCCTCTCTTCCTTTTTATATCTGGTTGCTTGCCACTTGAATCGAGTTATCCGTTGGCAATCCCGGTTGGGTTGCTAACAGCCCCCCTCGGCCCTCGCCATCCAACTCCTCCACCTTCACCTCCCCGACGCCGCCAGCACCTGCGCCCCTGTCCATACCCACGCACGTGACGCCTACTGCCGCAACATCGTCGGCGCTCCCACCGCACCAGCGACGCCCCCGACCGCGGCTGCGTTCTCCACGCCCGGCAGGGCGACGCTGGCTTCGGCCTCGCCGCCGCCAGCCTCCGGCTCAACGCTCTCCACGCCCCTCGTGGTGTGGGCATCGAGTCTCCAGTGCCGCCCCTGACCGCGGCCGTGTTCCCCGCACCCGGCAGGGCGCGACGCCGGCTAAGACCTCGGATTCGCCGCCGCCAGCTTCCGACTGCTAAGCTCAGTGGCGTCGATCCCTTGCAGCGGACCGGCGGCAGGCCCTTTAAGCCGGCGCCGTCGAGCCCTAGCAGGCGGCAGGCCCTTGCAGCAGGCGGCCAGAGGCAGAACTTCGCAGGTAGCCGGCGGTGTACCCCGGACAGGCAGGCGGGCGGCCGTACGTGGTGCGCCCCGTGCAGGCAGCAGGCGGGCGGACGGGCGAGCGGCGTCGATCCCCTGCAACTAGCCAAGCCGCCGGCCCCTGCGGACGGGCGAGTCTGAGACGTGGACAGACGGCCGACACTGGTGAAACTAGTGCAGGCGAGCCGGCGAACTTGTCCGGTGATGCATGTGAGTGTTCCGTTTGTGCAGAAGGGAGAGATAAGACGTCGGTCAAAGTTAATGTCTGCACTAGGATGACTAAACTATCCTTAATTATATTTGTAGTATAATTCCTTTTACATCAGAGGGCCGAAAAAAAATTGCCGAACCACCGGTCCTTCCAAGCACCGTAAAACATTCAAAAGAATATTAAAATTAACATTTCTAAACAACCATAGTTAGATTCATCAAGATGTAACCTATACATAAATGTTAATAATCAACGTGCTTTTGTGTTAATAATCAACGTGCCCGAACTTTGTGCTGCTCCAGGAAATTAAAGAAGAAGCATCGATGTGGATTGTAGCGAGCGCCAAGCATCTGGGCAAACTTGTAATGAGGATGTATGAGCGTTGCTTTTGTGTGCCTTTTTTTTTCTGTTGTGGTTTTTGTTTCCTGCTTGTGAACTCTTTTTTTCAAAAAAGAAAGCTGCCCTCAGGGCTCCTCCTCTTTTTTTTAATACAACAGGTAGATCTCCTAGACTCCTACCAGTTCTTTCAAAGAAATGTTAATAATCTTTTCTATAACCTTGGTCGAATTAAACTCTTAAAAAAACCTTGCTCGAAATTTAAATGGTTTGAGTTAATTAGGACGGAGCTAGTAGATTTGAGCATACCTTTCCATGGGTCTGGTCGGAGTCGTCAGTCAGGCGCTCGTCGATCATATCGGAGATGTTCAGGGCGGCATTCTTGAGGCGCTTCAGCCACAGCCGCACCTCCTTCTCCTTGATTGACCTCTTCTCTGCATCCTCCAGTGCAGCCTCCATCGACTCCAGAGTTGCCTTCATGTCCTCCATATCATCCTCGAAGCAGCACATCATTGAGACCTGATCTCCGATGACGGAGCCTAGCTTCGCACCCACCTGGGTGATGATGGCCGACGCGAGCAACCCCGCGACATCCGCCATGGTAGCTCCTATCCCTCGCGGCTCCCGCTCTAGGCACGGTTGGTCTGAGGTCTGAGGAGGAGGAAGAGGACGAACTCAGGAGGGCCAACAACATAATATTTCGGGAGGGAATGAATTATCTACCTTGCTTGGGACCGGAGGACCAAAAAGCATGCGTTTGCTATGCAGTGGTGAAGAAACGAATCTAAGCTTTCCTCTTTCGTAGTTAAAGGAGAAGTATGAATACAACAAAGGTATAAAAGAAGAATAGAGAGCTGTGTGTTTCTCTCCGGACTCCTGCACGTTGAGCAAATTAAAGAAAGTAAAGTACATCGCTTTGGAATTAAATTGTATGGATCCAGAGTCCAATTTTCTCAAATGGACCTCTATTCATGATGGACGACACATACATCTTCAAAAACAAAAAAAAAAAAACAAAAACAAAAAAATCCAATGTAAGCACATATATGGTCCCACAAAATATTACCTTTTCTAGATCAGTTGTGCGATTAATTTTAGGTACACAATGTCGTCAATCAAGGATAGAGGTCCATAAGAGAACTGGACCCTGGGTCTATGCAATTTTATTCTGCTATTCAATTTTATTCCTAATGGCCCTCTCGTAGAAGACTGCATGAATCATTCCTCCAACTTAGGTTCAGTTTGGTATAGAACTCAAGGAGTTAAGCCATCCTGTTAAGATAAAGACCCTCTTTAGCATTTTATTTAAGCTTCACCTCCGGAAATCAAAAGCCCCGCCAAACATACACAGTTTGTGTATTCTATTCTGTATGTTTTACGATTTATTGTATTATTAATGCCTTTATATTTGGGTTGGTAAAAGGTATAAAAACTCGGTTTGACTTCGTGAAATAGAAATACATAAAGGGCAGTAATTTTTTTTAAGTATATCATGTTGATGCCTTTTATGTTTTAGTAAATAAAATGAAAAACTCAGTTTGATTATGAAGCACGTAGACACGGTAGTAAATCGGCCGCCCAAACTTAGTACTCATTCTGTCTTGGAATGATAATTATATTGGTCAAATTTTACTAACTTTAACAAACAATTATTCAAATTATACATTAGTTTAAGACATAAAACTTACTTGAATAGGTTTTTATTTAAAGTGTCTATGAGATTATAATAATTCTTTAGCAAATGACAATATACTGTAAAACACTTGTGATTAAAATCTTTTTTCTCTAATCAAAATATTCTTATCACCGCCGGAGGGAGTATTATTTTATTTTATTTTATTTTATTTTTTGAATCTAGCCAGAGGGAGTATTATTACTTAGATAGTTTCTGATACATTTTATTTTTTATTGTGATGAGGAAACCAAGAGGATGATGAGCCGGTCGGTTAGTGAGAAAGAAGAAGTGGGCTGGAATCAGCCCATCAGAGGAGCGCGGGCTAGCCAATAAAAGAGAGACCGAAGGAGGAGGTGGTTTGGGCTGGCTGCACAAGTTTGAGCCCAAGAGGAGTTTAAAGTATTAGAATATTTTATAAATTCGATTTTTGAAAGATAGAGGGTATTTTAAAAAACAATTGCACACCAACAAAATCATGCATAATGGTATGAATGCAACAAAACTTTATAATCTATATCATATTGGATTTAATAATGACTTCTATCCCATCGCTATGGTTTGTCAGATTTTTTTATATATATCCCTAAAGCCAAGGAGTTAGAGTTTGCCTTAGTGCCCATAGACATAGTAAGAGGTCTCAATTCCTTGCTAACCTTTGGGTCATGGACTTTGTGGAAGCACCACATCAACTATGTATTGAGTGGGACTATCCCTAGCATTCAACTTGTTCTTGGACATATTTTGGACGAGGCACACCTATATTGTCTTGCTGGTGCTAGAAATTTAGGCCCTGGTTCCTTGCAGATAGTAGCTATCTGCTAAGAGCAACTTCAGCAGACTACCTAAACCCACTACCTATCTCTAATTTAGGCAGTGGAGGCCAAAAAAATGATCTCTAGCAGGCTACCTATTAGACTACCTATTTTTATTGGGCCAAAAAATTCCCCCTCCCACTACCTACTTCTATTGAGACAACAGATGTGGCTACCTATTTTTCCCCCACCCGCCTCTGTCTTTCCTTCTTCGAGCATCATCCGACCCGCACGCGCCCGCAGCCATCGGCACGCCTGCAGGCTGCTAGCGTGGCTTGCCGGGCCCAGCATGGCATGTGAGCTCCCCGGCGCGAGCTCGCGGCACGGCGCAGACTTCCTCGCCAGCGCGGTTGCTACCGTGCCCCGCTGCCATCACCTACCTGGTGCGGCGACCTGCCCCAGCACCGCTTGCCGGCCCCGACACGATGCGCGAGCTTGCTCGCCGGCGCGGCTGCCTGCCCCCGGCGCGGGCACAGCGGATACTGACGTGGCGGCCCTCGTGTAGGCCCAGGTGCACCTCCCTGGTACGACAGTGGGGTGGTCCTACTCCATCTCTGCTCAGGCACGACAGACCTGCTCCATCTCTACTTTGGCGAGTTTGTCTATGGCGAGAAGAACACTGAAGAGGATGACATGTGGCACCCACATGTCATTCTCTACTAGGATTATTTTGGGTAGCCTGTTATAGGTAATACTGCTGGAGTTGGGAGCAAAATATAAATAGTATGAAAATAGGTGGTTACCTAAATAGAGAAATAGGTAGCCTGTCTTAGAGTTGCTCTAATAATAATAACCTATTTTGGATCCAAACAGGTATGGATAGTGGATTATCTAATTATTTGTTGGACCTCTAGATAACAACTATACCCCTAGTTGAACAAAATTAGATAATATTAGCTAATTGGTGGACCCCACACCCCTTCCATATCCCTAGCGCCTCCGCCTATGCCATGGCCATGACCCTCAGCCTACGCCTGCGCCTACTACAGCACCGGGGCGCTGTTGGGGGCCGTGCAGAGGAGCTCCAACGCTGCCACTGCCTCCATGGCCACTGATGTTGCGCTGCCTCCACGGTTGTCTCCCTGTTCCCTACCTCTAGCACTACGACGAGCAACACCTTGGCGCCTAGCCTCTCGCCGTGGCCAGATCCCACACCGCAGCAACCACCCCCGCCGGTGAAAGGTCCTAAATGGCCAGATCCCACACCGTGGCTCATGTTGCTTTGCACCGAAGTGCTTGTAGTAGGGAGATACAAGCTAGTCGAGAGAGGGATAGCTCCCAGGTCTCTGTGTGTGGGTGTGTTCAAGTGCTTGAGTGTGTGCTTAGTACATTGCTATTGAGTGGTATTGTCTTGTCGTGCCACCGCCTTTGGTCGAGGGTCCCTCCCTCCCCTTTTATAGTATGCAAAGGGAGGGGTCGGGTTACATCATTTCGATGTATGAAAATAGAAAGAGAATGCCCTAAGGTGCTCCCTATTCCTAGTTTTTTCTTAGCTCGTGCATTCGCACAGTCATCATCATGGTGGTGGCATGCCGTGGCTATAAATGACGCAGCGAGGCCATATCCTGACGTGGTGTCATGATGAAGGAGATTTCATGGCCCTAAAGCTGCGTCGGCGAAAAGGTAGGGGGGCCTCGATGACCGTTGCTCTCCGTCCCGTTGAGGTGGACACGATAGGGTGCGGCGTAGCATAGCTTCTTCCGGTTACTACCGTGAGGGATGAGGAAGATCCGTGGAAGCCTTGACCAGATCATGAATCAGGTGTTACAAGTTCCTAGGTGACCCTGCACGACACGACGAGCTCCTGTTCCTTAATAGGAAAGGGTAGGGGCCCGTGCGTACCCACGGTAGTGCATTATAGTGGGGTCGAGCGAAGGAGTAGCCGTACAAAGGGGTCAAGCGCCTCAATGACGTCACAAGGCTCGGATGCCTGGATGACGTCACGGGGGTCGAACGAGACGGAGAGAGGTCGGACGAAGCGAAGGAGCGCTTGGGGGCTCGGGCGCTTGTCCTTTAGCTTTGGTTTTGAGCGGAGTAAGGCCTGGGCCAGCATGTGGTGGGTCGTGGGCCATTATTCTACCTTGGTGGGTAGTTTTTGCGGTGAGAATGGGGTACCCTATTTTGCTGGTACCCGACAGTAGCCCCGAGCCTTTGGAGGAATATGTTTTATTTCTCCGGAGATTTAGAGATGAATGAGCGATTTGTTTTTGTGTTCTCGAGGATTTTTCTGGTGTGTAGTCCCCGAGGCCTTGGAGGGGTAGTGGACCCCTTCAAGGGCTAAGATTCAAACATGCGATCGTAGAGTTGTGGGCAACCTTGGCTGTTTGCTAGGCTGACAAGGTGGGGTCAGCCCCCGAGCCCTTGCTCTATGAAAACTAGAATGCTTCAGAGATGGGGAGTCCTTGACCAGCCGTTGGCTAGTCATGGTGGGGGTCCGCCCCCAAGCCCCTTCTCTTTGCGATGGGTTTTCATGCCAAGTCCTTCAAGTTCCTCCGTGGGCCTCTGAAACTTGGCTTGAAGTATGTGGGTTATCCCAATCACCGTCCGCCGGTTCTTGGTATAGTTCTAATGTATTTGTCGGGCCCAAGGAAGGCCTTTTTGGGTGAGTCTTGGTGAAAGGTGTTTTTCTTTTTACCACGGCCCATGGTCGGCCTATGGACGCGCTGGTGATCAGTTGTGTGGAAAGGAAGGCGAAAGGGTGTAGTTGCGGTTTTTGTCAGAGGTAATTGAGTGGGGTTGATGGGAGTAGTGAGATGACCTGGCTTGGTTGGTGGAAAAAGTGGGTGACGTTTCATGATTTGGAATGTCGTGGTCTTGGTGAGAGGACAGGGCGATAGTTCGTGAATCGAGACCACATTGATCGCCCCGGGAGGCTGTGGAACCAAACGGTCGCTTGGGGTCTATTTATACCCGGCTCAGAGCCCGACCCTTTCACTATCCCTATCTTCCCTTTTCTATTTCCTCTCCCACTTAGTTTAACCTTGATGGAGTGCGGTGACTCGTCGAAGGGGTCTCGAGCATCTGAGGAGGTGGACTACCCTCCGGTGGCGTAGCACCACCGTACTAATGGCCGGGCCTTCACCGGGTCTAGCCGCGTGTTGAACACCGGCAGCCTTTCTGCTAGAAGCCTCCTTCGCATTGCTGTCGTGGCTTGGGCCACCCGTCGGAGCTAGTGGTGAAGGAGGCGGAGGAGCGGGCGCTGGCGGATGCCGTGGCCATGAACGTCGAGGAGAGGGCGGATGGCCTCGTCAAGCAGCTTGAGGACGCCGATTGCCATGGCATTCATACGTATTCTTCGTCTTATTTCTAGTTTTCTTTTGTGCTTTCGTCCGATAGAAATGGGGTTTTTTCATCAGAGGCAACGACAGAGCAAGAGCGTCTCCGTGCGGTGGTGGACGCTTTCCTTGACTTCCTGGGGTTGTGCTAGGCGCCCGAGAGGAGCGCCTCTAGAACACGTGCCGCCGTGTCCTCGATGCCATCGAGAGCGGCATTCGTCGTGGAACTGGAGTTGCCCTGGCCATGGCGGAGGTGTTGGTGGAGGCGGACCTCACTGGAGTTGATGGCTTCCCTACGGGGGAGGAGCTGCACCGCCATGAGGACCTGGTAGCGCATTATGGCCCAGCGAGGGAGGCGGTGGCCGCCCATGTTCCTGCTGCGGAGGTGCTGGTGAGGCTCCCCCCTCATTAGGGTTTTTTCTTTGTGTTTTGCTTTGCCTGTGGCGCATCGATGCCTTTTGTATTAGACCTCTTATGAATTAATCGATGTTTGGTTTTATCGCTTTCGTTTACATTTTTGGGTTAGCATGTTGTTAGTAAAAAACATCGCTGGAGCATCGCCGGCGGCGAATTTGGCGGGGTTCTTTGCAAGGAAGGAACCGCTGTTGAGTGCATGTAGCATATTATGGTCGATGTGACCACTGCCACTGCCGCGTCCCGAGACGGGGTCGGTGTCCCTTAATGTTGACGCATGGAAGGGACAGCCGCCAGCCAGACTTTTTTGCCCTCGGGTGCTTCCAGACTCTAGGTGATGGCCCGGGTAGACATTGTACCTGTACATGGGCCTTTGAAATAAGAAAGTAGTTATGCGTATGAATATGGGCCTCTAAAAATCTTTGCCCGTGCGTTCATCTGGTCAGGAGGCCCAATGCATTCCCCTTGCGCTTCTTTTCCCCAAAGAAGGAGGGGTTAGACAGCGGCACATCATCCCTCTCACTTAGGGTCGAAACGTGGTGTCCGTTTGAGTTGCTAGCGGGTTTCTCAGTTCGAGCAGGCCTTGGTTCCCATTCGATAGTGATCCAACGGAGGTAGCTAGTGATCAACCCCTAACTCTTGATGACTGGTTCAGCAGGGTAACCAAGGTCATTCGATCGTCCCCGGCAGCTCATTGCCTTTTTCTGATAAAATCCCCTGGACCAGTGTTCATCAGGACTCGAACATGGATCGAAGAGTCCCATATTGTGCTCAGTGCAACTGGGTACTGGCCGCTAGTGTGCCACTCCTCATTCCATCCCTCACTTTGTTGGCTTGGAGCGACTGTCGAAACCCCTCCGCAGGGCCAGCCTACGAACTCCAAAGCCGGATTCGGACCATGTGCAAATGATGCAGCATGATGCATGTATGTCCATGATGCATATGATGACTTTGTATACACATCATTGCAAGGGATATGAAGAGCAACTTAAAAGAAGATTTTTAAGAACAACTTAATAGCAGTATTAATAATGAAAACAACGGGAGGTGGGCTCGTCGATTGTTTTACCAACTTTTGTCTAGGGACCTAGTTGTTCCCTTTATGGCCATGAAAGCTCGTAGCCGTCGAAGCAATCAGCAAAGTCGTCATTGCATGGCTCATCGTCGAGGAGGTAGTTGCTGATGCGCAAAAAGCGTTGCATCTCTCGAAGCCTGGTGAAGCTAGTGCCGCCTTCGTAGTTGTTGTCGTTGTCGTTGTCGGAGTCGAGGAAGTTGGAGTTGGAGCTTGTCTCAGTCGACACCAGGACATCAGCGATGGAGCGCATGAGCTGTTGGGGTAGATCCTCCGGTTCCTCTCCTGCCTCTAGATTCAGATGATAGATGTTGGCTGACGATTTACGAACATTCTTGTTGTGGCAGGGCTAGCCAACTCATGGTATGCTGGGGTAGCTGAACTTGTCGGGCCATGTGCCCTTCAACTCGTCAGAGCAGAGTCGTAGGTTGGCCGCCGGCTCGGAGAAGTTGGCGGGCTCATCGGTCGGTGGGAGGAGGTCGAGGTCATAGCCCTTCTCGACGACGATGAACTCAAGGCTCCCAAACCAGATGTGGGAGCCCGGAGGAAAGTTGATGTCGTTTCCGGCCATCGAAGACTTGATGGAGTAGAACATGATGCGCAAAGTCCCCTAACTGGTGCACCAACTGTCGGTGTTCTAGAACGGGGGTGTCTAGAGACGGGATAAGTGAATGAAGCTACGCGTCGGAGCCTCTGATGGTGTGCAAGGCTGACACAAGATGTATACTGGTTCGGACTGAACGTCCCTACTTCCAGTGCCCACTGCTGCTCGTGTTGCTTTGCATCAAAGTGCTTGTAGTAGGGGGATACAAGTTGGTCGAGAGAGGGATAGCTCCCAGGTCTCTGTGTGTGGGTGTGTTCAAGTGCTTGAGTGTGTGCTTAGTACATTGCCATTGAGTGGTATTGTCTTGCCATGCCACCGCCTTTGGTCGAGGGTCCATCTCTCCCCTTTTATAGTATGCAAAGGGAGGGGTCGGGTTATAGCATTTGGATGTACGAAAATGGAAAGAGAAAGCCCTAAGGTGCTCCCTATTCCTAGCTTTTTTTTCTTAGTTAGTGCATTCACATAGTTCTCGTCGCGGTGGTGGCACGCTGTGGCTATAAATGACGCGGCGAGGCCATACCCTAACACGGTGTCATGATTAAGGAGATTTCGTGGCCCTGAAGCTGCGCCAGCGAAAAGGTAGGGGGCCTGGACGGCTGTTGCTCCCTGTCCCATTGAGATGGACATGATAGGGTGCGGCGTAGCGTAGCTTCTTCCCGTTACTGCCGTGGGGGTGAGAAAGATCCGTGGAAGCCTTGACCAGATCATGAATCAGGTGTTATAAGTTCCCAGGCGACCCTGCACGAGGCGGTGAGCTCCTGTTCCTTAACAGGAAAGGGTAGGGGCCTGTGCGTACCCGTGGCAGTGCGTTACAGTGGGGGTTGAGCGAAGCAGTAGCCGTACAAAGGGGTCGAGCGCCTCGATGACGTCACAGGGCTCAGGCGCCTGGATGATGTTATGGGGGTTGGACGAGACAGAGAGAGGTCAGACGAAGCGAAGGAGCGCGGGGGGGGGGGGGCTCGGGTGCTTGTCCTTTAGCTTTGGTTTTGAGCGGAGTAAGGCCTAGGCCGGCTGTGGTGGGCCGTGGGCCATTATTCTACCTTGGTGGGTAGTTTTTACGGTGAGAATGGGGTACCCTATTTTGCTGGTACCCGACAGGTGCTTTTGGCGCTCCACTGGAGAATAAGCCCAAGAACCCCTGACAAATCACTAGGAGATGGCCACAAACAATCATCGACTTGTGTCTATTCTCCTCCACTACTCCAAGACCTCTAGGTTGTGGCAACCACCAAGAGTAACAAGCAATCCCGCAGCTCACACAATCACTAGTGCCCCTAGATGCTCAAACTCTAAGCAAATACACTAGAATCACTCCCAATCTCACAAAGAAGATGAATCAATAATGGAGAGATGAGTGGGAGATGTTTGGCTTAGCTCACAAGGATGTATAAATGATCAAAATGTCCAAGAGAGTGAGCCCAACCTGTCCGACTTCTATTTATAGAGCCCCAACACTCAACAAACCCGTTGGCCACTTAACCTGATTTCTGCGTGTTGACCAGACTCACAGGCAATGACTGGACGCATCCGGTCGCAGTGTCCACTCCACCAGAACACGCCATGTGTAGTTACCGTTTGAAATTAGCCGTTGGGTGTCAATGGCTCCCAACATGCACACTCACTGCCAAGTGACTGGACTCGCCGATCAACTGACCCGACACGGTGCATGGCAGCGTCCGATCACAGTCCTAAGAGCTCCAGAACGTGAAAATCTCGATCGGATGCGTCCGGTCAAGGGTGACTAGACTCACTGCTGCATTCGGTCTGCCTTCATGCACTGTGTTGTCCCATGAATGGGGCGAGGGGCATGTTCGGTTGCCCCCTCACACTAGGGTCCAGTCGCACCAGCCACCCGGGCCGAGCCTAGGGCCACTGACCGGACTCGTCTGATCACCCTAGAGCCAGCATCCGGTCACACCGAGTGACCCCCAAATCTTCTCCTTTTCATCCCTTGTACAAATGTGTCAACTCCAACAAGTTTCCAACACTTGTGTACATGAGTTAGCATTTCACAAACACATTTTCCAAGGGATGGTAGCACTCACTAGATCCTAATGCAAATGCATGAGTTAAATCACCTAGTAGCACTTAGATTACCGCATTTGCTTTGAGGTCACCCCTCTTAATAGTATGGCTATTTATCCTAAACCCACTCACACCCTCTATGGTGTCTTGAGTGGCAAAACAAAATCCTATCAATACCCTTGCCTTGATCTCCATGGATTTTGTCTTTCTCTTTCTTCTTTTCCAAGTTGGAGCACTTGATCTTCACTTTTGGTCACCTCCATCACCATAACCATCATCTAGCTCCACCACTTGATGTGTACCATCCTAGCTCATGTACATCACTAATAACAAATGTTAGTACACTTAGGTTTCATCAATTAGACAAAACAAAACTATGCTTTTAGCCGGCACCGGCCTCGCGGTGGCCTCCATCTCCCACTCCACCGTCCGCAACGCTTGAAAGGTCCTAAATGGCTAGAGGGAGTTGAATAGCCTATAAAAAATCTCTACAAATACACTAGAGCAAAGGGTTAGTAACCTAAATGGCGAAATGCAATTTTGCTCTAGCACTACAAGCATTGCAAGCCACCTACACCACAATTCTAGTTGATTAATATCTCTAGATCAATCAATGGCTAAGTCACTACTCTCTAACTAGTGAGCTCTCAAACTAGCTACACTAAAGAGCCTCACTAGACAAGCTACTCAACTTAGCAAGCAAGCTCTCAAACTAAGTACACTAAAGAGCCTTGCTACACAACTATATATCAAAGTAAATACAAGAGAGTGAGTGAGATGATTATACCGCCATGGCAAGAGACCATGAACCAATCAATGAATACCAAGTGAATCACCGGGAGAATTCCAATCACAATTGACACAAGATTTTTCTCCCGAGGTTCACGTGCTTGCCGGCACTCTAGTCCTCGTTGTGTCGACCAACACTTGGTGGTTCGGTGGCTAATAGGTATCACACACCTAGCCCAATAAATGGGCGCTGCAAGAACCTACCCACAATTGAGGGTAACTCAATGACACGAGCAATCCACTAGAGTACCTTTTGCGATCTTCTACGGGAAAGGTCAAGAACCCCTCACAAATATAATCCTTGATTGGAGGCAGACACAATCACCAAATCCCCTCACCAATCAACAAATCACCAACCATCTAGGTGACGACAATCACCAAGAGTAACAAGAAATCACAATCACAATCACCACCTAGTGCCACCAAATATGCAATCTCAAATGCACACTAGGGTTTCCCCCAAATCCTCTCATGAATTAGCACCAAGCTTAAGGAAGGAGAGGAGAGGAAGGAGATGCTCTTGAAGTTCTCAAGATCAACACTAGAGCTCGATCTCTCACTTGAATGGAGAACATTCCACATCATGAAATTTCTCAAGAGTACCACATGCCAAATTCCAAACTCTATAGGCCTTGCTAGTAGTGGAGTATCCAAGTAAGAATTCTTCATCACATTTCTTCTCAAACTTGCTCAATCTAGTGCCTTTCTTTAAGATATAGCATTTGCAACCAAAGACTCTAAAATATGCAATATTGGGCTTTCTACCATTCAAGAGATCATATGGTGTCTTCTCCATCATGAGGTGACAATAGAGGCAGTTGCTATAGTAGCAAGTCGTGTTGATTGCTTCGGCCCAAAAGGAATAACTCACATTGTACTCACTCAACATTGATCTTGCAATATCAATTAAAGTTCTATTCTTCCTCTCAACAAGGGCATTTGCTTGTGGAGTATACTTGGCCGAGAATTGATATCTAATTCCAAACTCATCACATAACTCATCAATTCTAGTGTTTTTGAACTCACTACCATTGTCACTTCTAACTTTCTTGATGGTTGTTTCAAACTTATTGTGAATTCTCTTAACAAATGATTTGAAGGTTGCAAACACATCACTCTTATCAACAAGAAAGAAGACCTATGTGTATCTAGTGAAATTATTCACTATCACAAATCTATATTTATTTCCACCAATGCTAGTGTATATGGTTGGTCCAAACAAGTTCATGTGCAACAATTCAAATGCCTTACATGTGCTCATCATGCTCTTCTTAGGATGTGTGTTACCAACTTGTTCCCGGCTTGACATAGACTACATGGCTTATCCTTCTGAAATGTGACATCTTTCAAACCTCTTACTAAGTCATACTTAATCAATTTGTTCAGTTATTTTATTCTAACATGACCAAGCCTTCTATGTCATAACAAACCCATGCTAGACTTAGTGAGCAAATATGTTGACAATTAAGCTTCACTAGTATTGAAATCAACTAAGTATAGATTCACATATCTAAATCCTTTGAATATCAAGTGAAGCCATCTACACTTATGATCTCTACATCATCAATTCCAAATATGTACTTGAAACCAAGATCACACAATTGAGCTACCGATAATAGGTTGAAGTTCAAGCTCTCTACTAATAGCACACTGAAAATGCTCATGTCATTGGATATTGCAATCTTACCAAGCCCTTTGACCTTGCCATTGCCATTGTCACCAAATGTGATACTATCAACCCCATTGCTATCATTTGTGTTGATTGAATTGAACATTCTTGAATTACCGGTCATGCATTGTGTGCACCCACTATTAGGCACCCAATGCCTTTCTTTGGCTTTATAATTGACCTACAAAAAATATTAATTCTTTTTAGGTATCCAAACTTGCTTGGGTCCTTAAATTTTAGTCACTAAGCTCTTTGGTACCAAAATGACCTTCTTCTTTAGGCCCAACATGTGTAACACCCTCGGTGTTAAGCACCTAGTTAATAACTTGATCATGTCATCATCAACCATCATGGCATAGATACATCTCATGTTTCATTTATAACATTAATATGTGTTGCATGAAATGATAACAAAAAGGTTGGTGAAGTATTTGGAATTCGATTTTGAATTCAAAATTTTTGGGAGTAGTTATTAAAATAAATTTCATGAATAAGACTTGTGCAACATTTATTTCATGAATTGGTACAAAATTTGTGCTTTGAATTGGTACAACTGATTGCGATGTTTGAATAGTAATTATTCACTAATTAAATACCAAATTTGTAAATGAATTATTTATTAACCCTAAACTTAAACTCAAAATTCAAAATCCTACTTTCAAAACTAATTGGAATTTGGAGTTGGTCCAAAAATGGAAGTTGTAGAGTTTTTAATTTTGAACAACTTTCATGTTGGAAGATTTTGAAGTTTCTATATAATTTTTTTAAAGTAATTTGAAAAGAAGATGAGAACGAGGTAGTTTTAGTAGCTACAGTAGAATCGGGGAGCACTCTGCCTGCTTGCCGCCGCCGGCCTTCCTGCCGCTTCCAGGCGTGTCTGTGCCACCTCCCGCGTCGCCGTGGCAATGCCGAGCACCTGCTGGAGCACATCGACGTTTTTCCCTCGCTTATAAAGCCCAGAGCCGGTCGCCGTTTTTCTTTTTCTTCCTCTCGCCGCCGCCGTCGAGCTCCTGATCTCGCCAGTATAGCACCGCCACCGAGCGCCCTTCGCCGCAATTGGCCGTGCAGCAAGTTCCGCCTCATTATTGCGCACCTGTTGCACCCACTCGTGCAACCTTGCTTCGCCGAAATAGTCCGCGCGCCGTCGTCTTTCTCGTTGACGACCAGAGCGCCACCGCCTTTGCCCTCACCGTGGCCAGCTCTCCCCAGTAAGCCGTTTGCTCAACCGTTATCTGTCCTAGCATCGCAATGAGCTCCTAAACCTCACCATGCCAGCCGTTTTGTTTCTACCACATTGTAGGCGCCGGACCATGTACCGCCGGCGAGCTCTGCTCTGCCATGACCGCTGTGCGTGTGGCCAAGCTAGTAGAAGCTGTGATTTGTTTGATTAGTTAGTCAGTCATGCTCGCCTGTGTGAGCTGAGTCTGTTGGTGGTCTTCACGCTACCGGTGAGGTCGCTGTCAGGCGTCTCCGTCTCGCCGGAGTCCAGCCGTGTCGCCATGGTCACCGCCGTACTCGCTGCCGTGTTCCTTTCGCTCAAGCGGCTAGCTCAGAGGATGCGCGGGGTCATGGTGAAGCTGTAGATGCCAACTGCGCCGCCGGAGACCCCGCCACCGGCGAGCAATCGCCGGTCAATGGCCAGCGCGCCGTGGTCAGCTCGGGCTGAACAGTGGGGTCGCCCTATCAGTGTAACAGCAGGGGAAAAATTAGTTTTTCTATTTTCTGAAAATGTTTTTGCAGAAACTTGATTAATTCATAATAAAATAATTAGAGCTCCTAAAATTTTGAAACTTTTTGTGTAGCTTCTTTATGATGGTATCTACCTAGGAAAAATATGAAACCTAGAATTTGGATAGTTTTGGTATGAGATAAAATTACCTTTTTTAATTAGGAAATGCAACTTCCATGAATTTTGTAGGCCAAAATAAATATCCTAAAATGGTGAAATTTGTTTTTCCACTGTTATATGATATAAGCAGTCTCCACAAAAAGTTTGGGATGAATTTGAAATGTTTAAATAAATCCTTATTTCATGCTTAATTAATTAATTAAGAAAAGGTGATTAGGGTTAATCATTTTTATGGCTTGTTTGATATTTTGGTTTGATTGTGGGCCTTGGGACATAAACATGAAGATGTTCCTTGGCATTGTATTTAATTGCTTGTACTAATCATTAACTTGTTAAATGTGGATTACTAAAAGTGATTAGTAGTTAATACTTACAATTGTACTGCGAAGGAAAGTTGTACTCAAAATTGTTAATCTTGTTTGAGTTCATCCATGCACTTGCATACATATTTCATACATCATTTCTATTAACATATCACCATGTCAAGCATGCATCTTTTATCACGTGTAGTAACCGAAGGCGAGGAAACGACCGTTGATCAAGCTCCAGAAGAAGAGAATCCAACGGTGGAAGTTGGTTTTGACATCTGTGGCTCATTGGGAGAACCTAACACCTCTCCTAACCAAGGCAAGCCCTGGATGGATTTAACCCTATCTTGAGTTTTACAAAGTTTACATCACTTATGCTTATGCTTTGTTGCATTAGGTGACAGGAGTTGAGTGATAACCTAATTGCTGCATTACCATCCTTGATACTTCAATATCATCCTTGTTATTGTTTTATTTGAAAATACTTAATATGCTTAGCCCTGTTTAATGAGAAAACTTTAAAAATGTTTAACAAAGTTTGAAGGGTTGTTATGGAACAATTTAATGATTAATACTGATGATGTTAATCTGAGACCGGTCGGTGGACTTGCATTATGAAAGGAGTCCCAATGTAGTGTCTCTAACTGTGTCGGTTAAGGATCGTTCATTGTAGGCTTGCTTGGTTGAGACTTTGCAACTGACCGCATGCTCCGGTAAGCCTAAGACCTTGGCTAGTCCATGATGTGAATGGCCGACCGCGCACTAGGAGTGGAGAGATGGCAAGAGTAGCGTGTACCCTCATGGCCAAGGGCTGGATTGGAGGTGTATAGTGCTCTCGGGTGGCGCGAACCCGTTTATGTTTTAGAGGATCCGAGGGAATGGTTGATATATGTAGGTCCGAGACCTACATATATCATGCTAGTTAAGGTTTACTCCAGCTAGATGTACATCGATTGGAATCGGCGTCTCTCCTGGATAGTGAGAAACTTGATCTTTGATCTTCATCGTAGTTGATCAATGGAACTTGGCTACTGATGATCACATGTTGAGATGATTTATGAAGTGATTAATTTAGATCAGGTGCAAATTGGATACTGATGATGACATAATGTTAAGCTAAAATGTTGAAAGTAAGGATCCACATTAATAAGTTTTTCTGCAAATGTTAATCTTGATTCTTGCTAAAACTTTACCTTGACTTCCCAAAAAGCTAGCATACCCTTGGAGTCTTTCTTTTTGTCGGGTAAGTCTTGTGGAGTACCGTCATACTCAGGTTTTGTTAACCCCTATTGCAGGTGAACCCTTTTGCCCCTGCTGTATGATGGTTCTATAAGATGATGGAAAACAGCAATAGATGTGCTATACTATCATCTGTGGGCTAGATGATACTTTATGTAAGGAATAAAGATGTGTTGGACATGCTATCCTACTTTGCTTGAGAAGTTAAAACTTATGGTTCATAAGACTTAAATAAATGGTTTGTATACTTTTGGTTTGTAATACTTCCGCTCTTTAACTCTGATGTAATATATTTATAGCAACTGTTGTAATACTATAATGTCTCCTGTAATGATCCTAATCGGATATGAAAAATGGATGATTCGGGGTTCCCCGAGGACACCCGATAGACTACCGGAATTATCTGGTTTCCATGTATAGCAGTCAGAGGTCTTTAAGACAATGACAGGTATATGTGGGCCATATAATTTGGGCGGTTCTGCCACAACATGGATGTACCAACAAACTTAGCCTTCACACCATTGGCACTCTTGGTAAGCAAATAACAAGAATCAAACTTAATTGAGGATATATTAGCATGTAATTTCTTGTTCTTGTGATCATACTATTTGTGACCAACTTGCTTGCAACTATAGTAATACCGACCATTGTTCTTCACAAAACTAGTCTTGTGAGGAGTAAAGGCCGCCTTGCCCTTCTTGGGGGTATAGCTCAATCCCTCTTCGTAGAGAGATACTCTTTGGCTACCCAAGCACATAAGCAAGCAATCCTCACCACCATAGGCTTTGCCTAAGACACGAGTGAGCTCATTGGCCTCCTTCTTGAGGGTCTCATTCTCAACCATTAGTGAGGCATCATAAGTGAAACCATCACTAGTAGATGAGGTGAAAGTGGAAGTGCTACAAGAAGGGTTAGTGGGAGAAACAATGATAGGATCATAAAAAGATTCACTAATTAGATCACAAGTAGAGCCTATGTCACATGTTACAACAACCTCTTTCTTGCCTTGCTCAAGAAGAGAGGAGTGAGCCTTTTCAAGCTTAGTGTTAGCCTTGCCAAGCTCCTCATTGTCTTCCTTTAGACTCTTATGAGAAGCATTGAGCTAATCAAAGGATTGCTTGAGAGCTTTAAGCTCCTTGCGTAATTCTTTGTACTCCCTCCTCTTTTACTCAAGACAAGAATGAGCTTGTTCTAGCATGTCCATGAGGTCTACCTCCTCATCACTATCACTATCACTATCACTATCACTATCACTATCACTATCACTATCACTATCATCATTTTGTACCTTAGTGGACTTAGCCATTAAGCATGTAGATGAAGTGTCGAAGAGAGAAGGTTTGTTGTTGATGGCGATGCTTGCTAGTGCCTTCTTGATGGATTTCTTGTCATCATCACTGTTGGTATTTATTAACGCATACAGATAATCCGCAAGCGTACGGATACCGCTGTAGCTTTTACCTAGAAGTATTCCAAATATTGTATCCACAGGGAAACATGTGAGATTAACTACAATCTAACTTAACTAAGGGTAGCAACAAGGTTATGATAAACAGGAGCGTAGAGAGGATAACTAAGGTTCTCTTGTTCTAACTTGGGTAAGCTATGTCTTCTACTGTTCAACTGGGGACATTACTAAGGAAAAGACACCAGCAGAGGATGCTTTCCTTTGTAACCAGGTCCTACTTGGCCTACAAATGGGAGGTGGACTACAGAGGATTCAACAAGGCTATAAGAGTCACCCTCGTGAGCTACCATCGATCCAGAATGCAGGGTGCATCCACAATTAACCCAAGTCTAAGCACCACGCTTACACTTACGATTAATACTTTGCTCCCCCTAGGAAGAGAATAAAGCACTTAAAAGAGTCATAATCCTGATGAACAATATAAACAAGATGCTTACTTGAATCAAAAATTGGTTACCAGAGAAATCTCAGAAGCAAACTCAAGTAGAACTTGGATCCGCCAAGGTACAAGCCATAGAGAGAGCACCAATAGGCTAACACTTCCTCCAAACTCTTCCCTCACACTCTATCTCACTATTATTTATAAGACTAGGTCCTATGGAGGACTAATCTTCTCTTGATTGCTGGCTCTGATCCTGAGGATATGAATTAGGGTTTCATGATGGTTCTCTGGAGGGGGGTACAGGGCCGTATATATAGGGGGCAGCATCAATTCTGGACCCTTAGACCAAACCAACTTAAAAGGACGGCGTAGATGCAATGTAGGAGGAGGTGGAGAACCGACATCACGAGGCGGAGGCTAACGGTGGCCCCCACAAACCGGCCGGCCTGCAGGTGGGAGGCGGCCTCTAACCCTCTGCCGTGGTGTGGTGTCATCTGGTGTCTTCTAGATTCTTCTAGTGTTGTTTATGCCGCAGATAAGCATGATTAATTCTGATATATAGGTCCACCTTGACGGTTTTCTAGATAAACACTGCTGAAAACACAGATTCACCAAAAGCTATGGAATTTATCAGTTTAAACCCCTAAACCTATGTATGGTGATGAAATTAAGTATATATGCAGGTTATGTTGATGGTTTATGATTGATGTTAACGACCGTCAATAAGCTCCCCCACACTTAACCTTTGCCAGTCCTTGAGCAAAGCTAAACTCAGCAATAGATCAGGAGTTGCTGCAATGCTTTCACGCCTTAAAAGCACACATGCGTTCAATCAAGAATTCTCCTCCGGATAAACAGATCTGACTTTCAAACTTACTCATATTACCTTCAACCATGGGGCTTCTTAGCCTTCACTTGGGTCTTGAGCAATTGAAAGACAGAACGATCAAGTCAAGCACTATGTCTTAAGTTCTTTGTTCCACCATTATTTTAGAGTTTTTATAAGTTTTTAAAATAAAACTCAAAGATTCCATTGTATGACACTCTCAAGTCTCTCAATATATGTGGTATTTATGGATCCTCACCAAGGCAATAAAGATGGTATGCATTTTTCTTCCTACCACTAAGGTTTATGTGGAGTTCATAGGTAGGGAGAAAGCTAGAGCATACTTGCAATGCATATATTGTAAAATCAAACAATGGATCCAAAGAGAGCTGAGTCATACAATCAAATCAAGATGTGCATGTGTGTGGATATATGGTGGATATATAGTGGCTAACTTAATTCTACTTTGCTCCTTGAAAACTTATCTCTTTTTTAAAACTTGGAAACATTTGCAAGAGAACTGGGGCTATCTTATTCATCTCTTTTTCTCTTTTTTCAGACGGGCATCTAAGTACCCATTGTTTTAAATATCTCGGATACTTTTGTGTCCATTTTTTCTCAACTCTCTTTTTTTCTTTTCTTTCTCTTTTTTTATGAATAACTTTTGCATAGCCCCCGTGTCTCTTTTCTGAAACAAAACTTTTGAGAGATAGCAACAAGAACTTGGAGCATTTATTTGGTGGATGAAAAACCTATCAAGCATGTTTTTGTGTGCACTCCTAGTGTAGGAGTAGAACATGTTTTGGTGGATCTAGATGGAAAGTATGTTTTGCACCAACCCCTAGTGTAGTAGTGCATATGTGGGTCGTGTGTACATGATCTTGATTTTAAGAGCATGACAAACCTCTCATAAGGGTCAACAAAGCTTGACAAAACTTAATGCAAAAGCAAGAAGCATATATGTAAAAGTTTTTCTAGCCTAAATAACATGTATGGCTCTGGTGGGAATTCAAGCTTTGTCATATATAGGAACTCATCATGTAGCATTTTTGTGTTTTTCAAAAAGTAAATCTTATAACAATATAAACAGGAGCTCAGACCTTCTCATATCATATCCGTCAATTACATAGACTTAGATCAAGCATATGCTACCCATGAGTTTCAAGTTTAGAGTAAATCCTTATATCAAAACGGTCATATCCAAAACTCAGGAGAATTCAAGGCTGAAAACTAAGTACTTGAAAGGAATTACAACAGAGCAACTATTCATCATTTCCATTTAAGAGATTATTCTGAGTCCTCTTTATTTATTCAACTCTTAAAAATAAATTAAAGCAAACTAGACACATCTTTTTATTTTATTTTCAATTTTACTAGATCACACATTATTACTGTAAATGACTAATGCAAAGATAAATTTTTATTTTGTTTTTCATTTATCATTTTGTACTATTTAAAAGAAACTAAAACTAAAATAAAGGGAAAGAATACTTACCTGGATACACGGGAGTACTTCTCCCCCAAGCTAGCTCTTTCGGTGAGGGTTCGATGTTGTAAGTTCTTCGAACCAGACTTCTCCTTGTGAAGTTCATTGATCAAGTACCTCGGTTTGCCCCGAATATGAGGATTCTTGTGATGACTCATCCAATGGTGATGTCACCTTCTTCTGCCAAACCCGCCTTGGTTTTGAGTTTGGATTCTGGTTTGACAGGTTCAGAACTTTCACTTGTAGAAATTTGGAGAATCAAATGACTCTCCCATACTTTGCTTGAAGTGTGTTATGCTCATAAAGACAAGGTAAAGATCAAGTGCATGGGCTCTGTTGGTGGGAAAACACCAATAGAACCAAAATTTTATTTATTCCTCTCTAACCTTAGGCACATTGGACAAGATGAAGTTGATGTTTATGTGCTTTGTCCATTTATAACATGGGTGATAAGATCAGAAGATTGAGCATGAATGTAGCATTTAAGTATATTTGATCAAAAGGGTTGAATTGCTTAACCCATAGAAGGATTGTCTATCTGTGCATAATGTATCATTTTTTACATGATTATGACTATCATCTTCCAGAGATAGGATGTGCATTTTTCAGTTCATCTGGTTAAGGCTATGAGATCAAGAAAATGGTGCTACTAAAAAGTTTAAAGAATTAAACATGTTGAGTTAATCAAATTGGATCAAGCAAGTTGTAACTCAAACATGTTTGTTTCTTAGTTATGTGCCTACCCGAATCAGGGAAAGCTATTTAAATAATGACTATTTACCTTAGGATGTTACCTTCATTATTAAAGCATGATGACACCATATGACGAATGGTAGATGACTCGGGATGGTCCTTCTCTTTTTGCTTGAAGTTTTCCTTGTTCGGCTAGCCACACAGTTATGAGCTTGTTGCCAAGATTGTACCATTCCTTTCTCATCCTTTTGTCATGCCATCTTTCTACGCTTTGATCTTACCATTTTGTTGGACCTTCCGCCTCACCCTTTGTTTTATGCCTCAATAATTTATTTTCACAAATGATCTCCTGTTGGTGAGGGCTTATTAGGTCCATTGATCAAGACCCTTCCTTGCATTTAGCTTTTCCTTGCATCATCTAATCTAGGAGATGAGGATGCGACAAGTTGCATGTTCTTTTCTCATCAACCTCTCTTTAGTTTTCGTTGATTTTTGGTTGACGAGATGCTGTTCATTGGAGCTGTAGACTTGAGTTCCTCCATCCATGATGAATGAGTTGTATCTTCTTTGCACAAAGTTATCGGAGTTCATCATGTGCCTTTCTTTATCTTTGATTTGAATTCATCTCGTGACTTATCCAAATTGAATTGAGAGCTTCCTACAGGGGTTAGTCCAACAAAATGTCCAATATCTACTAAAGCATATTATCGGCTCAAAAATCAACCTAGACATCACGTCTAATTTGATTTAGGAAGGCAATTTTAACCGAAGCACCATGCTTAATTTAAAAGCCTTTGAAAGTACGATCAACACCCCTAAACCAAGCTCCTTGCTTAATTTAAAAGATGTATGAACATACTCTAAACCTTATGCATACTATAGCAAACAAAGGTAGCATGAAAGCATTACAGAGATTTACTCAAATGGAGATGAAAGAGCATGATTGTTATTTAGCAAATTGAGTATGGCTTAAAGGTAGAGACAACCAAAATAATTTAGCAACATGGCAAGAGATGTTTTTCTTAGAGAAGTCTATCCCCTAGCTTGAATTTTGCAGAAAAAATCAAGTTTGGATGGATGTAATTAAATGTTGCATGATAAATGGTTGGACATACCTTGCGTCATCATCTTTCATTCTTTTTACGTAAAACCTGGAATAGTTAGTGACAAAAATACCCAAAGGAATATTTCCACAATTATATTTCTATTCTCATTTCACAAGGGCATTACAACAAAAGGTGAAAGCTCGTATTGTCTCCCAAAAGTGCTTGTTTTAGGACAGAAGCTCATCCTTGGGAAACCTTCAAATCGCGCTATGTTGGTGAGGTGGTTTCCCCTCCAACACCAACCTTTGGGTGCCTATCTCAATATTCATGCCAACGAGATTTGCAATATTTATGATAAACATATGCATCTACAACTATCCTTTCAAAGTCTTTATGAACAGGAAGCATGAGGGAGTTGAAGATCTCATGAGTGGCAATGTTGGAGAGACCAATTGATTCAGGAGATTTCTCATACGAGAATGGATTTGATGAGATGTTCATGAAATAGCTTCCATGCTCGTTGATCTCATCTTTCTTTTCAAGCTCCAAGGTTGTTTTTTATAAATGTCTATAGGAGAAAATATTATCTCCATCATTCCATGCCTATGACATTTATTGGTCATTTTATTATCCAAGATTTCCCTTGGATTGGTGACTCTCGGGTTGATCTTGTCCAAGGCCTTATCCATCCATTCAATGGCAACGGCACATAAGTTCTTAATATCCTCTAGCCATTGTTGTTGCTCTTCTTGGCCTTCCTTGTGGCCTTCATGACTCCTATGCTTTCGGCGTCTTATCGGATTTCTAGGATCATCACGAGGCTTAGGAGAAAGAGCATCAGGAGATTTATCAAGGTCAAGGATAGGTTCAAAACTCATATCGGTTGTGGGCATAGAAGGGGAGAAGATAGTAGTGGCTTCTAAATGACTTGACTCTCCTTTTATGGCATCACTTGTTATTCCATCCTTGAGTTCTTCCCAATGTCCTACATGGGAATAAGGACGCTTTCTAAGAGATCCCTTTTTGAGAGGATTTAAATTTTATTCGCTCGAAGGTCTCGTGTGAAGTTGGAAATTTAAGCTTTTCCCAAAATCAGCATAAAAAAGATCATCCTTAATTTCAACGGGGATTTTCAAAGATGGAATTTCCTATTTCCTTGGAGAATTTTAGGGTATTGATAGTTCGGGATTGATAGCTAAATCTTGGGATTGGAGTAGTTGTGATTTGCCTATCAAAACTTCCTCTACTCAATGGGGGGATGATTCCTTCTCTTCTTCGGGGAGTTCATTATTAATGCTAGTGCAGGGAATCTTTTCACTAATTTTATCAAGCATAAACCTTGTTTCACTAGCAGACAAATAAAGGAAAGCTCCTCTAGAGGCTTGATCAAGGGATTGCATGGAATCCTCGCTAAGACCCATATAAAATATTGAAGAAGTACCGGGTCTTGAATGGCAAGGTTCGGGCCAGTGATGATGGGTCATTAAAACGATCCCATGATATGGCAAGAGATTCTTCTTCTAGTTATCTAAAATTTAGAACCTCTTTCCGAAGGCTAACCACTCTAAAGATGGGAAAGAAACGTAAATAAAATTTAGAGCATAACATTTCCCAATCTCCTTGCATACTTCCTACGGTTCGACTGTACCATTGTTTAGCTCTTCCTGTCAAAGAGAACGGAAACAAATTCCATCTTAAGGTTTTGTCAGACATGTCAGCGATATATGAGCATGCACAGGTCCATGCAAACTCCCATAGGTGCGAGTATAGGTTTTCATTACCTTCTCCCGAGAAGGATTGTTCCTGAATCAATTTTATAAAACACAGGCATAGCTCATAGCCATGTGTTAGGATAGGCTCTATAGTTTTTGGTGGCTCTAGGCTTGTGCTCATGGGTTTAGCATATTGATATATAGGTGTGTTATCCATGCTAAAAGAAAAATTAAAACAAAAGAAAACAAAGGATAAAAAGTTAAGCTAGGTTCATACTTAATTCAACAACAGTTTCTCCAGCAACGACGCCAGAAAGCTTGTAAAAAGAGTCACAATCCTGATGAACAATATAAACAAGATGCTTACTTAAATCAGAAGTTGATTACCAGAGAAATCTCAGAAGCAAGCTCAAGTAAAACTTAGATCCACCAAGGTACAAGCCGTAGAGAGAGCACTGACAGGCTGGCACTTCCTCTAAACTCTTCCCTCACACTCTATCTCACTATTATTTATAAGACCAGGTCCTATGGAGGACTCATCTTCTCTTGATTGCTAGCTCTGATCCTGAGGATATGAATTAGGATTTCAAGATGGCTCTCCGGAGGGGGGTACAGGGTCGTATATATAGGGGATAGCATCAATTCTGGACCCTCGGATCAAACCGACTTAAAAGAACAGTGTAGATGCAATCTAGGAGGCGGTGGAGAACCGATGTCACGAGGTGGAGGCTGATGGTGGCCCCCGCAAACCGACCGGCCTGCAGGTGGGATGGGGCGGTCCCACCTGGCGGCCTCTCGCCCTTCGCCGCGGTGTGGTGTTCTCTGGTGTCTTTTTTATCCTTCAAGTGTTGTTTATGCCACGAATAAGTGCGATTAATTCTGACATATAGGTCCACCTTTACGGTTTTCTGGATAAACCCTGCTAAAAACACACATTTACCAAAACTTGTAGAATTTGTCAATTTAAACCCCTAAACCTATGTTTGGTGATGGAATTAAGTACATATGTAGGTTATGTTGACGATTTATGTTTGATGTTAACGTCTGTCAACAATCACTAGAATCATCATCATCCGAAGAGCCATCACTATCCCAAGTGACCACATAGCCACCACTCTGAAAGGTCTTGATGGCTAGAGGGGGGTGAATAGCCTTTTAAAAATTTCTACAAAGACAAGCTAAACAAGTTTATCAATATAACAAATAGCGAGATGCGAGTTTTGCTTAGTCTACGGGGTGTTTGCAAGCCACCTATCCAATTCACAATTCTAGTATATTTGCACTCAACCGCACAAGTCAAACCAAGAAGGAAACTACAACTAGCAAGCTACACAAAAGAGCTACTTTAGCAAAGCTAACTAGCTAGCAAATGTAACTAAGAAGGTAATGCGGAGTTGAGTTAGGAGAGTTTCACCGAGGTGCGAAGTATTGAGCCAACCAATATGATCAACAATGAATACCAAGACAACTGAACACCGGGATCAATCAATCACAATATGAAAGTGATGACACAAGATTTATCCCGAGGTTCACGTGCTTGCCGGCACGCTAGTCCCCATTGTGTCCCTCTTCACCACGTGGTTCGGTGGCTAATCGGTCACACACCGAGCCTCTCAAAAGGCGCCACAAGAACCTACCAAATGGCAAAAGGTTGCAAATGACATGAGCAATTCACTAACGTTGCCTTTGGTGCTTCGCCGAGGTAGGCACAAACCCCTCACAATCACCGGAGGTGGCCAAGAACAATCACCAACTCTTGCCAACGCCTCCAAGCTGCTCCAAGCCGTCTAGGTGGCGGCAACCACCAAGAGAAACAAGAATCCCACAGAAAAACAACCACCAAGTGTCAACTAGATGCAATCTCACAATGCAAATGCACTTGGATCACTCAATCTCACTTTGAATATGCAAAGAAGCAAGAGAGATGAGTGGGAGGGGAATTGCTCAGCTCAAAGTGCTCACAAGTATGTCAAATGTCCAAGAGATGGAGCTTTGAGCCGGCCAACGAGTATTTATAGACGTACCCCTTCGAATATAGCCGTTAGTCACTTGAAACAGCTGAAGTCGCGTTGACCAGACGCGCTGGTCGAATTGACCGGACGCGCTGATCACACAACGGCTACTCTCGTGAAACACCGACCGGACGCGCTGCACGCAACGACCGGACGTGCGAAGCTCGACCGGACGCGCTGGTCCCGTGTGAAAGTCCCTAGTTTGGTTTTGGCTAATTGATGAAACCTAGGACTAACCTTTATATCTAAGTGGATGATTTAGATAAAGGTGGTCATTGAATATGAGACATGACATTGACTCATATGACCAAGATGGTGAAGACCAAGATGAAGCTTGGCTCGATGGACCGGTTGTGAAGGTGAAGGGCAAGTCGAGACTTCGAAGCGAAGGACCATACGATGGTGAAGCTTGAGCAAGACTTGGCGCCGATGGACCGATGCAACGGAGAAGGGCAAGTGAAGTCAAGGTCGATGGATCGAGACGGTCATGTGATGATATGAAGTGGATCATATCATTTGGAGAAACAAAATGGGCTCAAGGCAAAGGTATAACCATAGGGCCATTTTGTTTTGCACTCAAGACACCATAGAGGGTGTGAGTGGTTTAGGGTCGATAGCCGAACTATTAAGAGGGGAAGTCTTAATGGTTATTCGACACACGAGTGCCACTAGGTGAATTCATGAAGTGCATTGCATGTAGGGCCTAGTGAGCTAACTGGAAAACCTTTGAAAATGATTGAGAAAAAGCTAACACACAAGCACATGGAGATATACACTTGATGGTGTTGGCACATTTGCAAAGGTGGCGTTGGTCGCGCTGTGGTTTGCGGGTAGAGAGGGGTTTGGGTTCCTCTCTCCCTCTCGCTGAGCGTGCGAGCGCGGGATTCAGGCGATTTCGGGGAAATGAAATGCCTATTTTCCACTACGCCGGAAGTCAGAAAAGAAACGGAGGCGAACGAAGATCACCAAGGTGATCGAACGCTGCACCGGACGTGGTCACGGTTTGACCGGACGCGTCCGGTCAGTACAGCGCAGCAGTCAGGCGCGCGGGCTAGGGTTTGCAACCGGCGCGTCCGGTCAAGCGCCCAGAAGAGTAGCGCGTGGCGTAAAGCTAATCGGATGCGCGGCGCGTCCGGTCACACATGATCGGACGCGTCCGGTCGTCGAGGGAGCTTACTGGACTCCAACCGGACGCTGACACTGTCGCGTCCGGTCGTTATCTGGAGCGCGTCCGGTCGATGCTTCGCGGGCGTCCGGTGCTGTGCGATCGGTGCGTCCGATCGGTTGAGCAGCGCGTCCGGTCATAGCGTTTGACCGTTGGCGCACAGTGACCGTTGGAGGTTCAGGCGGCCGTGGTTGATTCTGTGAGGACACGTGGATGGCGCAGGGCGATCGGACGCGGTGAAGCGCGTCCGGTCAGTTTCGACCGGCGCGTCCGGTCGTCCCGAGAAAACGGTCAGTGGAGTGGCAACGGCTCTATTTGTATGGGATGCTTATAAATACTCGTTGGCTGGCCCTTGGGGAGGTCGCTTGGAATTTCTAACACTCTTGTGCATCCTTTGAGCGAAATCTTCTCCTCCCACTCATCTCTCTTGGTTGATTGCAAATCAAAAGTGAGATTGAGTGATCCCAAAGTGCATTGCATAGCTTGAGGGCATCTAGTGGCACTTGTGGGTGGTTTAGCCGGTGGATTTCTTGTTACTCTTGGAGAGTACCGCTCCTAGCCGGCTTAGAGATTGTTGGAGGCGTTGGCAAGAGAAGGTGATTGTTCTTGGCCACCTCCGGTTGATTGTGAGAGGTTCTTGTGCTTTCCTCGACGGGACGCCAAAAGCAACTCTAGTGGAATGCGCGTGTCATTGAGTTACCTCACTTGAGAGTGGTGTCTTGCGGTGCCTTGCGGGGCGTGCCTTGAGGGGCAAGTGACTTGAGGGTCACACCGGGAAACCATCTAAGTGTTGGTCGACACAACCAGTGACGTAGCTTGTCGGTGCACAAGTGAACACCGGGTGAACAAAAATATTGTGTCTCTTGTCTCCCGGTGATTGGTCTTCATATTGTGTTGTTGTCAATATTGATTGTTTGTATATCATCTTGGTGATTGGCAACATCTTCACTCCACCGTCGGTATAAGAATCACAATCCTCTCTCTTGCATTTACATTTACTAGATTATCTTGTGTAGCTCTAGTGGTAGCTTTGCTAGTAGTGTTGTTAGCTTGCTCTCTAGTGTAAACTTAGTGACATAGCACTTGTGTGAACTAGAGATCATAATCTACTAGACTTGTGGATAGGAGGCTTGCATCACAACCTTGGCTAAGCAAAACTCGCTTTACGCCGTTTGTTATTCTAACAAGTTTGCTTAGTGTCTTTTGTAGAATTTTTTATAGGCTATTCACCCCCCTCTAGCCATCTAGGACCTTACACCGTGATGGACCGGACGCGCTGGTCAAACCTGAGCAGCGCACAACGAAATAGCGACCGGACGCGCTGGAGAACTGATCGGACGACACAGTGCCAGCGTCCGGTTGGAGTCCAGTAAGCTCCCTGAACGACCGGACTTGTTCGGTCGACTGTGACCGGACGCACCACCGTGCCGATCAAAAAACCGAAACACACGCAGACGCTGAACACTGACCGGACGCGTCCGGTCAAATAGACCGTGTCCGGTCCAGCGTCCGGTCACCTCTGTGACCTTCGTTTGCCTCCGTTTGATTTCTGACTTCCGGCGTAGTGGAAAATAGGCGTTTCAATTCCTCGAAAACGCCTGAATCCCGCCTCGCAAGCTCGGCGGGAGGGAGAGAGGACCCCAAACCCTCTCTACCGCTCAAACTCCAACGCCATCGCAAATGTGCTAACACCACCAAGTGATCACGTCATGTGAGAGTGTGTTAGCATTTTCACAATCATTTTTTGAGGCGTTATTAGTTCTATCCAAATGCATATGATTATGAAATGCACACCTAGAGGCACTTAGGAGTTCAATAGCCATGTCATTCCCCTCTTTATAGTACGGCTATCTATCCTATAATGTAGCCACACCCACTAGGTGTCTTGGTTACTAAAACACAACCCTTAAGCATATACCTTTGCCTTGATCACGTAGGGTTGTGTCCAAATCCAAGTGTGGTCATCATGATCACCATGTCCATCTTGCCACCAACCTTGGAATGTACTAATCCTCATATGCTACATACAACTCAGGCATAGGATTAGTACTTAGTCATTGTCACTAATTACCAACACCAAACATAGAGCTTTCACACTCTTTTTCTTCTTCTTGAATGTCATCTTCTTCTCTTTCTTTACCTTCTTCTCCTTCTTTTCTTTCTTTTTCTCATCCTCATCATTGTCACTAATGTAGGGACAATCCGCTACAATATGATCCTTGCTCTTGCATTTGTAGCATCTTCTCACATACTCCTTGTGATCTCTTCTGTTTCTTGCACCATAGCCCTTCTTCTTCAGGAATTTGCCTATCTTGCACACAAAGAGAGCCATAGCTTCATCATCAAAGTCACTAGCTTCTTCATGTTCACTTGATTATTCTTTCTTAGCTTTGCCCTTGCTCTTGGATGAGGTGCTAGCCTTGAATGCTACACTTTTCTTCTTCTTGTCTTCATCCTTCTTCTCATCTTGGTCAACCTCTCCCTTTTCACACGGTATGTCTCTTGTGTCGTGACATCACCTAGTACTTTGTTGGGCATTCTTAACGTCATTACCAAAAGTAGACTTAGTTTTCTAATTCTGATAACGGCGCCAAAAATGCCGAACCTATCCCTCATGCCACTTAAGCCAAGTTGTCATCCCCAGCATGACATGAGAGACGCGGTATTGAAATATGCAACTGCTCTTCTAAATAAATAATAAATAAGATATGCAAGCGCACAGATTAATACCGATGTAGCATTTTAACCGGGAAGTATTCCAGGTATCGTTATTTATATTTTTACCACTGGGAAGGGATTACTAACATCAATGTTGATTATGGAATGGAATATAGGAATGAGTATCAATCATTGCATGTATAAGTGAGAGCATTCATCTATCTCTTGCATACAGGGGTAAGTGTCACATAAAATATAGATAAAGTATGAATGGTGATAAAGATAATTAATCTGATCAGCTAGCCACATATAATAATGATAAGCACCTCAACAGATATTCTAGCAAGTCATTAGCATGATATTAGGACGAACTACAAGGATATTTCCTAAGTTATTCTTAACTATAAAGTCTAGCATATCATAGTTAGTGCAAGTACACTTGGCAATCATTGCGAGAAAGGACTACGCCCATGCATAGTGATATTATCAAGGAAGATGAGAAACATAGCAATCACTCCCCCGTAATAATGTTGCTCTGCCTGCCTTACACACGGGAGGGGGACTATATAAGAACCAACGAAGCTGTCACCATCGCGGACCACCCCACGATCCGGCATATAAGGTGCAATCGCAGATAAATATGGTCTAAGCACCACGCCTACACAATATTTATCATTTACCCATGGATCCGATGGATAAACGCTATACGATCCTAAACATGTATATAATTCCAATCTAACTAAGCCAAGCGTATAACTACGATAAACTAAGAACAATATAATCGCAAACATAAACAAGTAGAGCATAGTCATAATCAATATATTGAAATAGAACAAAGTTGTATTCATAATATTGAAGAACAAAGATGAACAATGAAGAACAGTAAAGGAATTACCAAGAATCCTCTTGACAGATCCGGAAACCAATCGAAGATTGACTCCTTCTAGTTCTAATCCTATGTAGCTATGCTATACTAGAGATCTAGTTGATGTGGTGGCTCTAGGGCTTGATCAGAGACTCTTCTCCTGAGATTAGGGTTTGAGGAATTGAAAATGAGGGAGTGCCTCCTCCAGGGGCCAGGGGTCCTGCTTATATAGCCCCCTCAAGTGAACGTGGGCCGTCGGATCAAACCGACATTAATCGCATGGTTTTCCTTGATCCCTTAGGTCGGTGGAGCATAATCCGCGAGACAGAGCCTGATTGGCTCTCAGGCCAGGGCGGGCGCCCTAGGGAGCAGGGCGGGCGCCCTGCCTCCGGGCCCGTTCGGCCTCCCGTTCGATCTCGTGGCTTCTGGAGTCTTCTAGATGATAGAAAATCGGTGAACACATTATTATCTCTATGTAAACCCGACGTGTGGGCCTTTCCTCCGTATTTTCTGATAACCCCCAGCATAAACAGATAAACACCAAAACTCGTGGAATTCTGTCAGATAAAACCCTAAGTCTAGGTGTTGGTTGCATTTGGATCCTTTTCTTTATTTATTTGATAACTATATTTGGTACTTAAGGACCGTCAACAAAGTCCCCCAAGCTTACCTCTTGCTCGTCCCTGAGCAAGGATAGACTCATTATGGATCAGAAGTTGCTGCAACGCCTTTGAACGTTGACGGTACATATGCTTTCAAATAAGGTCTCATCCCTGAGTTAGAGTAAACTGTCAAGACTTAAAACTTACTCATTTTTCCTTTCACCATGGGGCTTGCAACCGTCACCTGCATCTTGAGTGGTTAAAAGATAGAACGGTCTAGTCAAACGCCATGTCTCTTATTCTTGATCAGCTATAGCTCTGGAGTTTTTTGCAAATTTTCAAATAAAACTCAGAGATTCCTTGTATGACTTTCTCGGGTCTCTCTTTTGTGGTATTTCTGGATCCTTACCAAGGCAGTAATGGTATATGCCTTCTCTCTCAAAGTATGTGGTATTTATGGTATAAGGCGTAGTGACATTGTCTTCTCTCTCACCCCACTCTAATAAGGCTTTAATATCTGGAGCTCATAGGTGGGAGATACAGTATACATACTCATAGAACATTTATTGCATAGTCAAACCATGGATCCAGAGAAACAAGTCAATAAGTCAAATCAAGATGTGCATGTGTGGTGAATGAGTGGTGTATGGTGATAACAAAAGTCTAATGCTCTTTTTGAGGGAATACATACCTTTCTTGCTTTTCAAAACTTTTTGAGGGGAATGAGATGCTCTATATTTATTTTTTTTCTTTTTTTTTCTCTCAGGTGGGTATCTTGTACCCCTAATTCTACTGTCGGACACTTGTCCATTTTTACCTCTCGTCTCACTTTTTCTTTCTTCGAGGTTCCGAGCACTTGCTCCTTTTTATTTCCTCGTATTTATATTTTTTAGAGCAATCTCCCTCTTTTAAAAATATAGCAAGTGGTAGTAGATAAAATAACTCGAGCAATAGTTCACAGGGAATAACAGGAATGGGATAATGTTTTTGGCTATTCTCTCCCGGGTCAGGAGTAGAATAATTTTGGGTGAATCTGGAGATGGAAATGAGTGGATATATGTGGATGCGTACTTCCGGAGTAGAAGCAGCATGTATGAGTGAACGTGCAAGTGAATCTTGATTTTAACCACATGACAAGTTCCTAAGGGTCTACACAGCTTGACCACACTCAATGCCCATAAGCAGTAAGTAGTAAAAGTGCGGCTCTTAATCTAACAAGCATGTATATATGGCTGTGGTAGGAATTTAAACTCTCATCATACAGGAACTCATCATGCAACATTTTAAAGATTTTCAAAGATAAAATTCTCCAGAATTCTAGCATCTCTAGGAACAGATAAACAGCAGCTCAACCTTCCCATATCATATCCGTTAACAACTTAGACTTCAGATCAAGTTCTCTTCCCACTAGTTCAGGTTTAGAGCCAGTTTTAAATTATAACAGTTATGTCTAAAGTAGAGAGAGAACAAATTTGAAAATTAGGCAGAGCAACTATTCATCATATCCATGCTAGAGTTTTATTTTCAAGATTCAGTTTAGCATAGCTACTTTATTTATTTATTAAACTAAGCAAATATATATAAACACAAAATATTTATTTAGGTTTTCATGATTATGCATCTTTTTATTTTAATAAAGCATAGGTATAAATGTAGATAAAAATACTTATCGGGATAAATGGGGGTGCTCTCCCCCAAGCTGGATCTTGACGTAATTTCTTCTGATGTAGCTAGCAAGTGCAGAGGTGTATTTGAGTGTCCGCAGCACCCTGACAACGATTAGGATATCCTCCGTCTGCTAGTCTTCCTGAATTCTGTGGAGCTCAAATAGACAACAAAGCTTCGTGGAACTTGATTAAGCGTTAGCATAAATATCTAGCCTTTATCATGTTTGAGCTTCCTTGATAAATGTCACTCTCTATTTTTATTTTCATTTTTATAGAACAGAAAAAATATATATTATTTTTTTATGCCACCACAGTGAATGTACTTATGGGTTTTATGCCACTCGCATATTCACATGGGGCTTACTGTTTTCAACATTTTTTTAGACAGAATGAACATGATTAACTGAGCAATAATTAAAGGGAAAATGATAACTACCAAGTTTACCTCTTGGCACGGCGTTCGGTGTTTTTAAGTCCTCCGAACAGGACTTCTTTTCTTCTTAGTTGTCCTGGGATTTGGGTGGCGTAGACGGTGGTTCCGGCAGCGCCTCCTCTTCTTGTGTAACTGTCTTTACTTTCCATACCCGACTTGGTGCTTCAGTCTCCTGTTGTGTATCCTCGGGCCTTATGACCTCTCCTTCATAGTCTGCCCATACGTCCTTGATGATTTGCCTCCTTTGGTTACGGTTACGTCGCCTTCTTCTTGTCCTGACCTGCTTAGAATCTTCAACTATATAGTTAGGGTCATTAAAGTAGCAGCGTATCTTTTCAGAGGGGAAATGCATATGGACTTCTCCGGTTTTAATGTAGATGATTGCTTTGATGGTGCCTAGGAACGGTCTTCCTAGGATGATGGGTGGATCGTACTCGTCGTCTCCCATGTCAATGACCTGAAAGTCTGTATGGACAAAATGATCGTTAATTTTAACAGGGACATCGGTTACTATACCTTCGACCTTTCGGGATGTCTGATCTGCCATCTGGAGCTGAGTGTATGTTGGTTTTAAGGGCATGGTTCCGTACAAGAGCTGATAGGTGACTGTGGCCATTATGTTGACGCCTGATCCAGTGTCGCAGAGCGCCTTCTGAAAGGAGTATCCATTGATTGAGCACTCAATGCTTGGCATACCTGGGTCGTCCTTCTTGTTCAGGAAGGGCGACTTGAGTCGACCATCTTGACCTCCTTGAACTGTAGTGACCATCTTAGCTGATTCGGTCCATCCTTGGTTGTTCTTGTTCTGCTTGTTCCTCCTGTTGGTCCTCTTCCTTGGTTCATGTTGGGGTTGCTCTGGGATTTGTGTAATCTTGTTCTTGAAGGAAAACGTCTCCTTCCTCCCCTTGATGTTGAAGTTGATCTTTGCAGCGCTGGCGTAGATGACAGCTCCCGAGGTGTTTAGGAATGGCCTTCCCAGAATAACTGGTGACCTCTCATCGGACCCAGTCTCTATCACCACGAAGTCGGCTGGAGCGTACGAGGTACCAACTTGGACACACATGTTCTTTAATATTCCTTTAGGAAAGCTTAGTATCCGATCTGCAAGCTGCAAACACATAGTTGTTTCTGATAAAGGATATGTAAAGAATTTTTCATAGAGTACCCTGGGCATAATGTTGACGCTGGAGCCAAAGTCGCAGAGTGCTTCTGGGAAGTCCACCATGCCGATGGAGATCGAGATGACGGGGCGTCCTGGATCGCCTCTCTTGACTGGCAGAAGGTCATTATGTACTCCGACAGCGGGATTACTCCAATAGTTACCTGCATCAAACATGTCTACAAGATTTGCATATTCTAATCCTTCCGGTTGTGATGGTATACCGGGGTTAGTAGCAGGAACAGCAGCAGCTATTTGATTTAACTGAGATTCAATCATTTTATTAAAGCTAATTTGGTTTTTGATGGCAGTAGAGAAATTATCCATTCTATTATTTATGTTTTCTAGTATTTTATCATTGGATGCCAATTTCTTAGACAAGTTATCCATTAGCTTTCCTTGATTAGACACTAACTCTCTCAGGGGTGGAAAATTATTATTGTTGTTGTAAGAGTTATTACCTTGATAATTACCTGAGTAGTTACCTGAGTAGTTAGGCCTCTGTTGATTCCAACCTTGATTTTGTTGAGGACGGTTGTAGTTGTTGTTGTTGTTGATGTACCTTGCATCCTCAAGCATCTCAGGGCAGTGATTGCCTGAGTGTCCAGTGTCTCCACATTCCTCACAAGTCATGTGAGAGTCGTAGACGTTCATGACTTCTCTTTTGTCTCCAGCTTTGTCATCGAGCTTTTTCATGAGTAGGTCTAACTTTGCAGACAGCATGTCTACCTCCTTGAGCTGGTGCATACCTCCACCCTTCTTGCGTGTTTGAGTCCTCTCTTTGTTCCAACCTTGGTTGGACGCCATCTTCTCCACAAGGGCTGTAGCTTGTGGTATGGTGAGTGATAGAAATGCGCCTCCAGCTGCAGCATCCAAGGTCTCACGAGCACTAGTAATGAGCCCATGATAGAAAGTCTGCATAAGTAGCCAGCTTTCCATTCCATGATGGGGACATTCTAGGATGTAATCATGAAAGCGCTCCCATGCTTCTGGAACGGATTCATCATGTTGTTGCTGAAAACTTGTAATCTTCCCACGGAGAGCATTGGTCTTGCCCATGGGAAAGAACTTAGCCAGAAAGTTCGTAGAGCAGAGTGCCCACGTAGTGTTCTTATCCTTCGTCGCGTAGAACCACTGCTTCGCTCTCCCCAATAGTGAGAATGGGAAAAGGCGAAGTAGTATGGCGTCTCTGGGAACATCTAATATAGTGAATGTGCTGCAAATCTCCAGGAAGTGTTGGAGATGAGCACTTGCATCTTCGTGCGGCTTCCCACAAAACTGGTCGGCTTGTACCATGTTGATGAGCCCTGGCTTGAGCTCAAAGTTCTTGTCGATGGCCGCGGCAGGTCCAGTGCGGATGTTGTCCGTAGTGGGAGCTGAGAACTCGCGGATCGTCTTGTTCGCCATGGCTGCGAACTCTGTTGACAAATTCCGGATGAAACTTCGGCGGTCTTCTGGATTGGATGAAGTGTTGCGTCAAAGTGTTGACTTCTTGAGCTTGGCTCTTGCCCCTCTGATTAATGCTTCAGGGTTGTCAACAAAATTTTCTGGAAGATGTCCTCTATTCATACATCACCCTGCAAAACAATAAGAATGGAAAAAAATACAGGGGTAAATCTGTATGGGAGAATTGATGATCTCAATCACTTAATGATGCGAATGATGACTCAAATTCCGTATTCATTCCTTGTTAGTAAATCAACCTTCCCCGGCAACGGCGCCAAAAATGCTTGTTGGGCATTCTTAACGTCATTACCAAAAGTAGACTTAGTTTTCTAATTCTGATAACGGCGCCAAAAATGCCGAACCTATCCCTCATGCCACTTAAGCCAAGTTGTCATCTCCAGCATGACATGAGAGACGCGGTATTGAAATATGCAACTGCTCTTCTAAATAAATAATAAATAAGATATGCAAGCGCACAGATTAATACCGATGTAGCATTTTAACCGGGAAGTATTCCAGGTATCGTTATTTATATTTTTACCACTGGGAAGGGATTACTAACATCAATGTTGATTATGGAATGGAATATAGGAATGAGTATCAATCATTGCATGTATAAGTGAGAGCATTCATCTATCTCTTGCATACAGGGGTAAGTGTCACATAAAATATAGATAAAGTATGAATGGTGACAAAGATAATTAATCTGATCAGCTAGCCACATATAATAATGATAAGCACCTCAACAGATATTCTAGCAAGTCATTAGCATGGTATTAGGACGAACTACAAGGATATTTCCTAAGTTATTCTTAACTATAAAGTCTAGCATATCATAGTTAGTGCAAGTACACTTGGCAATCATTGCGAGAAAGGACTACGCCCATGCATAGTGATATTATCAAGGAAGATGAGAAACATAGCAATCACTCCCCCGTAATAATATTGCTCTGTCTGCCTTACACACGGGAGGGGGACTATATAAGAACCAACGAAGCTGTCACCATCGCGGACCACCCCACGATCCGGCATATAAGGTGCAATCGCAGATAAATATGGTCTAAGCACCACGCCTACACAATATTTATCATTTACCCATGGATCCGATGGATAAACGCTATATGATCCTAAACATGTATATAATTCCAATCTAACTAAGCCAAGCGTATAACTACGATAAACTAAGAACAATATAATCGCAAACATAAACAAGTAGAGCATAGTCATAATCAATATATTGAAATAGAACAAAGTTGTATTCATAATATTGAAGAACAAAGATGAACAATGAAGAACAGTAAAGGAATTACTAAGAATCCTCTTGACAGATCCGGAAACCAATCGAAGATTGACTCCTTCTAGTTCTAATCCTATGTAGCTATGCTATACTAGAGATCTAGTTGATGTGGTGGCTCTAGGGCTTGATCAGAGACTCTTCTCCTGAGATTAGGGTTTGAGGAATTGAGAATGAGGGAGTGCCTCCTCCAGGGGCCAGGGGTCCTGCTTATATAGCCCCCTCAAGTGAACGTGGGCCGTCGGATCAAACCGACATTAATCGCACGGTTTTCCTTGATCCCTTAGGTCGGTGGAGCATAATCCGCGAGACGGAGCCTGATTGGCTCTCAGGCCAGGGCGGGTGCCCTAGGGAGCAGGGCGGGCGCCCTGCCTCCGGGCCCGTTCGGCCTCCCGTTCGATCTCGTGGCTTCTGGAGTCTTCTAGATGATAGAAAATCGGTGAACACGTTATTATCTCTATGTAAACCCGACGTGTGGGCCTTTCCTCCGTATTTTCTGATAACCCCCTGCAAAAACAGGCAAACACCAAAACTCGTGGAATTCTGTCAGATAAAACCCTAAGTCTAGGTGTTGGTTGCATTTGGATCCTTTTCTTTATTTATTTGATAACTATATTTGGTACTTAAGGACCGTCAACATACTTGGTTAGGGGTTAGATCCTTCAATCCTCCTCTTATGATGATCAATCTCAATATCTCAAATCTTGGAGATAAGCACATCAAGAACCAATGAGAGACATCATTATCATTTATCTTCTTCCAAGGCCATCAAGTCATTGATGATCACTTGCAATCTATAGAACATCTCCAGAATGTTCTTATCACCCTTCATCTTGAAGCTTGTCAACTTGTCCTTGAAAATGTACAACTTGGCACTCTTGACCGCCGGTGTGCCCTCATAAGTTTCTTCCAATCTCTTCCACACTTCACTAGCTCTTTCACAATCCTTGATTTGCTCAAATACCTTTAAATCAATGGCATTGTAGATGGTGTTGAGAGCCATTGTATTGCATTGCTTGTTTGCCTTGTCTAGGTTGGTGAGATTGGTGGGATCAAGAATCACATAGTCACTCTTGGTCACATCCCACACTTGATCATTGATTGAACCAAGATACATCTTCATCTTTCTCTTCCAATAATCATAACATGTGCCATCAAAGAAAGGTGGTTTGCCTCCCACATGGTTGAACACAATTTTGGCCATCATTTAACACCGAAGGTTGTTAAGCCTTGATTAAACGATGACCACGGCTCTGATGTCACTTGAAAGGTCCTAAATGGCTAGAGGGGGTGAATAGCCAATAAAAAATCTCTACAAATTCACTAGAGTAAAGGGTTAGTAACCTAAATGGCAAAATGCAATTTTGCTCTAGCTCTACAAGGGTTGCAAGCCACCTACACCACAATTCTAGTTGATTAATATCTCTAGATCAATCAATGGCTAAGTCACTACTCTCTAACTAGTGAGCTCTCAAACTAGCTACACTAAAGAGCCTCACTAGACAAGCTATTCAACTTAGCAAGCAAGCTCTCAAACTAAGTACACTAAAGAGCCTTGCTACACAACTATATATCAAAGTAAATACAAGAGAGTGAGTGAGATGATTATACTGCCATGGCAAGAGACAATGAACCAATTAATGAATACCAAGTGAATCACCGGGAGAATTCCAATCACAATTGACACAAGATTTTTCTCCCGAGGTTCACGTGCTTGCCGGCACGATAGTCCCCGTTGTGTCGACCAACACCTGGTGGTTCGGCGGCTAATAGGTATCACACACCTAGCCCAATAAATGGGCGCTGCAAGAACCTTCCCACAATTCAGGGTAACTCAATGACATGAGCAATCCACTAGAGTACCTTTTGCGATCTCCTGCGGGAAAGGTCAAGAACCCCTCACAAATATAATCCTTGATTGGAGGCGAACACAATCACCAAATCCCCTCACCAATCAACAAATCACCAACCGTCTAGGTGACGGCAATCACCAAGGGTAACAAGAAATTCACAATCACAATCACCACCTAGTGCCACCAAATATGCAATCTCAAATGCACACTAGGGTTTCTCCCAAATCCTCTCATGAATGAGCACCAGGCTTAGGGAAGGAGAGGAGAGGGAGGAGATGCTCTTGAAGCTCTCAAGATCAATACTAGAGCTCGATCTCTCACTTGAATGGAGCACAAATCCTTGGGAGTGAGAGAGGGGAGAGAAGAGAGCTTTGTTCTTCTCTTAGGGTTCTTGCAAGAATGAGGAATTGTTGGAGGAGGAAGAAAGGGAGGGAGGAGACCCAACCTTATCCCCAGCCAGCCAGCCTCCCGACCGTTGTTGTGCAAGTGCCCATTCCCACACTAGAAATTCCAAGTAGCAGCCTGGAATTTCTCGGCTGACGCTCGGCCTCTCGCACTAGAAATTCCTGTTCGGGCAAAACATATTTCTAGTTAAATAAGTGCAACAACCAGTTGAGGTCTACATGAAAATTTAGCACAGCTGAGCGAGAAATTCTAGACGCGGCCCTCTTTTCTTCTCCAAATTCACCCTTTTCAAGTGCTAACTTTTCCCAAGAGCACCAAACCAAAACACTTTGGCACTAAAGTTAGCATTTCTCAACCATATTTTCTATTTTTTATGCATCTCACCACGTCACTAAGCGCAATGTATATGAAAATGAGACTCACACTTAGTGGCACTAGATAACCATTGCAATTGAAGATTTCCCCTCTTTTATAGTATGGTTATCTATCCTAAACCCGATCACGCACTCTATTTTGTCTTGACTAGCAAAACAAAATGGTCTTAGGTTTTATACCTTTGTCTTAAGCACATTTTGTTTTCCTCTTTCTTCTTTTCCAAGTTGGAGCGCTTGATCATCTCATTTGGCCATCACCACCACCATGACCATCATCTTGTTCCATGACTTGGTGTGTACCAACCTAGCTCATATTCATCACTTAATGACAATGGTTAGTACACTTATGTTTCATCAATTATCCAAAACTAAACTATGTCTTTCAACGCTACCATCACCTCCCCTATGGTGAACTTCTCCTCCGCGCTCAGCAACACATCCCCGATGCCCACCCCGCTCGCAGATGTGGACACAGACGCCGATGCCTGTAGCAATACCAGCACCAACATCACCTGCAGCGGTAGCCGGTCATAATCTACGAAGCCTCGCCCAAGGTCATCCACACCAAGTCAGGGGACTTCAGGGCGCTCGTCTAGCGTCTCACCGGTGCGGTGGAGGGGTCGTTCGTCGCTTCATCGTAGCCGGCGGTGGCGATGGAGTTCGAGCCATGGGAGTTCCTCATCTTGCCCACTGCTGCGTTGTCCCCTGCCGCACGGCTGGCCGCCATCGAGAGGTCCGTCCGCCCGCTGTCATCGCACCACAAATCCAGACAGGCTCGTCGCTCGCGAGGGAGCGGTACGCTGTGGTGCAGAGGACCTGTGACCGCAGCACCCAGGCAAGGCACCGCGGCTGCCACCTCAACTCATCAGGAGTCAAAATGGCAACACAAGAGATCACCTGACTGAAACAATTAATGAAAGACCTTCATCAATCGACAAATTATCAAGTAAGAATTTTCTGTGACAACTTATCTTCTTTATGTCTAGCATAAAATCTCGTCTTCCATGCAAGGACCAAGCATATAGAAGTTCACTGCCACTACAGAAAAGGTCCTTGAGGGAGAGATTGAAATGGTGCCTACCAAAATAGATGAGCAGGTTGCTGATATACTCGCAAAAGGACTCAATAAATCCATGTTTGAAAAATTCTGAGAGGCACGTGGCATGGTCTGCAAGACTACTATGGAAGGAAGTTTGCATTGAGGGAGAGTGTTGAAGATAACAATGCAAACTTTTAGAACCGTCCACACAACTCATGATGCTTGATGTTTTGTATGAGCCACTAGATGTTAGCACCATAAAAATATTAGAACAATGTAGAATGTAGATATTTATTTATTTTAGAAGCTTCTTGGAGGGGGGACACATGTCATCTTTCTATGAGCCCCAATGACCTATTATAAATAGAGACACCCCTCCTTGCCATGCCATCCATCCAAGAGCATGGTAAATGTGAGAAGGGTGATAGGTGCTAGGATAGCCACTTAATGCGGAAACAAACATCAGCAACCTCAGTTTAGTTGGTCTTAGGGTCACCCATTTTTCCAACAATGGGAAACATACATCAGTAACCACTTCAAATGGGGATCACCCATATAATGCTAGCTATATATATACACATCAAGTAGTTGAGGAAAGTAAAGGATTGAGACACACCTTTTTGCATTTATCTCTCAAACACATAAGCTAGAAAGGGAAGCAGTATCATCGAAACAAATCCTAAAATACAAAAATTAAGCATACATATTATCAAAACAAATCCTAAAATACAAAAATTACGTAGCGATAGAGCTTATGCTCGACCGATGGCGTGCCACCATGCGAAGCCTGAGGGGAGCATAAGGAGGCGGGCATGACGTCATTGAGGCTTGAGCAGCAAAATGGTGACTAGACAGGCAGGCGCTGGGCGAGGAGGACGAGAGCAGGTTTGAAATGCGTGAGATGGGACGGGACCAGCTGCAGGTATTTTGGAAAAGTGGGGTACATCTTTTGTGTGTTAGAACATCTTTTAAAATAGCATATAACTCTAGCGTGGTTGCCTGAGAATCGATCGATGTACTTGCCATAGCGCCGATGATGAAATGATGATGATGTCGATGTACTTGGTGTTCGCCTCGCACTCCCTACGGCCCTAACAACAAAAGCATGACCGCCTAGCGGAGCACTTTGGTATCTATAGATAGCGTCGGTGTGGAAGAGGAGCACCCGCTCCATGGTGACATCCATGGAGCAGAGCGGTCGGTGATCTCGGTGTTGAGCATGCCGCTATAGCCTTCAGGCTAGGATGGCCTTATCGGGGCTGCCATATGTACACGGCGTAGGGGTCATGTGGGTGCTCCAGAATGTGGCTGCTCCGGTAGAAGCTTGTGAGCACCGGGTGACCACCCGTTGTGCGCGATAGCGCCATGACAAGTAGAGGTACATGCACTTGCCCTTGTCCAACCCGGGCATGGCCTGGATAATGACCATCATAAGTAAGCCTGGACGAAAAACTCGAAGCTCGTTAGCTCGCTCGGCTCGTAGCTGGCTCGGCTCAGCTCGGCTCGGCTCGTTATGATAACGAGCCGAGCCGAGCCAGGATTTTAGCTCGTTAGCTATAACGAGCCAACTCGATCTGGCTCATGAGCCGCTCGCGAGCCAAACGAGCTGTAGTTTTAAGGAAAAAGTCATCATAACTTATATTAGTTTTGTATTACTTCATGTCTTGCACTTCACAAATGGATGTATGTTAGCTCATATGAATATTTTATTCGATTTAAGATTATTGAATATATTATTTTTATATTATTAATATTTTTAAGCTTTAGATAAATGCAAATATTATATTTTATGTATTTTTTATACTTGGCTCACGAGCCTAACGAGCCAGCTCGAGCTCATAACGAGCCGAGCCGAGCTGGCTTTCTGGCTCGTTAAGATAACGAGCCGAGCCAAGCTAGCTCGTTATCCTAACGAGCCAGAACGAGCCGAGCCGAGCCGAGCCAGCTCGGCTCGTTATCCAGCCTTAATCATAAGGATGATGTACAACAGCGACCACCGTTCCATCTCATCGGCTATTGCCCGCATTAGCTTTGCGCTCCATCTGATCCTGAGACATGCTGGGTCGGATCGATCTGCCGAATCAAGATCAACGTCCGCCATAACATGGCCATAATTCAATTTCACGCGTGTCACAGCCACATGAACATATGCCGGTGCGTTTGGATGGGGCTTGCCAGAGAGGATGGGCGACCTACGTGTCGCGGTTGGTGATGCGCAGCACGTCGGGGAGGATGTCCTCGTAGCTGACGAGCGGCGCGGTGTGGTGGAATGCCTGGAAGCGCTCACGCATAACCCGAGACATCCAATCTTCATCTTTCCATAGGTAGTACTGCTAGTGCGTTCTACGCCAGGATCTCCAAAAGAGCACGCGGCGCTCCGGCCTTTAATTAATTGATTGCTCAGCGAGGTCGCGAGCCACAATATCTTGTACAAAGATGAGGACTGGGTACTCCCAAATGTCCCACGAATGCACACCTCGACTCATGCCTGAAGCAGCTATCTTGTGCACGGACGAGTTACAAAATCTAAGAACACGTAAACACTCAAAGTGTGCAAAATGCTCTTCAGGCTGTGTTTAGATGAGGGTGTAAAATTTTTAGAAACATAGTAACTTTTTTGTTTTTATTTGGCAATTAGTGTCTAATCATAGGCTAATTAGGTTCGAAAGATTCGTCTCGTAATTTACAATCAAACTGTATAATTAGTTATTTTTTTACCTATATTTAATGCTCCATACATGCGTCCAAAGATTCGATGTGACGGGAAATCTTGTAAAATTTTTGAAACTTTGGATTCGATGTGACAGGAAATCTTGTAAAATTTTGAAACTTTGGAGCATCTAAACAGGGCATCAATCAAGGTGCGAATTTCATGAAAGATGACGCCTGCTTGTGCCTGATCCATCTCAACAGACAGCACTCCCTTCTGAAGCATTAACGATTCGGTCTCCAGCTGCACCCTGGACATGCCATGCGACACCGCTATGCCTTCCAGCAAGCTACAGTCTCTGCCATCAGAACGTCTTGCAGGTCAGCAGCCCCACCCGCTCCGGCTAGGACCCGCCTCCCCGGCAGAATCACGCACGACAAAGCCCCAACCACCCAGTTTTGTAGCTTCAATGAAGGCTCCATCGGCGTTGATTTTCAGAATGTCCTGTGTTGGAGGCGACCATCTCTGCTTGCTGGGAATAACATTGTTGGACTCCGTCGTTTTCATTTTGGCCCTGTACTGATAAGCCGGCTAAAAAATATCGTTGACTGATTTATTGTGAAAGAAAAACACTATTCTAGTTAAAAAAACTAAGCTAAAAAGTATGGATTATAAACTGGATGAACAGGGCTTTTGCCTCTTTCATTTGCCATTAACCCAACAGCATGGACGCAGACATCGGCAGCTTGTCACCCGCATTCACTGCATTCTGCTACTTCCACCATCTCCATAGTAGTAATAGCACCTTCATACAGGCCTCCTCCGGCAAGGAAAAAATGCTGGACACCATATCATAAGGAGATTGCATCGCCAATAGCTCCACTCTAATATTTTCTACACCTAGGGCTCGTTTAGATGGAAAAAATTCAACCCGATGAATAGTACCACTTTCGTCTTATTTGGCAAATATTGTCCAATCGTGGACCAACTAGGCTCAAAAGATTCATCTCGTGATTTCCAACTAAACTATGTAATTAGTTATTTTTTTACCTACATTTAATACTCCATGCAAGCGGCTAAAAATTAATGTGATGAAGAGAGAGTGAAAAAACTTGGAATTTTGAGGGTAACTAAACAAGGCCCTAGCTCCCTCCAACATTTACGCACAAGCACGAATTTACACTTGAGAAAGCAGTGCCTGCCGTCTTCGTCAAAGCGCTTGCATACCAGACAAATAGTATCAATCGGGCCCATCCTTTTTCCGAATGTTTCTCTTCAGTGGCAGGCTGTTGTGCACCAAAGCGCCAGACGAACTGTCTGACTTTCGGCTGGACTGGGAGTTTCCAAACGTTACGCCATTTGAAGAGCCTCGGGTTTCCAGAGTTTGACCCCGATGACACGCGTCGCTGGCGCACTACTGAAGTCTCCCTATTATCCTCTAGAACATGATATGCCGATTTCACCAAGAACACTCCTTTCACAACTAAGTGCCAAGCTGCATAATCTTTATGGCCCAGCCGCACAGGAATTTCCATAATATTTCTCACATCCTCTTCCCAGAAAATGTCATGCATTTGGGAGTTGAACGTCCCAGGAGCCGGTAGCGGGATCAATAAGTTCTAAAACTTTAGAGATAAGCACAGGCCTATTTAATCCTACGTGCTATAAACAAAATCTGTTCGACTCTGTTTTCTAGTTCTTTTTCTTTGGATTGGAATACTTATTCAAAAGTTGTCCTGAATCTGTTGTTTTCCCTAATACTAAGCTGTGTCTGAAAAAAGATTTGCACAGATACATAGCCAAAAGAGTTGTTGTATATGTTAGCTGATTAGGATCAAATGGAGTAGATCAAACGGAGTTTCTACTTTACATTCTCGTGATGTACATGTTCCTATTACATGAACTACTAGATCCGAGAGCGGAGAGAGAGAGGAGTGAGATGGTGCAGACCATCAGTGGACACAGCGGGTGCCGTGTTGGAGCTATAGAGCCAATCACCATCCCGTTCGTCGAGGTGATGATCTGTGCTAGGGCAGCGATGATCGGGGAAGCGGTGGCAGTGAAGTCCCACGACGGCGTGGAGGCGTTGAACACTGGTGGTGCTTCCTATCACTCACAGTGCGACCCTCGAAATCAGTTAGGGTTGTAGGTGGGGAGTGGCGGCTCAGGTGAACCTCGTGACTCGAGCCCCGGCTCCTCCACCTCCTTTATATAGCGCTGCGTGACGGGGGCTCACCAGCTAGTATTGGGCTGGGCGCCCCCGATCAAGGCGCAGATCAAGGCGTTGGGCTCATTAGAGGAGAGATCAACCTAACAGTATAAACTTATTTCATATGAGTTTTCTCAGAGGTACGAACCACCCATAAAACCTGTATAAGTATGCATATAAATGTGCGTACAAGTATCTAAAAATATAAAATCTTCTAAACTTGTTGAACAGTGAAAATTTTGTGTCTGCAATAGATTGTAGTTTTGTCATGAAATTGTGGTTTCTACCAAAAAAAGGAATAGCTAACAATGTTTATCATGAAAGCTGTGCTAAAGAAGTTTTGTCGATAACTAAAGTGCAAAAAATATTTAAAAACTACACATACAAATTGTGTGCATAAGTTTGTAACTTTTGAATGGTTTGGAAAACGAAAAATCACCAAAATGAAAAGGACCTGGTGGTCTGCTCATTTCGCTCTGCACTTTGATGTCCTCAGTGTTAGGGAGATCATCATTTTACTCTACTGGAGCATTTGGGCAATTCGAAATGATTTGATCTTCAAGGGAGAACAACCTAATTTGGAGCAAGCCAAATGTGTTTTTTCTAGAGAATTTGCTATGGCCATCCATCAAGCAAAGATTGAATACTTCCCCAGATATAGTTAAGGCTAGAGGCTTTGTTGTAATCTTCTTTTCTTTGTTTATTTCTTTGTATCTTGAAACTCTTTGGTTCTTTGCTCTTTTTTCGTTAACTGGCATCACTAATGTTACATTAGGGACATGTTCCAATTCAATAATTAAGGTGTCTCCTTTGTGTTATTTTGCCATAGTGCCACCAAAGGTATGCCCCTCCCGTTTGCCTGAAAAATGTTGTTAGACTATGCCCTGTTTGGCGTGGCTTATTACAATTTCTACTAAAAAAACACTATCTCAGTCTAAAAAAGATACAGTTACAAGAGTGATCAAAGTTAAACTATCTTAAATTTAACTAAGTCTATAAAAACAGTACCAATATTTGTGTCTCCAACTAGTTTTAGAAAACACTATATGAGTCTGCGTACATCACGGTTGTATAGATTTTTTCTGAGTTTTTGGCTAGTTTAAAACAGAAGTGCTTCTTCTACTTCAACGTGAAAAGCAACCATTTGAAAAGCCACCTCAACCCATCTTTTTGCTCGTTTCTTTCCTGATTCCTCTTCACCCGTGCGCCCTTGCCCGGAGACGAAGCTTGGGATACTTTTGGGTATTGTTTTCATATTAATGGAGTCATGGAGATAAGCGATACGAATTAGGGTTTGCTTCATATTATTTTCAATTATGACAGAGATGAGCAATTTATGTACAATTTTAGAGGGTTCCTTTATTATGTTTTATATGGACATAGGTGGTTAAATTTAAATTTAGGACCTTTTTAGAACATAGGATATCCAAAACACAGGAATAGAAAAAACATATGATTGAAGTTGCATATCACTTGCAATCCTACAGGAATTAAAAACGCATGAAATTCTCTAATAGAGCATTTGGATACACCACAGGAGGAATTAGAAGAGAGAAACAGACGCAAAGGAAAGTTTCCAAGAGGTTGGACCTAATCCCTATGGATTGAGCCGTTCTATAGGAATTTTGTAGGATTTTAGGATGACCAATCCTTTATTCCAAAGGGCCACATAGGAAAAACTCATATAGGTTTATAATCCTGCAAAATTTCTTCATGAATCTTTTGTTCCAAAAGGGGCTTTAGAGTTATCTTAAAACATTTTCATAATGGTATGGATGTTATTAACTTTACTATCAATGATGATTACAATATACAAACTCTATTGGCAAGATGTCTATGATCATTTTAGGAGCTTGTATAGTTTATCTCTCTTTTCGTTTTCCTAATTTGTATTATAAGAGAAAACATGCTAAAAAAGTTAGTAATGGTACGGTTGATGCAGCACCTAATCAATGAGCCAAGTAATCAACCACCTCATGATCATAGCATAATTATAGATGTCCAACGGGCTGGGCTTGTGCCAGGCACAGCTCGATGAGGGTCGGGCCGGCACGGCACGTCGTGCCTCTCGGGCCGTGCCCAAGCAGGGGCCTCGTGCCTAACCAGCGGCCTAGGCATAGTCTGCTGGGCCGATTTTCGGGTTGGGCTGGCCCGGAAAGCACGGCCTGCGGACCAGGACGGGCCAGCCTGAGGCCTGCATCGCAGTGAAGCCATGGGGGAGCGTCGCCACTGGCCACGCAGAGGAACTGAGGGTCGAGGCCACGTGAGGGAGAGAGGCAAGAGGAGGAGGCGACAGGCGACGTGAGTTAGGGGAGGTGGCGGCAGCGCGAGTCGACGTGGAGGTGGCAGCCACTCGGCAGCAGCTGCATCAGATCTGCGTGACGTGGAGGTCAGCGGGGTGAGAGAGATCCTAGAGACGAGTCAGGCCACCGGCGGCGCTGGAGAGGATAGGAGCGCGAGACTGGGCGAGCTAGCGTCACGGGCGGCTAAGCGAAGGAAGAAGAGGAGCACGAGATGGGGCGAGCAAGTGCGGGCGACAGCACAACGCATTGAAGGGGCGCGAAGGGCGACGGCTTGGGCCTTCTCGGGTGGAGTCGCGATGGGGAACAGAGCCGGGTGCCCGAGTTAGTCGATGGGGGCAGTAGACGATATTGGGCTGTGAGTGTATGAATATGTTGGATGTTGGCAAGCGAAATACTGGGCCATGACTATTTAGCGGGTCGGGCCGTGCCAGCATGTCGTGCCTGTGCTTACCCTAGGCACGGCCTACACCCTTGGGCCAGGCCAGCCTGGGCCCGTCGAGTACCGGGCCGGGCCGTGCTTGTGCCGGGCCAAAATGGCTGGCTTCGTGCAGGGTTGCCTTGACACATCAGTAAAACGCTTAAGTGATAGTACATGCATTAGGAGTGCCCTTGCAGTAAACATGCTGGCAGTCCGTGACCATGCTCGATTTGTTTAGGGCGGGTCGCGGCGTCCGGAATGCTCACCTGGTGGACGTGCTAGGCGGACGACCATCGACTCCCCTTTTGGGTTTCTGGGCTGGGGGCTCAGCTGGACGGGCCTAGCCCACTAGGGCCAGATTAGAATTAATTACGAAAATTATTAATAAATAGAGATGGGATGATTTGAGATGTGCAATTTTCGAGCAGTTCCCCGTCAATATACCCATTCCTGGGAGTAACCGATACAGTACGTACTGTATAGGCAACCAGACGCGCCGTCCCAGGGCAGGGCGCGCAGTGCAGCTGTGCAGGCAAGGCAACGGTTGTTCTGGGAGGGCAGGAGAGGAGGTACACGCAGCGGCACGGCCTCGCACGCCCATTTTTGGCTGTGCCCATGGCCACGGCGCGTCACATGCGCCCGCTGCCGCTGCCGTTGCCCCTGCCCAGCTGCAGCAGCACGAGCCAAGCCATGGCACAAGTTCACACACTCCACACCGTCTCTCTCCTCCATCTGCAAACTGCAACGCAGAAAGCAGGCAGAGCGCCAACCAAAGCAGAAAAGCTGTGCACAGCACAGCAGCAAAAGTTCCCCTCCGAGCCCACAGCGTGAAGACAGAGGGGGACTGTTATTTTTTTCTTCACGTCCACCGTCTCTTCACAGTTCACATCGCAATCTCCTTTTTCCCTCTGCCGTCGTCTTTCCGGTGGGTGCAAAAGATTTTGTTGGCCTTGGGAAGCGCGGAGCGCGTTTTCCTCCCTCCATTCCGGTGGCGTGGTTGGCAAATGGCAACGGAAAAGCCCAACTCCAATCCCATTGCTGCTGGAAAGCACAAAAGCAGCGGTAGTAAAAGAGGATGAAAGCCATGGAGACAGAGTGGCCGCCGACGCTCCTTTCCGTGTAGGACTGCAGATTCCTTCGCGCTCCTCCTGCTGCTGCTCCCAGCGAGGAAAAGAGAGCACGAACTAAACTAGGAGGAAGCAGCCCCCGGGCATTCCTTTCTCTCGAATTGTAGCGGTTGTTGCTTTCCTGTTCAGGTGCCTGGTTCTTGGCCTCCTTCGCACGCAAAGAACCGCCGGTCGTCTTGCTCTCCGGCCTCACCCACTGCGCTGCTGCGCCTGGAAGGCTTCTTCTTGGCCGCTTCTGCCTGCTTTGCGGTTTCTTGCTCTGCTTTTGAGTAGAGCCGCTGTGGAGTGGACGGTGTGGAGCGGGTCGACGGTGAGGTGGAAGGGTTGGTTTCTTCGCAGGAGAGAAGGGAAAGGGAAGGCGAAGAGAAGGAGGAGGAGGAGGATGGCCGGAGGAGGGGCGGCGCCGCCGCCGAAGCAGGAGGAGCTGCAGCCGCACCCGGTGAAGGACCAGCTGCCCAGCGTGTCCTACTGCATCACAAGCCCACCGCCCTGGCGTACGTCTCTTTCTCACTCAATCGCTCACTCACCTGGGACTGGGACTGGGACTGGGACCTCTCGATTTCAATGTTGAAGTGCAACTGTTCTGTCTTCTCTGTACTGATGTTGATGTTGTTGATACCGGTAGTGGTCCTGATTTTGACTTGGTGCCTGTCACCTGACCTATACAATCTGAAACATGCAGCTGAGGCCGTCATCCTTGGATTCCAGCACTACATTGTGATGCTGGGCACATCTGTCATCATACCGAGTGCTCTTGTTCCCCAGATGGGAGGAGGAAACGTGAGTAAACCAATCACCTCTCCATGTTCTGAATTCCAAGATTTGGGAGGCAGCTAGTTTGTGAATTGTGATGTCAAAATGGCTCAACTATCTGTTGCTGTGCCTCCTTTCTGACTGCTGCTAGGAGGAGAAGGCTCGGGTGATTCAGACGCTGCTGTTTGTTGCTGGCATCAACACCCTGTGCCAGTCATTCTTTGGGACTCGCCTCCCTGCAGTGATGGGTGGATCCTACACCATCGTCGCGCCGACCATTTCCATCATCATGGCTGGCCGTTACAGCAATGAAGCTGACCCTCATGAGGTAGTTCGAGTTCCTGGGTAACTTATCTCCATTGTCACAGCCTCTTGTGGCTCTGTTTGAGTTCTTGGTACAGTACAGTTCACAAGGCGTTGTTCACTCTTGCGCAGAAATTCTTGCGGACCATGCGAGGAACACAAGGCGCTCTCATCATTGCATCGACAATTCAAATCATACTTGGTTTTAGTGGCCTTTGGCGTAACGTCGTTAAGTAGGGATCTTGGCTCTAACTTTCACCTTCTGCTTACACATGGTACTTTTGTAGAATTTCAGTTTGTGCAATTACAGAGTTCTCACCTCTTTCACAGATTCCTAAGCCCATTGTCTGCTGTACCTCTGGTCTCGCTAGCTGGATTTGGGCTATATGAGCTTGGTTTTCCAGGGGTAAGCATTATCATGCTACTAATTCGGTATTCTGATGTGGCTGCCACATTGTTTCTTTTTTAATTGTTCCTGTTCCTACTGGCTCTAAGATCCATTTGGCTTCAGGTTGCTAAGTGTGTAGAAATTGGGCTTCCAGAAATCATTCTAATGCTCATATTTTCTCAGGTATAGAGTCAATTGTTATAGCTCTCCATACACCTCATACACATTACAGCTGAACTCATGTACTAATGTATTTGTCTTGTGTGCAGTATTTACCTCATGCTGCCCATGCTGCAAAGCCTGTGTTCGACCGGTTTTCTGTGATTTTCACAATTGCGATTGTATGGCTGTATGCATACATTCTCACGGTTAGCGGTGCTTACAAGAATGCCCGAACAAAGACACAAGTCCATTGCCGTGTTGACCGCTCTGGACTTGTTGGTGGAGCTCCCTGGTAAGGAGTAAGGACATAACCTTGTGCACTTGATCATTGTTTTGTAAAATTTCTTACAGAAGTAGAGGTACCCCCTTCGGTTCTTGGTCGTGGCTGTCTAACATCTTTCGTACCTCCATTCTGACTGTACCAACAATAATTATTTTTTGTAGGATTCGTGTCCCATATCCTTTCCAATGGGGGGCCCCAACATTTGATGCTGGTGAATCATTTGCTATGATGGTGGCCGCATTTGTTGCTCTTGTAGAGGTTTGTCTGCGCCGCTTTACCCAAAATTGAAAAATAAGTGTGTCATGATCAGGGTTAAAAAAACCGGCCGGTTTACCGCGGTTTACCGCGGTAACCGCCCAAACCGGGCCGGTCCGGTTCCGGTCCGGCCCGGTTAGGGTTTCCCCAAATTCAAATTTAAAATTTGAAAAAAAAATGCTGAAAAAATTCCTAAAAATAGTTCATGATTTATAGAAGCCAATGGTGTAAAAATTTTTCAAATTGGAGTTCGTTTAGTATTTATTTATACGTATAGAAGTTTGAAAAAAAAGAAAAAAAATCCCGGTCCCGGCCCGTTAAGGCCCCCAAATTCAAATTTAAAATTTGAAAAAAACAAAAAATGCTGAAAAAATTCCTAAAAATAGTTCATGATTTATAGAAGCCAATGGTGTAAAAATTTTTCAAATTCGAGTTCGTTTAGTATTTATTTATACGTATAGAAGTTTGAAAAAAAAAAGAAAAAAAAATTCCAAACTCAAACCGAGCGGTAAACCGGCCAAACCGGCCGGTTACCGCTCCAAACCGGCCGGTTTACCGACCGGAAACCGAACCGAAGAACATTTGAATTCAAATTTGAATTCGGCCGGTTACCGACCGGTTTACCGGTAAACCGACCGGTAAACCGCTACCGCCGGCCGGCGGTTACCGGAAACCGGTCGGTAAAAAAAACCCTGGTCATGATTACTAGTGTTCTACTGTTCTAATAAGCAGTGCGCTACGCTTTCAGTCATCTGGGACCTTCATTGCTGTGTCAAGATATGCAAGCGCGACTATGATACCTCCTTCAGTTCTTGGTCGTGGCATTGGTTGGCAGGTAACTGGCTTGATTTTGGTCAACCAGAAACATCAATTTTGTTACTTTTTTTCATGGCCATAACCTGGTCTCATCGTTTGCAATTCTGCAGGGCATTGGTACTTTACTGGGTGCATTTTTTGGGACAGCTAATGGAACTGCAGTGTCAGTGTGAGTGTAATGTAGCTATCTAGTGAAACTAGCACTGATTGCTTGGGGTACTGCTTTTCTCTAATCATTTGTCTTAATATTTGCAGTGAAAATGCTGGTTTACTTGCTTTGACTCATGTTGGCAGCCGGAGAGTAGTCCAGATATCTGCAGGCTTCATGATTTTCTTCTCTATCCTTGGTAATGTACAATTTCGTTTCTGATTTTGGGTATATTTTCAGTGTTGATCAGAAGGAATCATTAGTAAGGCACAGACTGAGACTCCTCACAGCACCTGCTCTGTTCCTGAATTTGAGTATCATGGCTGACTGGCTGTAAATTTGTAATTTGGCTTTCAACCATAGTTATAGACTTGGTTTAGTACTCTAGTGTTTAACATGATTTGGATACTGTACATCATGTCTTTTTTGTTTTGTGGCATCTGCAATTGTTAGGCTGACCATATTCATTTTGCTAAACCAGGGAAATTCGGGGCGATCTTTGCTTCAATCCCACTGCCGATATTCGCTGCCCTGTACTGCATTTTCTTTGCATACATTGGTACGTCCTCCTTGTATCTCATCTTTCAGCGGAGTCCTCTGGTCTGCTTCCTTTTATGCATATGCTGCTGTACACCTGAGTCTCCAATGTATGGATTTCTCTGGCCTGCAGGTGCTTGTGGTCTGAGCTTCCTTCAGTTCTGCAACCTGAACAGCTTCAGGACCAAGTTCATCATGGGGTTCTCCTTGTTCATGGGCCTGTCAGTCCCCCAATACTTCAACGAGTACACGTCCGTGGCAGGCTACGGCCCGGTGCACACCGGCGCCCGATGGGTACGTGAAATGGAGCTTAGCTCTGCATGTCATTCTTCTTCTCCATTGCAGCTGCGACCCGTAATAACGGTTTTGTCACTCACCATTGACATTTTGGATGCCTCGGGCAGTTCAACGACATGATCAACGTGCCCTTCTCGTCGAAGCCGTTCGTGGCGGTGCTGGTGGCGTTCTTCCTGGACAACACGATCCAGGTGCGCGACAGCGGCGTGAGGAGGGACAGGGGCTACCACTGGTGGGACAAGTTCCGGAGCTTCAAGACGGACAGCCGCAGCGAGGAGTTCTACTCGCTGCCCTTCAACCTCAACAAGTTTTTCCCTTCCGTCTGATCCTGCAGGGGCGTCGGATAGGTCATAGGTTTCGTGGCTGCAGACTCTTCTTCAGTCGCAGTAGGTCTGACTGGTGGAGTCAGAGAAGAAATGATCCTGCGCAGATGATGCTGACTGATGCCATTTTGTACATTCAGGACTGGACTGCAGACTTGCAGTCCAGGGTAGCTCTGAGTTTGACATGCATGTTCTGGTAATCATGGTCTATTGTGTTGAGTGCCATAGATAGAAGAGTGAACCTTTTGCCTTGGCGAGAAGAATGTCATTTGGTTCTGATGCTGCTCTGGGTATCATCAGTAGCGAAAGCGCTCCGTTTGGCCGCTCATCAGTCATCACATCCCGAATTAAAAAGGATCCTGCCAAACTTCTACAAACAATAGAGTAGGTCTCAAAGTGCCACTGTTTTGTCGTGGAAATATGGAATTCGATCATATTCACAGATTTACCTTGAAGTAATCCTTTTGTTTTCACTAATGTTCCTATCAGGACCCGTCTCGCGCTGCATGCCCCTGCCCCTCGCGCCTCGCATGGTCGCACTGGACCCACCTCGAGCCACGTGCGCCCTGCGCCTCGCACCTCGTGCCGCGCACCCTGCCCGTGCCTCACGCCGTCCGCGCCTCGTGCCGCGCGTCGCCCGCGCCACGCGCTGAGCTCCATTGGGTGGCAGCAAGTAGATGAGCATATGTTGCAACTACATGTGTCATGCATTTTAGATGTATTTTGTATATATTTTATCTGGATGTTGCAAAAGTAGACTGGTGTTGCATATGTTGAAATGATTATATACGTATGTTGCAAGTGTATGTTTTGAATGTTTCGGCTGTTCAAACATATGTTACAAGTGTTTGATCTAGATATCGCATATGTTGCTATGACTATACATGTATATTGCAAGTGTATGTTCCAAATGTTTCACCTATTTCAGATCTATATTGCAAGTGTTTTAATCTGGATGTCCATATATTGCAATGTTGTATATGTTTCAGACATATGTTGCAAGCGTCTATTCAAAATGTTTCATCTGTTTCAGACGTACGTTGCAAGTGTGTTTATCGGGATGTTGTAGTTGCTATACACATATGTTCCAAACGTATGTTTATAAATATTTCACTTGTTTTAGATGTACATTATAAGTGCTCATGCAGATGCGGTCCCCGCGGGCATAGCGGTCCCCACGTGTGCGGCAAGCGAAGCGCGAATGTGGCCGTCAACAAGCATGTGGCGTGATCCCCACCTGCATGCGCATCAACAAGCATGTGGCGCGCAGTTGCATGCGTACGCACACGTCGTGCAGGCACCACAACTGGATGCTACATGCGGGGGGCGGACGTGCAGCCGCAATAGTTGCAGGCAGGGCAGGCGCCGTTCTATTTCTTCAAGAGTGGAGCGCATTGCGTGAGAACCATGCATGCGAAGGAAAATTTGCTGCCACTCCTGCATCTGCATACAATAGAAAGAGGACGCTGCTGGCGCATACGAGACTGAGGGAGCAACGCGTGTAGGTGGGTGCTCGACGCTAGGGCAGCACACAGGAGGAGGTAAGACGCAACAGTTAGGACAGACAGCATGGTGGGGCAAGTGCGGACGGGAGCTAGCGTCCAGACCTCCGGGCGCTAGCCGCAGCCTTTTGCTTTGGTTAGAAGAATTAATCTCGGAGTCTTTCATCAAGATGTATATAAAACGATGCCGGTCCTTATTAACAAGGCTGACGAGCAGGCCCAGTCACCGCACCAGGCTCACGGCAAGATGCAGCCCATTGGGCCTTTGCAAGGCCGCAATGCACGCGGTGGCCAGCATGGCAAATTGGGCCTTTGCGGTGACACAAGATTTTTATATTATAATTAGTAGCACTGAACGTTGCTCAAAGAAAAATATTAGTAGCACTATCTATCTATACAATATACAAAAAAAAACAAAACATGTGGCCGTGCAAGAAGATTCTTGGATGACTGACTGTCGAGTGAAGGCTTCGGTTTGCCCTTCTGCTGGGTTGTTGGGAAACACTTATTTGGGAAGGCTTGTACAGATTCAGACACGACACAACTTGGACACGCACGTCCTGCACGGCATGTATCTATAATCTATCCGACTATGTATGTGTGTGTGCATTCCAAGTATCATGCGACGACGAGAGTAGTAAACAAACAATGCGATCGATCCTCTTTTGCTTGTCAGCGAAACAATGGCCGTGACAGACAGCGGAGTAGTAAGATTTGGTTGGGGGGGGGGGGGGGGGGGGGGCATGCATTTTAGCAGGCGCCTTCCCGGCAGGTCCGGGCGGGACACGTGGGGACGCAAAGGTAGGGGGAACAGTGGCAAGTGCGGCCTTGCAACCTGATCCTTCGGTTCCAGCAGGCAGCGCACAGCACATGCACTTTGAAACGGCGGCAATGCGCATATCTACTGTACCGACGACTAGGTAAGCCAGGCCTACAGCAGCGGTCTGTCTCTCTTCTATTATATCCAATCGATCTTCCAGGGTCACCTTCATAGTAGCAACTTCTTTTGTTCCCCTAAAAGGACGGACGGGCCTCTGCCTCTCACTTCGGTCCTTAACAATTACTCCCTCCGGTCTTGTAGGCGCAGCGAGCCTAATTCCAGAGACCAAAAAAAAGTATTAACTACATGCACGTAAGTAACAGCCGCACCGCCAGGCCAAGAATTCTACGGCCTGTTCGCTTGGGCTGAAAATAAGTGGCTGAAAGTACTGTTGGCTGATTTGGTGTGAGAGAAAAACACTGCTGGTTGGTTAAAAATAAGCGGCTGAAAACTCAAACAAACATGCCGCTATTGGTCAGCCGAAAAGAGTTGGTGCCTCTGTAGGTGAAAACGCTTCCTATCTCATCGCTGAAAAAGGCACGGTTGCATGCAATGCTTGGTTGCTAGCTAGCATGCATGCCACTTCATTTAACTGCAGACTAATTAATTTACTCTCAGTATCTTCACTTCACCAGATATTTTGGCCAAAGTAAAAAATGAGTGTGCGCCAGATATATCGAAATGGAGTATTTTTTTCCTCGGCTCGCATTCGCATAGGACAAACAAACCAGAAGCCGACCAGCAGCCAATCAGCCAGGCAGCCACGCCTGCAGTGTGCAGTGTGCAAGTGCAGGCCACTGTGTTGTCCGTTGTCCCAGAGCCCACCCAGATCGTAGCATCCCCGATTTGTTTACTCTGATGCTCATATCATGGTTGATCCTGGTTGGTTGGTTGGGTTCGGACTTGGAAGTCGTCAGCGTGTGTGTGTGAATTTCCTAATAAACTGGAAAACATCCCTGCAGCTAGCTGCAGTGCATGGCCTGCAACTGGTTGTGCTCACTCCTCTTGTGTTGTGAAAGGCCGGCCGGCCGGTGGTCTTTTGCCGGCTCCTGCAAGGTTTTATCACGTTATATACTGCAAATCGTGTTTCGCCGCTTCCGTTCCAGAAATACTATTATTATTCTATATATGATCAAAGTTTCTCCTACAATTCATTCATAGCTAAAATATTGTTAGCTAGTCACCCCAGTGGTTTTTACTTGTCGAGGTGAAGCACGCGCACACATCACATCACTAGTCACTTCGGCTGTGCCTTGAGTGAGTCTGCCTTTCGTCTCTAATTAATAATAATAATGTGTTTGTGGATGCATGATGGATGACTAGATATTTAGTAACATATCACCAGCTCAATGGTTTAGCACGATCGAGCCATGCATTGGAGTCTCTCACTTTCACCGCACTTGTGATAAGCCCGAATTGTTACATAGTTTCGTCTCTTCTAGCCTTGACATCTGGTTGTTCTGGATGTAATCAACGTTGATTTTACAAGTTGCAACTCATTATGTCCCTTAAATTTCTCTGTGATGTCTATCTGTCCAACAATGATTGAGAATAATCTCGCGACGACTGGAACTCTGTCGTCAACGGCTGCATTATTCCAGTCATCTGTGCCAAGTACATAGTCAAGAGGACGAGACATTGATAAGCCAAGGAACATGCCCCACAGGCGACAGGCCGACACGCCAATGCAAATCATTCTATTCCATCTTTCATCCCTCTCTCCACTACTCCCTCTGTCGCATAATAAATAAATTTTTCAAAATTTTTAGATAGCTTAAAGCCGCGAACAAAAGACGTATACACTCTCATCTCATTTCGGAGGATATCTCTCGAATTTGATAGTTATCGTTTGTGAATTTAAAACTTTAAAAGTTATTTATTCAGATATAAAAGTTTTGTATGTAGACCAACCAACCTTGGAGGTCTCGGCATCAGCGACCTCAAATTGGTTGGATTCGCTTTGCAGACACGATGGCTATGGCTACAGAAGGGCGATCAGGACTAAGCCTGGAGTCAATTACCAATCAAAACCGCCCCAAAGGTCCAAGTCTTCTTCAGAGCCTCTACATTCATGGCACTCGGAGACAGGCGCCAAGCGATGTTCTAGGAAGACAGATGGCTAGAGGGAGAATCTATGAGAGACCTCGCTCCATACCTCACCCAACTATTACCGAGGAGAATTAGATAATCCCAATCTGTCAGAGAATGCCTAACCAACAGGGTGTGGGTGGCAGCATCACGGGAGCTCTTTTAGCCATAGCCATTGCCGATTATATGGAACGATGGGACCGAATGAACAACGTGCAGCTGAATGATCAGGCGGATCGCACAGTCTGGCGCTGGTCCCCGGATGGCAGATACACCGCAAAATCAGCATATACAATGCTTCACGCGGGAACAACCACATTCCAAGGCCACAAGCTTATCTGGAAGATGTAGGCTACTTTACGAGTGAACATCTTCTTGTGGCTAGCTTTCTGCCATCGGCATCGGACGACAGATCACCGACGAAGGCACGGTCTCGAGGCACACAACATGTGCTACCTCTGTGATCAAGAACAAGAATCTATCAACCACATCATAGCCACATGCCCATTCACAAAGGAGCTATGGCACCGCATCATCTAAATCCTCAGTCGGCAAACGCCACAAGCTCAACCTAGTATCAGAAATGGTGGCATCGCCTACGCATGCTCTGGAATGGCGAGCGCTGCGATGGTATAGCCAGCCTGTTCGCTCTTATCTCTTGGCAAGTTTGGAAAGAGCGGAACACGATGCTTCAGGGACTCGACGTGCTCCAAGAACGACTTGCTCCAGACCATCAAAGCCGAAGCTGACCAGTGGATTGAGGCCAGAGCCAACGGGTTAGCCGCCTTAGCGCAAGCCTAGAAACGGCACCGAGCATCCTTAGTTGTGCTGTTACAATGTAGTGTTTATTTTTCATCTAAGCACCTGCGACGACAAACTCTTCTATATTTCACACTTGTATCTTCTTAATGCAATGATATGCATACTCATGCGTATTCGAGAAAAAGTTAAATATTATATATATATATGATCTGTTTCTAAGCATAGTTGGGTGATTTTGACGGATATCGTCATCACACTTCGTCCCAATGTTTGCATCTTACTTGGACTGTTTAATTGTAGACACTCTATTTGTTTAAGAAAATACTAATAGCTAAAGCACGTTTTGGTGGACTAGTTTTTTATAATGGTGGATAACCTAGTTGCTAGTGGATTTAACCCGACGAGATTTTTTTGTGAACAAAAACCGATGAGAAAGTTAGAGTGATTGGCATTAGGTGATATATCTGTGTCTGCAACAAATTTAGCTAAAGTTTACGGTTCTCCATGCATGCAAACCAAGGGCGGATCTAGCACCGGGGCGGGGTGGGCTCGAGCCCCCGCTACCGCTGCTCGGACCATGGAGCCCCTCCTAAGCCCCCGCTACAAATTTACACATATTTAAGCTTAGAAGGAGAGGCTAGGGATGAAAGATTATGAGATAAACCCCTCCTAACTTATTTCCTAGATCCGCCACTGATGCAAACCACTGTCAAACGCCAACGTTACACGAAACGATACAGATTTTCCAATGGCGCGTACTAGCTGTGTCTCCATTAGTCCCACTAGAGAGTAAATTAGATATATAAAGTAGAGTGAAAACACTAGCGACAGAGGTTTGCGCATGCATGGCACGCCGTCCTAATTAGTACTCCTAAAGCAGAGCATCAGTGTGGCAGCGATCCTGATGTATTGTTTTCTCTGCCCCATATCGAGCAATGCCTTGGTTTGATCCGATTCGTTTGCGTGGAAACGCAGACGAATTTTGACGTCCACACGCTGAGGCGACCTGCACCCAATTTCCGAGGGACAGCTTGACATAGGTACTACTACCTACAGTAATGATGTTGCATGCACGCGATGGGGCAAAACGTCACACACAATTTTTTATTTAGGGATTCTCAGCAGAACGAGGCAGTGGCGGAGCCAGGATTTCATTCTTGGGTATTCCTACCGCCTTTTTTTGGCTGCTGTGGGTGACAATCCGTGAAAATACTAGAGAATATTACATTACACATTTATATGTATAAATATATATCCATATATACCTGAGAGAACATCAAAATTGTTAGGTATTCCTGGGAATACCAGGGAATACCCCTGGATCCGCCCATGGAACGAGGGCATGTTTGGATAAGATTCTAAAATCGGAATTCTGAATAAAAATAATCTATGATTTTTTAAGATTTTGTATCTGTATGTTAGAATTCTCTAGAATCTTAGGGTGTTTGGATGTGATTTTAGGATTTTTGAGATTTTTCTTCTATCTGGATTCTTAAAATCTTTATGGATCCGGACGCTATCTAAGATTCGTGCGTTAGAGGCGCTTGGGGCATGATTGGTTTCTGGAGTCGGATGTTGCCACGGCTCACAACCTGGAATTGTAAATAGGCATGTCCTGTGGCATGTAAAACCATCCTCCAAGCATGGCATGGGATATGGAAATTTTTCTCGTTCCCGAGGAGCCTAGCTGCCAGGTCTTGATGGGAATGGAACTAATCATGTCCTAAACTAGTTAAATTCTCCACATGTTGCTGCAGGAATTTGCTGTAGAATTTGAGGCTATAGTTTAGGGCATGTTTGAGACTGTTTCACAAACTCCACCATGGAGCAGCTTCACAAAAAAAACTTTTGTGGAGCACCTCTTTAGTTAGTCTCACAACTCCACTTTTTTCCTGGAGCAGAGTTGCATGGAGCTAAACATGTTTGGCTAAAAGACATGGAGTGGAGCCAAAAAAACGTGGAGTGAAACAGTCTCAAACACCCCCTTAAATGATCATTTGATGAATAAATGTGAAAACTAAAGCAACACGTTGATGGATCCAGTGAGACCCGGTTGCATCTCTTTTTAGGGTGAGCAGGCATCACCGTCTCCTCGCCCTTCTCTTTTCACTCCATCACTGTTCGATTGTCATGACATTCGATGGGGAGGGAGCCCACCAGTGCAAGAGGAAGGGCACCACACAGGTAGTCGTTGATACTTGGGCTCATCAACATTGGGAGAAGGGGGTGAGGGGTGGGTGCCTGTCAGTGCTAGGGAGAAGGGGCACAAGGTGGGTGGCCGCTCGTGCCTGGAGGAAGGGCGCAATATGATGGTGCCGGCTAGTTGAGAGCATGCGGTGCAGCCCCTGGTGCAATGCTGGAGAAGGGGCACGAAGCCCAATCTTGGCATGTGAAGGAGGGCGCCACTTCCGCGTGGAGCAGGAGGATGCTGGCACAGAGAGAGGATAGGTGCTACGTTGGGAAAGAAAAAGGGAGTATCCCATCATCCGCCTACTCACCTATAGTCATGGGTTCGTTGCGCGACAAGCATCGTTGTCCATCGAATGTTAGGAGTGTGGGTCTTCGGTGGCTCGGGTGGACTCAAGAACACAAGATAAGACACAGCGATGTATCCTAGATCAGGCTATTGGAGCCTTACGTCTAGCAGTGAGTAGTTCTTCGTATTCGTGAGCACCCAAATCAAGGGGGTCAAAATGAATGAGAAAGAGATTTGGAAGGGGATCGCTCAGTGCTATCTAAGGCTCGGCGGCGGTGAGGTGTCTTTCCAGCGAGTAAGGGAAATACTCCTCTCTCTCGCTAGGTTGCCGGGGGAGGAACGCTCGGCCATTCCTCTCGGTTGCTCTGTGTTGGGCTGAGGTCGGAATGCTCTAGTTGGGTTTCTCTATTTATTTCGAATGCTCTAGTTGGGTTTCTCTATTTATTTTGACCTCCCCATTATATTCTGAGGAAGGTCGGGTGCAAGGCGGTTTGGGGTTCTAGTCTATGGTCTTCGTGCGTCGGAGTCTAGGAGGGCATTGCTACGACATGGATGGACCCTGGCATTGTCGTGGAATCGGGGGAGCCTCAGGCGCCGCCTAACACCGCTGGCTCCGATGCTTGACCATCGGGGGCTGTCTGCTATGGGCTTGGCCTCCATCGGGTGAGCCTTCTCAAGGCTTCCTTGGTGGCAAAGGCGCTCCGGCTTGGGGCTGACGAGCGGGCCTCGGAGCCCAGCACCCCTGAGACCGGCGTGACAGTTTGTCCCATTGCTTCATGCCATCTGCTTGACCCTGTTGGGGGAGCGCCCAGCAGTGCCTTGCGGCCATCGGTCGGGTTGGCACCGCGGAGCCCCCAAGCTTGCCAAAGCCATGGATGCTCAGGCGGGCTGATTCCCAAGGCATCGGATCCTTGCCCGAGCATTAGCCCGGGCTAGGGTCAAGCTAGGGATTAGGCTCGGGCTGCTGTTGGTCGGGAGTCGGGGCCCTGGCGAGCCACTGAGCCCTGAGCAATGGCCGTGGGCGTGCTCGGGCTATGCCCAATCCTTGACCGGAGGATACGCGCGAGCGTACCCGATGGGTATAGCCCTCGAGCGACCCTAGAGGGGTCGGTCAGGGGGTCTCAAGGTCGGGAGTCTCTCTCCTGGGGATTTAACATACCCCTATGTTTGACTCTCGTCACCTAGACACTCTGGATGCATCCGTAGGCCTACAATACTATAGAGAGTTTGCTTTCTCCAGGGCCCTTCTTTCGGAGTATGGAGTAGGTATCGGACGCAGTGGCGTGGGCTTTTAGGGATTGCTACGTGTGATGACAAAACCTGTACCCAAGGCACACTAACAAGACCTTCACAAAGTGCTCATCTAGTCTCACTATAGGCTAGGCTACAACATAGTACACGGGTAAAGCTGCAATAAAGGAGCATGTGTTTTGCTTTTGACTGCAGGAGTGTAGGTAGCCACAGCCATGGCTAACCAATGGTAATTTTGGTGCATATACTCCCTTCGTCCCTAAAAAATAGATGTCCCTCTACCACCATCTTAAATACGTTAGCAACTCAGCTGGAGATGATTGAGACACAAGCTACTCGAGGTCACTCGTTTAAAGCTTGAGCCTAATCACAAGCTCGAGCTCGGCTCATTTTCAAGTCGATCCCTTTCTTTAGTGAAGGCTTTACCCACGTGCCCTCTCCCCCATGTTAAATATAGTCACTCCCCGTACCACCTATGTGCCCCTCAGTGCTCATTGCATCCCTCGCCAGCCTAGATATCCTTCTCGCTAGGGTGAATCAAATTTGAGAGCTCGAAGGAAGCAGGCCGGGACAGCCTGTGCAACTAGTTAGAGAAGCATGGGTCATATGGTAGAAGACTATCTTGCTGACAAGTTAGTGATGCTATGAAATGCCACATAATTAGGCATGCTAATCAGATGCGTCTGTACCGAAACTCTCCATCCGAGCCTTCACCAACAAGTGTATTGAGTTTATGCTCATATCTTCTCATTTATTGTTTCAAGTAAGCTCATTGGCTAGCTTGTTGCTCTTTAGCCACCCCACTCTAATCTAAGGAGCTACAAAGTAGATGAAAACAATTGCATTATTTTCGTTTGGGTATTCAGTACTAAACGGCTGACAGTTTGAAAATGTACATATTGAAAATTTGAAAGATGATAATGTTAGCCCTTGTGATCTCATTTTCTAATGTGATATACATTTTGTCATCTACCAGCAAGTTAATTAAGATGTATTATTTCTACTTGCATGTAAAGGCTTCGGAATTGAAAGCACAACATAGTTAATTTGTCATACATATATGTGCAACATTTTTAATTTTGCAGTAAGACATTTCATGAGTATGCATAGTTCTTGCTTTCTCTCTCTCCGCCTGCGCGCGTGTATTGAATGTGTTTTGTTCTATTTAATCATCAACACTATTTAGCCTGGATGAGCAACAAAGTAAAATACACTGCTACATCAATCCACTATGCATGAGGACACCACCGAGAGAAATGTTTAATCATTTCTTCTTCATAGCTTTGTATTCTGGTTGTATGTAATGTAAGTAATGAATTTATGTAGCAATGTGCAACAACACTACTAGCAAAGTACAGTTGTATGTCTAAGTGCCTCTAACATGCAACTAATTAAATGCAGGTAATTGTTGGTGGATTGGTTAGGTCATATACATTTCGTTATACACCGAATAGGTCCATAGTTCAAGGCACTATGACTGTTCAATTTGATTCTGGGCACCGCGACTTTGAAGCCACCATGGTTATTTTGGGTGATTCTACAGATGATGCAATAACAGCTGAAAGGATCGTTGCGAAGACTCACAATATTTCTGACTGCTATGGCAATGTGGTAGAGGCTTATTTTAGTGCTTACTTTGACACCATCAGGCATTACATTATTGTTTATGGACTGTTCAATGGGGAAGGTTTAACCCATCAGTAAGTTTTCTAATAGATGACAAATTAAACTCTCTAGCCCGTAGTGCTATAGAAAGTTTGTGTTTATAGTTGTGTTCTGCATTTAGGGACAGTAACATCTTTAGTGTACTAAACGGGTCACACATGTGTAGATTATTGACATTAAGTTTGCAGTACCTTCTCCAATAATTTTTTCTCTTGTTTTAGTTAAATGGAAAATGGAACTGCTTCCGACCTATATGAATGCATAAGCACGTATCCTACATGATTATATTTACAAAGACTGTTTAGCTATCCATTATGCAAAAGGGGACCTCCATTAAAAGTGTTGGGACAAGCATCCCGAACAGGATCGGGAGGGGCAATGAGAGGGAGAGTGAGGTGGAAGGGGACATTAGGATTTGCAAATGAGTAGGAGAGACAATTTACAAGCCTTTGCCCTCATGCTCTTGGCATTATATATAGGCAAGGATAATTTACTAGCAACCCCTTGGTGGAGGAAGATTTCACAACTACACCAACTCCTATTAGGCCTCTTCAAGGAGGAGTTGGCCCATATCTATATGGGCTCCCCCAACACTAGCCTCTTAGCTACTAGGTTATGGCTGATAGTACATGACATAGTAGATGTTCATACAAGAAGAGGCATAATACAACTTAAAACCTGGTTGCGAGGATTGCCCTTAGCAACCCACACATGCGCACCTCACTAAAAACTCCATCCCAAAAACCCTGTGGGAAAAAAAGGGTATGAAGAAAAGAGCACGCGCATGGCTCTAGCCTATACATGTTCTAATTCCTAAGGCATCTAGCTCCAAGTGCCTTGGTGTTTCGGATGATTTCACATTTGGGCTTCAGTTCCCTTCTCCACTTCTACAACATGATTTATTGGCTTTGCTTGGTGCACGGGTCTTCGCTTTCAAGGCTTTTTTCTCTAAGATCCTTTTAGCACGCAGGTCTTTGTCTCTAAGGCCTTCATCTTTGGTATCTTCTCATGAGCACTGGGCAAAAGACTTCACGTTTAGAGTTGCTGGTCCTCCGGTGTGCCCCCTAGCCCCTCTTGGCCAGTGTTCGTGACCAAATCCTCCGTTGCCCTTGGTGTAGTCGGTGTAGTCATAGTAGTGGAAGTAGACGTTCGGACCAAAGTTGTTGATTAGCCCTTCGAGTCACAGTGGTTGACGAAGGTGTAGTAGACCTTGGTGCCAAAGTAGTTGACGTAGCACTGCGATCTTGGTGATGATGGTAAGTCATTGTTGGTGTTGATGCCAAATGTGTTGATGAAGGCACTCGAGCCAAATGTGTTGATGAAGGCACTCGAGCCGTTGTAGTAGACTCTCCTAGAAATGTGTTTGGCAGAGGTGATTTGTTGTACCCCACATCGCCACTATGCCACAGTGTTGCTCGGCTAGACCAACGAAGGTGTCAGTGAAGCCCCTTCGTGTCATCGTGTTGACGAAGTTGAGTCATCATGGTTCACTATGGCTATTGCCAAAGGCCCTGCTACGAAGGTGTTTGGCGAAGGTGATTTGTTATAGACGATAAAGGTGTCGATGAAACCCCTCATGTTGATGTGTTGATGGAGGTGAGTTGTTTCAGTTGGCAAAGGTGTTGGCGAAGGCCTTCCTACACACTTGTTTGGCGAAGGCCATCCTAAAAAAGAGGTGTTTTGGCGAAGGCGGTGTTGGTCAAGTCACCGAAGATGATGGCAATGCCCCTCATGCCAAAGATCTTGGTGAAGGCAATGCTGATGTAGACGCTGACGCCGCATGCCAAAGGCCAGAGCTGTCACATGAAAATCCAACTGGGTTGATATGGTGCATTTTTTAGGGACTTTGGTTGAGCATTATAGCTTCGTTGAATATCGACTTGCTGGCATGTTTTTTGACACTCAGAAAGACATTGGCTTTCTACTTGCTGTAAAATGTGGTTAGTCATTTCATATCATATACGAGGGGTAGGTTTTTTGAAGCTATTGAGAGAGCGAAGGTCCTAATGCCTGAATGCCGATTGGTCTTTATTGGTTAAAGCTTTTTGAAGCTTTTGAGAGTGGCGGCCCCGATGCCTGATTATGGATAGGTCTTTGTCGGGTTACTGCGGTGCAATGCATTTATGTAATACATATATGTATGTGATGATGTAAATGAATGCATTTGCATGAAAATGTTAAAAGGGGTAAACTTATCATGCACCCTGCAAAAAGGATAGTTATGCTTGAGCAAAGGTTAGACTCTAGGCATAAAGAATGATGCCCTCGAATGAGAGATGGCAATAGTTTCATATGGCTAGCGAAGGCTGCCATTTAGGAACCTGCATGGTTAGTTTCCTAGAAAGGTTAACTCAAATAAAATTTGGTTGATGTATATTATAAAAAACTAAAGAAAATTGAACAACATGACCTGCACAAAAAAGAGGAAAAATGTTAGCATTTAGAGGCTTCAAAGGTTGGGTGTCTGTTGGTATTTCTTAATATTCACAGAACGAATCTGCAAACGTATAGAATTACCGTTGTAGCTTTCACCCAGGAGTATTCAGGGCATCGTATTTCCACAGGGAACAGAGGTGTTTCTTCTAGCTAATTTGTCCAAGGACAACACAAAGGTAGCTAAAGAGGGTAAAGAAGGATTCCTATGGCTGAGGGTCTAAGGATAGATTAACTATACTCCTACTTACTTCGGGCACCGGAGCGCACCTGGTTTGCCAGGCGATACTAGCATGTAGCTCTACGACATACCTAGACGTGGAGGATTACAAGGGACGGACAGAACTGTCACCACCTGCCGCCTACCTCTCAATCATGGGATACGAGGCAAACGAAGGTAGCCTCTAGCCTACACACTATGTCTACGCTATTGACTACTACTCTAGCACGTTAACAAGGGTTATCCGTCTTCATCAGGGCCCTTCTACTAGAGCATCCGCCAAGGGGACGGACGATGAACCCATAAACAAGTAAAAGTATAGCTTAACTACTCAAAGACTTTATAGCCAAAAGAACCATGAACACTTACTAAGATACCCGTTGAGGTATAAAGCCGGTATTCGCCGAGGTACAAGCGGGGAAAGGTTACCGACAAGCCCGACACTTCTTCCCCGAACTCGCCCTCACATCTTTCCCTACTAAATTGCTGGAGCTAGCTAGGACCTAAGACCATGGAGTGGTGCTCTTGCTCTATGGTGCTCTTGTCTTGTGTTGTTTAAAAGAGGGAGGAGAGAGCCTCCTTTTATAGGTGGAGAGGAGGGGGTCCTTGGAAATGTGCTTGATCCCCATATGGAATGAGCAAACCGCCTTTTAGGTACGTTGAATCCACCCAATACCTGTGGAACCGACGTAGCAACGGCGATATCTATCAACAAACTAAACTCTGGGCCAAACGGGGCCGGTGGGGGTGTGGCCACACCCTGGCTGAGCCCAAATGCGCCCATCTTTGGTGGGTCGCCTCTTGTGATCATTGTGACTTGGCCCATGGTGGTATTCTGCGAAGATAAGGTGGATTTGCCTCGGTCATGGGCTTGTCTTCCTCTTGTATAGGCCCTGATTTGTCTGGTTGTGGACCTCCTCCCCCTTGGGCTCATATCGGATGTCTATAATGTTGCATTTCTTGTATACTTTAGGCTCTTTTCCTATGTAATCCCGACATGTCCTCCTATAAATGAATAATCACCCAAACTTATGGAATTAATTAGTTTTAAAGCCCTATTTCTAGGTTTAGTGTTTGTATGCTATGATTTTATGTGATAGTTGGCGGTTGAGAATGTGAGTTAAGGACCGCCAATAACTCTCCCACACTTAGCCCTTTGCTCGTCCTCGAGTAAAGTTTAGGACTAAGATGGGTCATCTCCTTGATATGATATCTGCATATAAGTTATTCCAAGCTTCACTTGCACTTGTGAACTTTGAAGTGTCTACCATATTGTCTTGGGTAATTGAATAATGGAACAGGATGGATTCAAATCCCCTTGCATCAATCAGTTTAGAAACTTAGGTTTTTCATTTGATTTTGAAATGTGAACATAGCTTAGCTCCTCAAATAATTCTCTCAAATCACTCAAGTATGTGGTTGGTTCCTCACCAAGGCATATCATAGTGTTGCCTTCTTTCTTTCCTACCTCTAAAAAGCTTATATGGATCTTTGGGTAGGGAAAGATATGAAGGCATACTTACTCTACATATTTTATTAAGTCAAAGCTCGGATCCAAGGAGAAAGATGGCATACCCTTAGATCAAGAAGTGCATGTGTGTGGATAAAACATTTATCTATACTATACTCCTTTTGTATGAGTGATCTCTCTCTACCATTTTATTTTGAGACATGGCTATCATTTCCTCTTTTTTCTTTTTATGAGCCTTCATGTGCTCATCTTTTTTTTCAATACACCTTACGACCTTCATGTGTCCCTATTTCTTAAACATATGTTGCAAATGTTTTATCTGGATGTTTTAAAAGTAGATCGGGATGTTGCATGGCACCGGTGGCTAGGGGATAGCGGCCTGCCGCAGTCGCCTGTTGCTACTGCTGGAGTGCAACTGTGTCAACCCACGTGGCCATGCAGGCACGAGGTGGGCGCAGGGGCGTGGTCCAGCGTCGGGTGCGGGCGCTGGCGCTGGCGCTAGGCGGGATGCGGACATGGGGTCGTGGGGCGGGATACGGACGCGGGGCGTGGATCTCGATGCGGGCGGGGGAGCTGCGTCCGGACACGGACGTCCGGGCTCTAGTCAGAATTTTATACGATTGCAATTTTAGATAGAAATGCTGAAAATTAACCGCTGGCGGTCGTAGACTAAAGAAGAGAGGGATTAGATTTTGTGATGGTCCTAGGCACCTTCTCGGCAGCTATGGAACACGTGGAGGCCCAGAGGCAGGGGAAACAGTAGCAAGTGTACCTACCTGTCAGGACAGAAGTCCCTTGTTGCCGATTCATCTCGGAAGCATCCTTCATTCGAGGCAGCACATGGATGCATGCATTCGCTATGCACCCAAGCAGAAGAGAAGGAGACATAGGATTAGTAGTAGGTAATCCAGTCTGCTGGCACAGAAAAGGCCATCTTTCTGAGCCCTCAACAACTAATCGGATAGTTAATTGGCTGATGACATCTTTGCTTGGCCAGATGCGAGGCTTTTCTGCAGTGTCAGCTCGCTGCCACGCATGCCATTGCCATGGCGGGGCGTCCTGTCTCCGGCCTGCCCCCTTGCCGTGTCTCCCTCTCGGCAGGGCACTCCATGAGGCGATCAGCGCCACTGCCGGATCCGCATGGGACACGCCGGAGGAGACCAACCCAACAAACACAGCAAGATCCCGGCTGCCTGCCTGCGCGCGGTTCCGATCCGTTCGCACTTTGCGGCCGTGCAGTGCAGGCTACCCTGTTGTTGTTGTCCATGGAGCAGATCGGAGACATGCCGAGGATTTCAGTTGCTGGATCGACTAGCATGTGGGTCGCCTACCTGCTGCATAGATTAATACAGTATAATGGATCATTCTGCTCGTATTTTGGGTTGTTTTGTTTAGAGTGCACTTAAGCAGGCAGGCATGGCCTGAATTTGCTGCTTGGCTAGACCTAGACAACGCTGCCTGAAAGCACAACCAAACAGGCCGTGGCAGGTTAGCATGTCCGGTTGGATGCTTGGTTTGGGACTCAGCCATGGACTGCAAGCCAGATACACCTGCAATTGGTGTGTTGTGGATTCCTAAAAAAAAAAAGGTGTGTCGTGTGTGTGAAAGGTTGTGATGATAAGCTTATGGTACAGGCTAATAATACGTAGATTATTGCTTCCACTAAAGGAGGCTAGCTAACAAATTGTGATATATGCTTCAGTTATGATGCATCATCGTGTTACAGGTTTGATTCTTCTCAGCTTCTGATCAAGCAATGTCGCTTTCGGACTCGTTATCGTCTCGAGCCAACGCATTCGCATGGCTCACCGTTAATCTCTCTGATGTCTATCTGCCCAATAATTAGTGAGGATCTGCGACCGAAGCTCTGACGTCAACTGCAATATTCCGAAGAGATTTGTGTCAACTACATACTTCCTCAGTCCTGGATTTAACTTTATCTTAAGTCAAATTATTATAAGTTTGACTAAATTTATAGACATGAGTATCGAATTGATAGATTTTATTCAACTACATTTCATAATGTATAATGATTACGTTAATTTAATATTGTAAATATTATTAATCTTTTATATAAATTCGATTAATCTTATAATAGTTTAAGATAGGCTAATTTAGAATTCACTCATATTTCAAGGCGAAGGGAGTAGTCACGAGTAGGAGACATTGACAGGACTAAAGAATTTATAGCCAAGACGCAAAATTCTCCTTCCATACCAGTCTGCGTCCCTTTCAGGTATGCAATCGGAAGTGAAAGAAATTAAAGAAGTGGAAAAGCATGTGTGATAGCAGCAATGGGAATTACGCCAAGCAACTTGTACGTGTTGGACTCTACTAGTTGATCATTAGTGAGAGCTATCGCAAATTTGATTATCTGTGACGAGTGATGTTCTGTTTGGAACCATGGTCTAAACATTTGGTCACTTTATGTCTTGAGGCTCCAAACAAGTGATCTAAAGTGATGTCCAAACTTTAGTCAAGCTCACAAAAATACAACTAGTTCACTAGGCCATACAAGTGAGCTACCATGGTCTAGAATTTAGCCCTTAACTTTAGACGACTAAGCTTGGTTAGATCATAGAATCCAAACATTGCCCTAAGTCTCCCGGGAATATGTTGCTGTGAGTGATTCTATAGAATAGAACTTATTAAGAAAGTAATTATGTGCAGGAATTGAATCAAGGGAATCTAGTTCTTTTTAGCTCCAAACTCCTTAGTTTGCTTTTGATAATAAACTCACAACACACTATGGAATTAGCTATCTAAGATACCGTTTGGCAGAGCTTTCGATTCCTAGAAATCAGCTTTCACATTTTAGGAGCTCTACCACAATAGACTTAGAGCATCTCATCTGGCCTCCTATCCTTCTTTTCGGGGCCCAGGGCTTCAAACGCAGCTCCAACCGAAGCCTAATCTGGTCCCCGGTGGATGAGAGGCTCTCATTCCTATCTCCTGAACCCCCAGATATAGGAGTCCCTCATCCTCCCCTACTTCTCCTTTCTCTCTTCTCACAAAACTGACAAGTGGGGCCGATGAGTAGGGCCCATGACAATATAGTGTAAAATAGAGAAGATTTAGGAGATCGGTTGGAGTGCGCTGAGAAGTAGAAGCTGAGATATATATGGATGAGGGACTCTCATTTGAGAGGATCGGGGGCCAAAATTTGAGGGATTGGTCGGAGTTGCTCTAATGGCATATTCACTTTCTTTTTCTAGTCAATGTGTGACTATGAGACAATTGGTAGGCCATACTTGATTTAACATTTACAACCCATATTATATAGGTTATGAGCTAGTTCAAAAAATTTAAACTAGGTCATAAGATTTATGACAAGATTTCAAAGGTCGCGCTCCCTCTGTTTCAAATTATAAGACATTTTTGGTTTTTCTAGATACATAATTTTTACTGTGCGTTTAGATATACAATATGTCTAGATACATAGTAAAAGAAATTTATCTAGAAATACCAAAACTCTTATAATTTGGAACGGAGGGAGTACGTCTTTTATTAGGACATTGACACTGTCTACAAGGTTAAATTTTAACTAGTGAGTATTTTTTTAATAAAATATAATATTTCAAATTAGATAATTATATGCAGTGAAATTACTTTTGATAATAATATAATATAGTATATATATATAGTATATAATCAACTTTCTGAAGTACATCTATTTAGTCTTTCAGTTATTTATCGGTGGTTCAAGCTAACAATGTTTACTTAGGAAGAAACCTAAAACAGCATACATTTGGAATCAGAGGGTGCAAGATTTACGACCAAGATTTGAACCAGCTCAGACCTATATGTGCATTTGATCCCTTTTCTTTTGCGAACAACATTCATTTGATATCGTAGATTTTTTTTGCTACTAATAAGTTAATTAAAATTACAAATGTTTGACTTAACACAAAACAAAACTTAACCATATTCAGAATGGAAGGAGTACAAACATTGGATCGGGAGTATTATTATTGTCACATACATCTCCATGGATTAAACGATGTATTCGTAGACCTTGGTCGCGTGTGTGTGTGGGGGGTGGGGGGGGGGGGGGGGGGGGGGGGGGCGGGGCTGGGCATGCGTGCATCCACGTCGAGTCAACGATGCTGATGCTTTCCACGGCCTAGCTAGAGGTAATGCTGGTAGTATCAGCACGTACGGTAATTAAACTACTCCCGGCCCTAAGATTGAAACTGACGGTGGTGACAGCAGTTTAATTTGGCGCAAGGCACGCCGTCCTAGTTAGTTAACTAAAGCACGGTGTCAGCGATCGATCTTGTTGTGGTAGGTACGGTACGGTAACTGCAAGACCGGCGCTGATGGATGCCCAAATCGAGCAAGCCCCGCCCGCACATGCCTTGATTTCATCTGATTTGGTTGCGTGGAAACCCATGTACGGAAACGCACGCATCAGGCGGCGGACCAATTTGGACTCCCACACGGCCACACCCCACTCACACTGAGGCGGCGACTTGCTCTCCTGTCTCTTGCTTCAACCTCCATGCTGGCTTCACATCGATACACTAGTCTATTGCCTATTGGTGGTGTCCGATGCACGCCATCATCACACATCATCGTTGCAAACCGTCGCCCCAAGGATTTTTTTTTTAAGTTTCTCGAGAGAGTAAGATTCGTCTGAAGGCACTGATCGACGCGTTCACACTTGACTGAGCAAGATACATACAGTACTGTACACTAAGTAAAGCATCAAAGTGTAGATCAAACGAGAAGCACACATGTAAGATTTTTATTTTTTTTCTCCTTTCCGAGATTATAATCCTTTTCATATCGCAGTAACGTCGTCGTTTCTGATGGATCGTTTCTTTCTTCGATTGATTCTACGAGAATTCCTGTCATGGGAAGGGAACTTGTTCGACAGGCACTTGAAAGGTACTCCTATGTTTAATTGCTCTTTTGATGCTACTACTTCACGTGCTTCGTGACAAGTGTTGCCTTTCAATTTAATTTTATTATTGCATTATATATACCATTATAAAAAGGATGTGGTAGTGCACACTGGAGGAAACTTCGTTCACGTGGAAATGTACAAGGGGAAAACCGTATATGATACCCACAGAAAATAGCAATTGCACGCAAGTGCAAGCACCCGGTGACAAAACCCTTCTAGCAGTAAAGTGTTTATTGAAGCCCTCCTTGATACTATTAATTTTTCTTATCGTGTTTCTTGTAATAAGGTTGCTGCTTGTTCTCTATGCACTTCTATATATTTGCTGATTCATATTAGAGCATTGTGTTGTCTCACCTTATAAATTTACTAGTTTTCAATAATCATGTCACTGCAAGGTTTATATGATAACTGTCTTTTTTTGCGAAGGGGAGGGAGATTATATTAAAACTCGGCACAATACCACTACTACAGATTCAGTCATCAGTGCCGGCCACATCACTGCCGAAATTAGGACAACCGGCAGTGATGACCCTTCACTGCCGGTTCTAGGCTCTGACAACCAGAAAATAATTGGGGGGTGCGAGAACCGGCAGTGATGACAACTATCACTGCCGGTTTGTGCCTCCCGCTGGCAGTGATGACAACTCCACTTATCACTGCCAGTTCAAGCCAAGAACCGACAGTGATTTGATTCTATCACTGTCGGTTCTAGGATAGAACCGACAGTGATGAGCCTGACAGCACAAAAAGGTTGTAGCCGCCATCTTCTTCCTCCACTCTTTTATCCCGAGAACAGAGGCGCGCGTTTGAGCCACTCCCTCCAATGTTGTGGTCGCCCAAATCCGTGAAGCTACCACTTGGATTTGGAAGAATGGCTTGATCTTTTTGCTTTAAGGTTAGTAACAAGCCTCCATTCCTTCGATTTTGTTGCTTAATTAGCTTTGTTTTGATGGCTATAATGCTTGATTCTCATTCTTATTTCTCCATTCTTCTACAGAGCACTTTTCTAATTGATGGCTATAATGCATTGTTAGTATGTGATGTTATAATTGGTTCTTAGGAGTAGAGTAGATTCTTTTACAATGTTGATGAGCAAATTAACCCATGTGTCACCAAACAATGCATTGTTTGGAGCAGTGGCGGATCTACAGGGGGGGCTGGGTGGGCTCCAGCCCCCCTAATGACTTGATTTACTACTAGAAACACTGTAGCAAAAATCTCAAATCACCGTTAAATCTTCATGCAAATCAACATCTCCATTGTTTTTAGCCCCCCCCCTCCTTGATTCTCATCCTGCATCCGCCACTGGTTTGGAGCTACATTGTTGTTCATGATCATGTCTCCAATTTTAGTATTTTTTTAAATTAATGTCTCTATTTTTATGTGGCATGGAGTAGAATAATTGTTCTACAATATTGTGCAATAATTATTTTTTATGGGGCTGCGATTTTTAATTTATATGGGCATTGTTTGGAGCTACATTGTTATTTATGATCATGTCTCCAAATTTAGTCTTTTTTTAAATTAGTGTCTCCATTTTTATGTTGCATGGAGTAGAATAATTGTTCTTCAATATTGTGCAATAATTGTTTCTTATTAAAACTTTCCTATGTTTCCTCTGCCCGACCCATTTTACCTGTGCAGACATGGATCGAGGGTGGATGTACGATCTGTCATGTACAGACCAACGGTACTTGACGGGCATCGACAATTTCATCAAGCTCGCTAGAGCTAATGCTGGGGACTCACAGCCTGTATTCTATCCATGCAAAGATTGCAAGAATACGAGAAAATAGGGCGATATGGAGCATATACGATTGCACTTGATTACCAGGAGGTTCATGAGAGACTACACGATTTAGACTTTGCATGGGGAGGTTGGTCAAAATGTTGCACAAGAAAACAATGATGATGTGCCCATGCCTAGCGTATCCCTAAACGCATTTCTGCCTATTGATGATTACCAATGCTACACAGTACCTGTGCCTACCAACGATAATGTGTTTAGGAATACATTAGTTGATGACACAGAGGAAAATGATGGCATTTCACAGTTTCTACATGATGTGCATGGCGGATTCCTTAGTGCTACACAGTTGAAAAAACTGGAGATCATGAGAAAGGATGCAAAAACACCATTGTATCCGACCTGCCCAATAAGCAAACTGGAAGCCAACATCATGCTATTAGAGTTCAAATCAACGAATGGATTGAGTGATAAAGGCTTCGATAGCTTGTTAGGTATACTACATAAACTGCTCCCGAAGGGTAGCGAGTTACCAGAAAAGACTTACCTGGCCAAGCAAATGATTTGCCCAATTGGCCTCGAGGTTGAGAAAATACACGCGTGTTCCAACGATTGCATATTGTACCGTGGAGAAAAATACAAAGACTTGGATGCGTGTCCCAAGTGTAAAGCTCCCCGATATAAGCAAGAGCCGTCAAATCAGGGAAGCAAGACTAGAGGAGGGCCCATAAAGGTCGTATGGTATTTTTCTATAGCTCCACGAGTGCATAGGTTGTTTGCAAATGCAAAGTCAGCCAAACTGTTGCGTTGGCACTGCGAAGAGCGTAAGAAAGATACAATGTTGAGGCACCCCGCTGACGGGTCGGACTGGAGGACTATCAACACTATGTTCTATAAGAACATCGGTGGAGAGGTAAGGCATCTTTGGATAGGTTTGAGCACAGATGGGATGAATCCGTTTGACCAGGTTAGAAGTAATCATAGCACTTGGCCAGTGACGCTATGTATATACAACCTTCCACCCTGGCTTTGTATGAAACGGTCATACATCCAGATGCCACTACTAATCCAAGGGCCAAAACAACCTGGTAATGATATCGATGTGCTTCTATAACCAGTGATCGATGAACTACTACAGATGTGGGAAACGGGTGTGAAGGATGTTTGGGATGAGTACAAAAAAGAACATGTCACGATACAAGGCTATACTTATCGCTACAATCACTGACCTGCCAGGGCGAGGTTGCTTGTCTGGAGAGAAGACAAAAGGATACACTGGGTGTGTCGAGTGCTTGGACGAGACTGATGCTATACATCTACCAGAAAATAAGAAGATGGTCTATATGGGACACCGTAGGTTCCTACGAAAGGATCACCCTTACCGCAGGAATAGAAAAGATTTTAATGGGACTACTGAGAAACGTGGACCTCTAAAGTATCGAGACGGGAAACAGATACTTACACAAGTAAGCAAACTCACAGATGTCCTTGGGAAGGGGAAGGGGCAGTACCAGCGCCAGCCGGTAGTATCTGGAAGAAAAAATCAATCTTTTGGGAACTACCTTATTGGCCACTTTTGAGTGTACGTCACTATTTTGATCCAATGCACATAACTAAAAACGTGTGCGGTAACACACTTAACACGTTGATGAACACCGGGGGAACAACAAAGGATTCTCTCGTGACACGCTTGGACATGCAACACCTAGGCCTCAGGAAGGAGTTGCACCCAATAACTCTTGAGGATGGCCACTTGAAACTTTCGGTGGCATCATGGACACTGAAAAAGGAAGAAAAGGCCATGCTTATTTCTTTCTTCAATGATCCCAAAGTGCCAACTGGCTATTGTGCGAACCCGAAGAGGCTAGTTAACATGAGAGAACTTAAGTTTAACTATGGTTGTATGAAGGCCCATGACTGTCATGTCATTATGACTCAGCTGCTCCCAGTTGCCCTGCGAGGTATCCTCCCTGACAAGGTCCGTGCCCCAATCATAAAGTTGTGTTCGTTCTTCAACGCGATCTCTGAAAAGGTCATTGAAGGGGCCAAGCTAGACCAGCTGAAGCAGGAGATAGCTGAGATTCTATGCAGGCTTGAGATGCATTTCCCACCGACTTACTTTGACATATCAGTGCATCTACTTGTTCATCTTGTGGACCAAATTAAAGCCCTTGGCCCAATGTACCTACACCAGATGTTTCCTTTCGAGAGGTTGATGAAAGTTTTTAGGCGGTATGTTAGGAATAGATTCAGACCAGAAGGGAGCATGGTAGAAGGATGGACAACAGAGGAGGCCATTGAGTTCTGCACATATTATATGGACATCAATCGGGTCAGAGTTCCAGTATCTCATCACGATGGAAGACTAGGGGGCAAAGGAACGATAGGTGAGAAAGCTGTCAAAATAGTCGAAGTGGTTTCCTTCAGACAGGCACACTTCGCTGTTCTCTAGTAGGCCGACGGTGTGATGGCATACATTAATGAGCACAAGCAGTTACTGCAAAGTAAGCACATCGGTAGATCACAGGCTTGGCTTGAGAAAAAACATAAGGAGGAATTCGGTGACTGGTTTCGACGCCGCAGGCTAGGAATGGTGACGGGATGTCAACTAGATCTCTTAGCTCCCGGGCCTTCGACTACGGTGATGATGTACCAAGGTTATGATATAAATGGTTTTACATTTTACACAAAAAAACAGGATGGAAAGAGCACCAACCAAAATAGTGTTGTTCGTTTCGACGCCCACGATGAATACGGCACGGTGGAGGCAACATACTATGGTTTCATAGATGAGATATGGGAGCTAGACTATGGACGACAGTTGAAGGTCGCTCTTTTCCGTTGCCAGTGGGTCCGGCTAGATGAAATCAACACCGACAATGATGGGTTCACTACTGTTGATCTATCCAAGACCGCATACAGAGATGACCCCTTCGTCCTTGCAAAGGATGTTTTGCAAATCTTCTATGCAAGGGATAACAATACAAAGGGAAGACTACAAGTAGTCATGCAAGGCAAAAGGAAGATTGTCAGTGTTGAAGGAGTGACGGACGAAGAAGAGTACAAAGGTTATCAAGAAATGGCTCCTTTTGGGGCAGACATTACCCTACCTATCCTTGAAGAGGGTGACAAACCTGCTTACCTCCGGAGTGATCACGATGAGGCCATCATAGTTTTTGCACCGTGAATAGTTAGAATATCATAAACTATGTAATCCTTAATGAAATGTTGTTTTAGTAATTTGCATCGAATTTGATATCGTCCTCAACGCCGCCGTCCCCTACAGCTACGCCGACGCCGCCAAGAGCTCCTCCACGTCGCTGTTGAGCGCGCCACCCCTTACTCGGTGAGTGCCCATAAGGTGTTCGATAGAATGCCCATAAGGAGCGCGTGGAATGCGATGCGGGCACAGGGGCACGGGAGCTGCGTCCGGACGTGGGCTTGCCTTACCCTTACCTCAAACATGTCCTCTATTTTTATGTTTAACAGTGGTGGCACTACCTAAAATCTAGGCCTCCAAAATCCTTGAAATATTGGGATCGGCTACTTTTCTTCTTCTTCTTTCTTCTCTTGCCTCTCGCGCACGACCGCCTCACCTAGAGGATGATGGATAGGGTTTGGCAGCAAGGCCGACGGTGTGGCAACAGATGGGTGGAGATGTGACAATGGACGTGGCATGATGGCAAAATGGGGTGACGAGTAGGGGCTGGCAATAGGGGTGGTGGCATGAAAAGCAAGACGAGGTGGCAGTGTGTCGGCAGATGGAGAGGTATGGTGGGTGGTAAAATAGTTGATAGAAAAGTAGGTAGCCACATGTGGGAATAGATAAGTGAGGAGGGATTTGGAGGGTCTCTACTTCTGAAGGGTCGGATAGGAAGCGTTCAATAACTTGGGGCACATATTATCAAAAGATAACTCTGTGTTTAATCTGGAATACCGTCAAATAATGAAAACTTATACCATGTTACTTCAATAATAGACTGCTAGTTTCTAACAAAAAAATGCAGTCCTTGAATAGATTGCCAGCAGACTTACCATATGCCTACATGGAAGGACAGTAGTATCCCTCGGCTCTGAGAGGCAAATAAGGTTTCTATTTTTTTAATTGCCTGTCAAAATGCATGTCTAGAAACATGACTCATCATCGCCAATTCACCACCCGTCGCCGAACTACTGATACCCCACAAGCAGAGAGCACTGCGACAGGAGCGCCGCAGGATCCAACTAATGGTGGTGGTAACAATCAGGACGATTGGAGCCCTAGCCATTATCTGCAGCTAGACCAAGGAGACGAGGTAATAACTTAGGTCATATCTAATAACGCGATAGTAAGAAATCACGCTAGATAAGTTTGATGGGGACTTATTTATGAATTTTGAAGCAGGTTCCGCCGCAAGAGCCAAGTGGTGAGGGTACCAGCAGGACTAAGCGTGGTGCAACAAAGCTTCCTCAAACAAGTAAACATTGGCACATCTCTGAGTTCGACCAAGTAGGGGAGCCGGTGGAGCCTCTTAAAGCATTAGGCCCATACAAGAGTGTCATCGGGGCACTTGTAAGAGACTTTATCCCGATCAAATACAGGGAATGGACTGGTCATGAGGATGACCCATGGAGGGTTCTAGAAAGTGAGAAGGAGCTAGTTTGGAACAAGTTGAAAGGGTATTTCACTTTTCCTAATGACTATGACAAGGCGACAGTCAAGAAGAAGGCCAAGGAAATTATGGGTCGCTCGTTCAAGACTTTCAAGGGAACCTTGTACAAGTTAATCAAGGAGGACAGAGAACCGAATTTTAAGAGAGGTCAATACAACAAGCAGAGAGACTTCTGGGAGGAGTTCAAGGCTTACAAGCTATCCGAAGAGGCCAAGGCATCAAGCGAAAGAATTAGAGCAAACTCGCTTAAGGCAAAGGATCCTCATCGCCTAGGATCGCGTGGCTATGTAAGAAAGATTCCGGAATGGGAAATGGAAGTCCAGAAACTAGAGCAGCGCGGCGTTAGGCCTCAGACAAGCGATTGGCAGCCCAGATCAGTAAACTATCTACTCACAAGGGGGGCACAATACAATAGTGACGGGAGCCTTAATGCCAGTAGTGAACCCGTCAGCAATCTCCTCCAGAGGATTTCAACCTTAACTGAGGAAGTGAATAGAGGTAACCGCAAGTCCGATAGAGAAAATGACGTGCTCACACAAGCACTTGGAAACAAGGAGCACCCCAGTTGCACTAGAGGAGCCGGGAATGTTCCTTGGGTGAAAGCATTCGAAGGTGAATCTTCATCCTATAGGAGCCGGGCGAGGGCTAGAACGCAAAGAGAAGAAGAGCTCCAAAGGTTTCGAAAGGAAATCGAAGATAGCATGGAAGCACGGATAGCTGCTCAAGTTGATGCACAAGTTATGTCAGCTATGCAATCCATGTGTTCGACACAACCGCAACCTATCCCGACTTTGAATAGCCCAGTGCCCAAGGGTCGCAGTAGCTGCGGCTCAACCCCTATGCTTGACGAAGAAGAGGTCAATGCTCCTCATCCGGTGGACAACATCACTGGACCTATTAATGTCAGGTTGTACATCCGTCAGCAGTGGACAAAAGACAAGGTGGCGGTTGGACAAGCATTTCCAAGAGGAGGCGGCATCATTCATGGCAAGCCAATGCCACTCGGGTATGTCAGGGTCAGCATTGATAAGATCTTGGATAAGAAGTACAATAAGATACACATTGATTTCCCAGTGGAGGAAGATAGGCCGCGTCTTGTTCACAACTTGGGCACTCATGTGGCTTGGCGCAAACGCTTCATCAAGCTGGATGAGAAGCCATCTTCGGATGATGAGGATGATAGTGAATCATCGGCATCGCCGCCGCCAAGAGGTTTCTCTCCTCTGCAAGATCCTCATTCTCCCTCTCCTGCCTCGAAAGAGAAGACACCTCCTCCACCGCCAAAGGAGAAAACACCTCCTCTACCTCCTCCACTGCCAAAGGAGAAAACACCTCCTCTACCTCCTCCACCTCCTCCATAGCCAAAGGAGAAGACACCTCCTCCTCCTCCGCCAAAATCCAAAGTGCGATCAGGTTCGACCTCGCAACACAAGAGGTCATCAGTTTCGGTTGGTAATGCTCCCCATACAAATAAAAAGAAGGTGGATGCTAGCATTACGAGTAAGATGAAGGACCCGACTGTGGAGCCTCCAAGCAAGAAAGTCGCCGTTGCCTTCTTTAATCGAATAGCCAATCTACCTAAGTGGAGACAACAGACCAAATTTGAAAGGCAACACAACAAAGAGAGTAATCAAATCAGAGCTAGAGAAATACACATCAAAGAATTGCTAGAGATACAGAACTTGGCCAACAACATGGGCATATCCATGGAGAGGGCCACGGAGTTGTATTACGGAACGAGAGATTTTGAAAAAGCCACGGTCGCATACAAGTATTCAAGAGGCAATCCTTTGGTCGCCACCGAACAAGAGTATAGAGATTTGCCAACATACATGTGACAGTTGCATGATTATTACTCCCTGGATACTGCCAAAGGAGACTGTGTCGGTTTTGAAGTTTGCATCCCTCCCGGACTGGTTTTTAATCATCCTGAAGAAACGGTGCATATTATTTATTATGAACACCTCTTTCAGCTCTTCCAACGGCGCTCGCTCGATACGCAGATTTTGATGTTATGGTCTATGTAAGTACCCTACCCTCACAATGTTATAATAAACTACGTGATTTGCATTTGAATATATCATATGTTTATTATGCAGGTGTATGGCAAAATGGTGCCTAAAGAAGCAATTGAGCAATATAGACTTCTTGGATCCCATATTTGTAAATGAGACAACATGCACCGCCTCTGGTGAAGATGACTATGTACCAACAAGTTTGAAGATTGAGTTTGAAAGGATGTTCAGAAACAACAAAACAAATGTACTCCTACCCTACAACTGCGAGTATGTGTTCTCGACCCTTATTTTAGTGTTTCTTTTCTTGATATGTCATTCAATAACATGGACTTTGTGATTGCAGCAACCATTTCATCCTCGTAGATATCTATCTTCAAGATTCACATATCGAGGTGTGGGACTCAAAGAAAAAGCCATTTTCTCTTATCGACCCCCTAGTCAAAGTGCTGAATAAGTAAGTGAACCCAATATCACAACACTTTCTAATCACATAGGATATTGTAATGTCCTCGGTCTTCACACTTCATTTACAATGTCACATAGAATGAAGGCATTACCTAATTGGAAAAATCTCGATAGCAAGATGCAAAAGCAATGGAGTGCCCCATTCAGTGTAAAGTATATGGAGGATCTCAAGACCCTAGATCAACCGATGGGGAACAACGAATGCGGGTTCTATGTAATGTGGGCAATGCTAAAATACTTTGGCGCAAAAACAAATAAGGGAGATGACATGGTACGTAGGCATCCCATTTCTATTGTTTTGTCTTACGTTTGTGCATCTCAATATCATCTTGCTTCAATTACAGCGCAAAGCAAACAATCACAACCAGTTGCTAGATTTTGAGATGAGAGGAATTCAAGAGGAGATAGCAAGGTTTGTGATGGACGAGATATTGACCAAGAAAGGATCATTCTCCATTGCGAGGACTAAGAAGTACAAGACGCAGTACGGAAGAGACCACATTGATAGGCTATTGTAATGCGACTCTTAATTCAATACTTAAAGTTTTTTTTAAACTTTTGTAATATAAATGTTGATGGGTTTGTATTGTCGCTGATCAACAACCACCTTCACATCGATATCAAATTGATCGATAGCAACCACCTCCACCTCCCCGACCTCCCACCCCACCACCTCCCCTCGAAATGAAAATAAAACAATTATTAAAATACAAATTGTGAAAAATATATCACTACCGGTTCAAAAAAAACCGGTAGTGATAATATAATCTACACAACCGATTGGTTAAAACAACCGGCAGTGATGGCTCAAGTATCACTGCCAGTTTGTAACACGAACCGGCAGTGATACATGAGCTATCACTGCCGGTTTGACATAACCGGTAGTGATGTGATTAGCTCATCACTGCCGAGTTGGTTATGGCGGTTCAAAATCCGCCAGTGAAGGGGGGTTTTGAACCGCCAGTGATGTCCTTCTCTGCTGTAGTGTACATCCACAAATTACACATGAAAAAATCCGAAATAAAAAATACAGAATATGCTATCCAGATTCTTCTATCATCTTCTTCCCAATGCCTTTCCTCGAACGCCAGAGATAAAGTGCGGTCCTTATGCTGAATCCAACGACCACCTCCAAAACATTGGACATATCGCAAGATTCAATGCTTCGGAACTAGTCCAAAACGCATCTGAACTGATGAAAAAATATCGGCAGTTGCATCATCGGGTACAACATAGGATGCAGATTTATCATCTTGAAACCTTGATTTTATCTCCGCGACCATCAACGATGAGATCGATGATCCGGAGTAGCTGTCCTCATTGGGAGCGCCCAGAAGCACCCGCTCTCCTTGTAGATAAAGGCCACAAATTGGCCGCCTGCCAATGAAATCGTCACCTGCAACGGTGATCTCGTCATGGCATAATCGTAGGAAATACGATCCCGACCGAAAATTATCTGACGCCGGAAGATTTATTTAGACTAAACTCTAAGCAACTAGATATAAAAAATGTGGGAAAAAGGATGGGTCCCCTCCCCTTCTGGTCCCCAGCAAACGCACCGGAGAGGAAGAAGGAGAGGGGCCTAGGCGCGATGGTGGCGGTGGCGGCGGTAGCGAGGAGCGAGAGTTGCCGCAGGCAGTGTCTCGGTGGCGGTGGTAACGATCTGTTTGTTAAGTTAATAACATGATTAACTCCACCAATGTTTGTAAAGCAAAAGATATTGTATTGTTAGTACAATTTTATCTGTTGTACCGCAGCAGACAAATTTTAAAAGTATTAATGGCCCTGTTCATCTGGCTTATAATCCGTCTTATTCGGCTTGTTTTTTTAGCCGGAACAGTATTTTTCTCTCACAAAAAATCAGTCAATAGTGTTTTTCAGCCGGCTTATAATTCAAGCTGAACGGAGAATGGCTAGTGCAGGACCAAAAGTACATTTCTTGACCGGTCAGCCTTATAGTTGAAAACACTAAATCAACTTTCATATCCTTGTTTTGGACCAATGCATAATAACCCACTCAGTAAAAGCTACTATTTCATTCACCAAAAATGTTGTAAATTAATACGTTTGACCACTGCATTTTGAATAATCGTCAAATTTAATAAATTATATGAGATTGTAGATGTAATTTTCAAGATGAGTACATGCAAATACTATTGATAAATTAAAACATTTCAATAATTATTTTGTAGTCAAAGTTTCGAAAGCTTGATAGAATCTTTCCAAAACGTCGTTTGACTAGACGGAGTACTACGCATGATGAGCCAACGCAGCAAGTAATTCGTTCAAGACTTCAAGTACACTACTAACCTTAGAGCACCAGGGCCTCTTTTTTTCCTGAACAATCATGGGTAATCATCAGGGCACCGTTCAAAAATACTTGCAGATTCTGGACTAAATTTAGTCAAACCGGAAAGAGCCCATAGATCAAGGACGATGATTGTAGCGATAATGATGATCGAGCTATGCATACACTAATAATAAGGGGGGGAAAAGGTCACTTTTGGGTCGTCATGTGTTAGTGCCTTTTATCATCACTAGTGCTGCCACGCTTAGCTCCATGCTAATTGCTGTCATTATGGACTGCCACATGAAGTAGTACGTACTAGTACTACGTAGTACTAACTCGTGAATCCCTAGGCGTAGTAAGATGCATGGCCACAGCTTTTACCGCAGTTCTGGGCCTGCATTGGACGGCTCAGATCGAGCCATCACATCACATCCGTCCATAATCCATACACTCACAGGTCAACTCTCCTCTCCAGGCTGCGGCCCTGCGGAGTGCTGACCGCTGGCCGCTATCGTGCCACCACCGCTGCACGCACGACACGAGGTCAGTTTTGTCCAAGGCAGCACGGCGCAACAGATGCTCATCTGCCCTCCCACTCTCTGTCGGTACAGTATACTACTCCTAAACAACTCGATCCTATACCAGCGTAGGAGTAGTCGTACTCCGTAGCCCCGTATAGGATCATGGAAAGGCTGTACTCACGCACCCAGGAGTCGACACGTGCCAGTGGGGACCGCCGTACGCTGACGCGGCCACGTCATCAGGCTGTCCGCACTCATCATCCTCTATATTCATCCTCTAAAAGGAATATTTCGTCCTGGTCATCAAGATTCTTTCCTCTATATCACTTTCTCCCGCACTCATCAATCCTCTTTATCTTATACTCTATATTAACTCCCAATAACGGCCCCACTTGTCATCCTCTATAAATTTTATCTAAATATATCCATATGAGATCTTGTTTTGAAGAACTTATTAAAACGAATTTAATGGTGCAATCGGAATTTAATTTAGTTTTTTGGTTTGTGAGTTATAACATTTTTTATTAGTTGAATCAATAGGGCCCACAATTGCATGTCACCTCTCTCCTCTTTTCCACTGCTGCTGCACGCTGTCAGCGCTCGCCCGTGCATGCGTCCTGTGGTCTGTGCTGTTTAGCGGAGGCCGGTACACACGCTTTATTTAGAGGAAGACTGTGACGATAGCGGACGTACGGAGACGGTAGCGGATGCCGCTGCGGCACTTTTCTTACGGTAAATTTTTACCGGACGGATGTAGCGGACCTGAGTGCAGCCGGCCTCACGTCTGTTAGAGTGTCAGCCCAGCCAGGCACGTTTCACACGTCGGCCGTGTTTAGTTCCAACTTGGGGTGCCCAAGTTGGAAGAAAAACACTGCTGCAGCGCATTGTAACATTTTCATTTGTATTTGGTAAAAATTGTCTAAACTTTGATTAATTAGGCTTAAAATGTTCGTCTCGTAAAGTACAACAAAACTGTGTAATTAGTTTTTAATTTCATCTACATTTAGTACTTTATACATGTATCGATATTTCGATGTGACGGAGAATCTTCTTTTTATATAGTGGAATTTGGGGAGAAGTTAGCTCCAATGGAATCTTTGCTGCTAGCTTGTACAGATAGCCGCCTATAGCCGAATTGAGGCTATATTCCTTTTTCCACGGAAAAGTAGAAGAAGAATAAATAGGATTATCTACAAGTGGTACGAGATTACCGTTGATTTGTTTTCTCTTGAGTCTTGGTCAGGAGGAACCTCGGAGATTACCCGTTGCATGCAAAACTTGTTAATTTCCACACGTAAAGGAAAAGAGCATCAATGCAAGTAGACCTCATGTTGTGTTACTGAAAGAGAAAGGGATCATATAATATCATCAATATCAACTAGAAATGTGGAACTTCTGGTGACAAACTGAAGGAAGAAAGAAAACATACAAGATGGACTAAAAGGAGAGAGAAAGCATGTTATATCCATTTGAGTTTCACTTTTCACCTTCCAAAACCATGGCAAATCCTAAGGTGTCACCTTTTAAGCTCTAGAAAAAATGATGCTTCGTCGCAACAAACTATTTATAATTTACTAATTTTACGAACACGTTGTATTCTTCTAAGTTTCACATAAAAATAAAATCTAAAGCATCACCCATTTAGCTTCTTAGATGCTTCTTTACACCAATGGAACTACACATTGCATCTAGGAGTAAAGAGGAAGTCCAAGTGGATGTCGGCTACCGAGTTGCGTGGTGTCATGTCAATTAGTTGCTTCTCTAACTATCCTTAACATCAAATAGGCAGACATCAGATAGGCAGATAATCAATGACATGTGGTTTTTCATGACTCATTGGCTTTCTACACATGCCCATCCTCTCTCCCTTCACCTGTCAAGCGATCTACGCGATTGTACAACTCATGAACATTTTCATAGCCTCCACAACAAATCGATATCTATTGCAGACACTGCTTATTTGACCTAATGCATAGCTCGAACATATCTTTCTAGAAAAGTTTGGTTTGTAGACACGAATTATATCACGAAGATGCGCAGACTCAATGCTAACATGGCATCACGAGAGTAAATTCAGCACAAAATTTACGGTCCTCTCTATGAAAAGTAGCTGAAAACTACTAAAGTAGAAGAAGAAAGATGAAAGTAACTAACGGACAATCACCGATTGTTTTCTCTTGATCAATAAATTGGGTGGATGTAAGGAAGCGAAGATATGTTCAATTAAAAATCCATTAATTTCCAAACGTAAGATGAAAGAGTAATACAATTAGAAATTTTATGTATTATTAATGAAACAGAAGAATTACAGAATATGAATCTAAATAGAAATGTGGAAATTGTTGCTAAGAACAAAGAAGAAAACCATAAAAAATGGACTACATGGAGATACAAACGCATATATCCATTTGAGTTTCACTTTTCAACTTTGAAAACCAAAGAAGATCCTAAGTGTTAGTTTTAAACTCTTGATGCTTACTTGTACAAACTATGAATACATTTAGTAATTTCCTAATTATTACATCTACTGTTAAAAACCTAAAAGCACAATCCCATTTAGTTGATCCTTCTTCTCCACATGTCACATCTAGGAGAAAGTCCAAATCAAGTATGCAAGCTGTCTTGTCTAGGATGTAAGTGGGTTAATTTTGTGGGTTGCTCGGCAACCAATAAACTTGTATATGAGGTTAGTCTGGTTGCATCTCTAGTCTACTCTTACCATTGGTTGCTTCTCTACCTATCCTTAGCATCAAATAGGCAAAAAAGGTGGTTTGGCAAGTCATCTCTCTCCCACCGCCTATCAAGTGACCTATACATTGCATTGCTTGTGAATTTTTTCATAGCTTCCATAACAAACCGATATCTTTCGCAGACACCGCCGCTTTGACTTCACGTAGAGACGTAAGGATATCTTTCTAGAAAGCTTTGATCCGCAGACGCCAATTAGGCAATTATATCACGAAGAATTGCCGACTAAAAATGCTACTCCATGGGTTCCACAATAAATAAGTTCTAGAATTTTTCGGGACGTTGGCAAAAGATATCGGTTTGTATCTTCATCTTCCTACCTTTTTTGGAGGACGATATCTCCTGGATTTATTTACATGCATCCATAATTAACTTGTGCATTAGGAGGCGGTATCCTTTATTTATGTAGAGTAGAGTGTTATTTAGTTTAGGATAAATTTTAAATCTTAGAAAGTTATTATTTATTTAAGGACGAAAGGAGTAACTAACGCGACATGCGAGAGTAATAATTAGTTGAAAGTGCCACAAAATTCACGGTCGTGCCTGTATCAGAAATCCACCGAATGCAGGACATGTGATACGTCCACGGTCCATGTCACGGTCCGGGCGAAAGGATAAAACGGCAAGTCTATCTACTGGCCTAGCCTGTCAGTGCTACTGCTACATACACATCCGGGTGCCATTTTGCACACCCTTGTTCGTAAACAAAGGACGAACACGTTGACCCCTTCCACTAATCACCTTCGCAAGATACCAATGATTACGTCCAAACGCGGATTGATTAATCGCCAACCAACGTGCTAATCGCTCCGTCTGTCGTGGCTCACCTCCGTCCCGTGCCGTCTCCTTCCGCCCGCGACCGCACCCATATAAGCCCCCACCGGCCCACCCGGTGCTCCCCAGAGGAGAACCCAAGTCCCCAGCAGCGCAAGCGGCGCCCCCGGCTCGGCAATCAAGTCACAGCAGGGAGCCCGGCGGCTGCGGCGATCGATGGGCAACTGCCAGGCGGCGGAGGCGGCGGCCGTGGTGATCCAGCACCCCGGCGGCAAGGTGGAGCGGCTGTACGGGGCGGCCACCGCCGCGGAGGTCATGCGCGGCAACCCCGGGCACTACGTGGCCCTCGTCGTGCTCCGCGTCTCGGGCGTCGGCGGCAAGGCGGACCCGGACCCGGCTTCCACGGGCGCGGCGGCCGCCGGCACCGGCGCCAGGATTACCAAGGTGAAGCTGCTCAAGCCCAAGGACACGCTGCTCCTGGGGCAGGTGTACCGGCTCATCACCTCGCAAGGTGCGTGCTCCACACCGGTTCTTGGATTGGATGCTCTGTTTCTTGGTCCCGTTTCCTTCCTCTCATGGTGGCCGACGACTGGCCGTGCGCGCAGAGGTGGCGAAGGCGATACAGGCGAGGAGGGAGGACAAGACGCGGCGGTACAGCGGCGGCGAGGTGGTGGTGGTGGACGACCGGCGGGGCCCGGGACGACACGCTGCCGCCGCCGCCGCGGCGGGCAGCCAAGGGCAGGGTCGGCGGCCCACCGACCAGGTGGAACGGAAGCGGCCGGAGAAGGCGAACCGGCAGCACCGGAGCGGCGCCGGCGGTGGGAGAGGGCGGCACTGGCAGCCGTCGCTGCAGAGCATCTCCGAGGCGGCGAGCTGACGCGACGCGACTGAGGCCGCTCTGCAACCTGGAGGGAGGAGTTGGAGGACTAGTCTATAGTATAGATAGAAGCAGGGGATGGATGGGGCTAGGAGCGTAGCTGCTGTTGCTGTGCATTGGGTTGGGTCCTTGGGTGAGAGAAATCGAGAGGGAGTTGCTCCTGCTCCCCGTGTAGCGTAGTAGCCATGAATGAATGGAACAGTGAAGCAGGACAGCAACGGAGGTGAATTAATTAAATTAATCCTTCCCATCCTAATCCACCACCGTCATTCGTGGCTGTTCGTACGATCGATCCGTCCATCGAGAACGTGGGAGATTCTCCCCGAATCGGTTCCGTTCCAGCGTAATCCTGGTGAAATCGGTGTGGTTGCTGTCGATCCACAAGGCAACAGACGGCATGTGTAACTTATGGCTGTCTGCACTGTAAATTCACATGCAGGAACATTTGAGACTACCCGCACTCATAAACCTCTATATTCATCCTCTATACGTCCTAGTCAGCAAGATTCTCTTCTCTATACTCAATTCTACCGCACCCATCCATCCTCTATATCATCCTCTATCCACTCTATCTACTGTGGGACCCACTTGTCACTTTATCTAAATATATCCATGTGTGATCTAGTTTTGAAGGATTTATTGAGACGAATTTAATGGTGAAATCAAAATTTAATTTGGATTTTTGGTTTGTGAGTTATAACATTTTTCCTATGTTTAGCTAGTGGGGTCCGTCATTATAGAGTATAGAGTAAGCACAGTACTACTCTAAATATAGAGTGAGAGAAATAATAAAGTATCGTTTTAGAGTACCCATTGCAGCAGTTTTTACTCTATATTCATACTCTAAAGCTTTAGAGTATCGTTTTAGAGTACCCACTGCGGTTAGTCTGACGTGCCTAGGAGCTGCACCGTATACTTTAAAAGCAACGCTAAATAATAGGAAGCTTGTCTGATCCGCCAAATACAGAGCAGTACGGGACACACTATATCCTACACCAAAGTTCAAGAAGGCGCTAGGCGGTTTCTAGGCGGCGACCCACGGCCTAGAGCCTAGGCGAGCCTAGGCTAGCCTAGACGTTTCAAGGCGTTTTTCTAGGCGTTTTAATTTTTATACATATATATATATATGTATATTACCTTAAATTAGCTTAAGTAAAAGAAATAAGAGATTATTAAGTAAAAGCAATAAGAGACATGTGGACCTAAAGTTGGAAGAAAGGCCCATAAAAAAGGCCCAGCCCACCTTATCCACCCCTTCCACCTTATCCATCCACGGTCTCCTCTCCTACCGCCGCACTCTGCTTTCTCCGCCTCCCTTCCCTGCCGGTGACGCACGCCTTCTCCCTCCTTCGACGCGCGCCGTCCGTCTCTGCTTCCCTCCTCCGGTGATGTGCGGCTCCTCCCTCCTTCTCCGACGCCGCCCGCACCTCTTGGCTGCGCCTGCCGTCTCCGCGGCCGCGCGTCCGCCGTCTCCACTGCCATCCGTCCTCACAGCTGCGCCCGCCCACCTTCCAGCCTGTCGTGCCCCAGCCTCCGCTCGTCGCCTGCCGCCTCCTGGCCGCGCCGGCGGCCCGCCCTCCTCCCGGCCACGCCTATCCTCCGCCTACCCCCTTAGGCGAGGCGGCACCCCTCCGCCTAGCGCGTAAGCGCGCCCAGGCGAGCGCCTAGTAGCGCCTTTTTGAACATTGTCCTACACAGGCCCGCCGGAGAGAGGAGAGGGGGAGAGAGAATTGCATGCAGCGGTGGGTCCCACTCGTTTAATTAGTTAAAAAATATTATAACTCATAAACCAAAAAATCAAATTAAATTCCGATCGTACCATTAAATTCATTGCAATAAATACTTCAAAACGAGATGTCACATGGATATATTTAGACAAAGTGATAAGTGAGCCTTACAATAGATAGAGGATGATATAGATGATGGATGGATGCGAGAGAATTAGGTATAGAGAAGAGAATCTTGATGACTAAATCTTTTAGAAGATGAATATAGGCCATGTTTAGATTGAAAAAAATTTTAACCCGATGAATAGTACCATTTTCGTTTTATTTGGCAAATATTGTCCAATCGTGGACCAACTAGGCTCAAAAGATTCATCTCGTAATTTCTAACTAAACTGTGTAATTAGTTATTTTTTAACTACATTTAATACTCCATAAAAACGGTTAAAAATTGATGTGATGGAGAGAGTGAAAAAATATGAAATTTTGAGGAGAACTAAACAAAGCCATAGAGGTCGATGAGTGCGGACAGTCTAAGTACCCACGACCAGACCACAGTTGGTGTTAGGTAGCGCGCACACACACCGCCAAATCCATGGCTGATCGCGGTTTCAGGCGGCCGTCCGTATACGTACGGCGTTTGCAGTCGGGCTGCCGCGCGCTGTAGGCCCGTTCAGTTCTAAAAAATTTTACAGAATTTTTTAAAATTTCATATCATATCGAATCTTTGACACATGCATGAAACTTTAAATATAGATAAAAAAATAAAACTAATTACACAGTTTAGACGAAATGGACGAGACGCATCTTTTAAACCTAATTAGATCATGATTGGACACTAATTACCAAATAACAATGAAAATCGCTATAGTGTTATTTTACCCAAAAATTTTGGAACTGAACCGACCCTAGATCACCGTGGTTTTTGTTTGCTTTTGGCACTTTGCATCGTGCGGACTGTGGAGCAGTCCACGAGCACTGGGGCCAATGGCCCAATGCCATGCCAGCCTTGAGTGTCAGGTCTCATCAGGCAGGGCAGTAGTTGGACTCACCGGAGAACGTGTCAGAGAGAGTGTGTGTGCATGCGATTCTTTCTTTTGTTACTGGCCCATCACGCAAGTGATTCTACGGAGATCTAGGAGCATGTTTAGATGTAAAAAATTTGGTAAAATAGACACTGTAGTGTTTTCGTTGTTATTTGATAATTAGTGTCTAATCATAGTCTAATTAGGTTTAAAAGATTCGTCTCGTGGATTTCGTCTAAACTGTGTAATTAGTTTTATTTTTTATTTATATTTAATGCTTCATGCATGCGTCTAAAGATTTGATGTGACGGGGAATGTAAAAAATTTTGTAAAATTTTTGGGGAACTAAACTGGGCCTCGGCTCAGCTGCTGCCTGCTGCTCCTGTCCTGTGATCGATCATCGATGTAGGGCCTGTGTAGCTGTGAAAAAAGTTTGGGTAAAATTTTTATAGTATTTTTCGTTGTTATTTGATAAAATTTATCTAATTATGAACTAATTAGAATTAAAAGATTCGTCTTGACATTTATAGACAAACTGTGTAATTAGTTATTTTTTTACCTATATTTAATGTTCCATGCATACATCAAAGATCCAATGGGACATTTACTATGTAAACTTTTTTTTTGGCATTTTTTGCCAATTAAACAGGCCGTACTCGTTCAGATGGATACTCTTGCTGGCTGGTACGTGTGCTGGTAATCATCACTGGCATGGGCATTGGCAGGTCGCCCGCCGTGCATGACGATGGACGTTGGACGGGCGACGAGCAATGATGATGCGAGGAGAGGAGCACCGAAAAGGATCTCGCGTCGCGTGGCCTGGTGTGCGTGTGCGTTCGCGTGATGCAAAAGGCAGAGGTGGGAGGGAACGAATCATGCATGGATCCGGAAAAGCCTCGCCTTTTCTCTCTGCCCAGGCGGCCAGGGCCAGCAAAGATCCGGCTGCTCGGCTGCTCCAGCACCAGCAAATCAGCGAGCGACGAAATCTCCGGCTGGTACGATGGAGATCATGAAACAGAGAAGCAGATAAACGCGTACTTTCTCCATCCAACAAAAGATGCAATTATGGGATGCGTGCTAGTCAAATTGACTCAAGTTTGATCAAATTTATAGCAAACAATATTAACATTTATATCTCCAAATAAATTTATTATAAAAATATATTATATAACTAATCTAATGATACTTATTTTGTATCATAAACATTAGTATTTTTTATTTAAATTTAGCCAAAATTCATACTGTTTGACTTCTCGAAAAGCGAGAATTGCATATTTTTATGGACGGAGGGAGTAGTAATCTTTTACAGTACCTTCTGCTACGTGCTTCCTATTCTATAAATCCAACCAGTGAGCTAGCACTATCTCCACTTCCTTCGGAGAATGGAATTTGTTCCATGCAACAATCTTTTTTGCAAACTTTTGTTTCGTTTCCAATGCAACTGTTGGAGACACTATCCTCTCTTGTACCCAGTACCGATCAGATGACTCCAGTCTCCTTTACCCAGTATCGGCCAAATGGCGGTGCACGGCAGCCATACCAGCACTTTGACTGGGTGCACCGTGCACGCCGCTGCCGCTTCTGCACGCAGCAAGCTGGTTTGTTAAAGCATGCAGCCACGACATTAGTTCTTGAAACACGCCATGCCGTACGTATAGAAATGCCTCCTTTCCTTGGTCAGCCAATACACTGCACGCAGAGAGCATATCACGTACGTACTGATCCAGCAGCTCCAAGTGCTCCGGACAAACAACTCG
>CM039605.1:38380940-38404660 GCA_022457205.1 Saccharum spontaneum
TGCAATGAATTGAGGTGGGAAAAATAAAATTCAAATCTGAATCAACTAGAGTGATGCTTGAGTTCATTGTAATAATTTGTGCTTTGTGAGGTAGCAGGTAAACTTACCAAGTTAGTTGCAGTTTCCTGAGCTAATGCATCAAAGTCCATTCCTTGTTTAGCAACAAGTGCCTGTTAAAACTTCATGGTTAGCCATAGGTATTTATTTGTACGTATATATTTATTCCAACAATAATTACCCGCACAACATGTTCAAGGTTGCTATATTCTTTTCGCAACTATAGATTTTCCCTTTCAAGTCGCTTCTCTTTAGCAAAAACATATGGTTGTGCACTTCTTTTCCTTGTCTTGATTGCTTCCTTCTCAGCAATACTAATTGCTCCATCACCAATTCCTAGCTTACCATGTGGCATTCTACCTGCACACTCATAAATGACACTTGCATCTAATTCAGGATGGTCAATTTTCCAATTCGTGCCATACTTTTTTTTCCATTCCTTCCTCATATTGTGCCTTTTCCAAAAAAACATAGAGAAGTTGAGGATCAGTAACAAGACAACTACAAGAGCTATCATCTAAATAATCCAACACTTACCCATTTATCAGCAGCATTCTGGTTGCACAACATGCCATCATTTGTCCCTAGATTCAATTCATGATTATGCAGCCAAGCACCACCAATTCCAGGGTTAACTCCAGTTTTTAGTGCCTGCAATTAAAGTTTAAGTATGCTCTGACATGTATTGAACATTGTACATCAGTAGTTTATGAAGTCACAAATTTCTGGTTTGGGTTCTTACCAGCCATTGGCGTGTTGCTGGTAAGCTTCTTGAGCCACTGCGATGGTATACGTTATTATCTCCAGCTAGGCGATTTCGCTTTGCCTTCAAGGATGACTTTCTAAATTTTGATGTACTCCAGTGCTCACATAGCAAAGCCCAACCTTCATTGGTTGTAAAGTCTCTTGGTTTAGCAGATATAAGTGCTTCTTTTGTTGGCCAACGATTTCCATATTCATCTACATCTTCTGGGGGCACATTACCATCCTTATATAGTTTCTTTGTGATAGTCCGCTTCTCTTCACTCAACATCTTAGGCACCATGTTTTTAAATTTTAACTCCAAGACAGCATTTGCCTTGGCTCTATCTTCTGGAAGACACTTGAAACGCCACTGCCCAATCATATTATTTATAGTAAGTTGCAGTTGAGATAACTTGTAAACAATAGCAAAGCTAGTTAGTAAGCTATAGTCATTATGCACATGTAACACATACCCAGAACTCTTCCAATACTCTCTTATCAGTTGATATCCCAGCTATGGTAGTCTTCTTGAAATCTTCCCATGTTAGCACTGGCTTCATCCCATTTATTGTATCAACAAAATCAGGATACATCTCGCGAACTAGAGCGCCAATTACTGTTGGGGGTTTGCGAGAACTTTGATAAGGATGCACTTCCCAGTGCCTGATAATTTTATATTAAATCAAATGACATCATCATATAGGGATAAAAGATATAAAATACATAAGTGAAATGTTAAAGCAAAACATCTTGGAACCGGTCAGTACTGAAAACTCCTACCTTACAGAAATGTGGAAAGTTAAAAATACAATATTCTTTATTTAGTCTTTGCAAGCTCTTTAAATAAATATGTTGGTGCATCCAACTATCTACAAGTAGGCTAGTGCACTAATGACATGACATTTTATTCTCTATCATGGACAAACTGTACTTGCTAAAAATTAATCTGAACAATGAACACTTGAACACAAAATACTGAGAAAATAGTCTATGTTAATACACAAGCGATAGATATAATATGGATACATAATTATACAAATTAAAGCAGCTACAATGTTACTTACTCTCCAACAGCCTTGATCGTGGGTCTTTCTCTTTCTGGAAGTCTTTCACTGCTATCAGTCCTTGATCGAGTGTTTTTTTCTCAATAGCTTGCTGACTTGCTGAAGCCAATCCATTATTTTCTCTTGCAGCAACTGATGTGGAACGCACTGACCTTGATGATGACACAGGTCTGTGCTTCAAGCGGCCACTCATCCTGCTTCATACATGGCAATAAATATGTTGCATAAAATGTTTATTAAATAGAAAGAGTAGGTACCAATAAAATTAGGGGATACACAAGCAAAATAAGTGAAGTAAATCATCAGTCGGATGCACCATATTTCGTATTGGGAAGACATATTTCTAGTTCGACATGAAAGCTAAATAATAAGATACTAATGTACATATTAAAATAAGGATTCAATAATCATCATAATCAAATTCTAAGGAATCATCCGTGGTTTCCTCATCCTCGTCAATGTCTTCCAAGTCGCAATTTTCTTCAACTATTTGTTGCTCTTCTTCACTACTACTCCCATGATAAGAAATGTCATCCAATGGATCCTCAGTGCTGTTTTGCTTTTCTATAGTTTCAATATCTTGGGGATCAAGGACATCATCCAAGGCCTCTGAAGACACAGTTACATCATCAAACAAGCCATCAACATCAATGGAGAAGCTTCCCTGCAGCTCATCTTCTTGGAAAAATACATCTGTAATATCTAGAGATATCTAGAGTTGTGCCTAATAGTGCCTCTGCAACATTTTTCTCATTGTGCATGAGATCAATGTTATGTCGGAGAAGCAACTTTTTCCGGTATGGCAATCGCCACAAACAACTAATATGTGTCCAATTGTGAGACTTCCCAAACCCTTCATATTTATTGTTACCTTTGCTATCAAGAGTTAGATTGTTTAACTGTTCCAATATTTCAGCACCAGTTAGGTGCTTTGGTGGAGGATCTGTAATTCTAGTTTTCTTTCGAAAACACATCACACTTTTGCGGAATGCATGGCTAGCTGGAAGAAATCTCCTATGGCAATCAAACCAGCAAGGTTTGTGCCCATGCTTCAAATTAAATGTCTTGATGTCAGACCCACAAATTGGACAAGCTAGCTTTCCATGTGTGCTCCAGCAGGCTACTAAGCCATATCTAGGAAAATCATGAATGGTCCACAACACAATTGCCTTCATGGTGAAGTTTTGCCGTGTTCTGTGACATGTACAGGCGTTGTAGCCTTTGAGTAATTGGAAGGTAACGCAAAACTTTTTTTGGTACTTTCCTAGATTTCTTTCCTCTAGTTGGCTCCTCATACCGAGATTCACCACAGATAGAGCAACTTTCTTTATCTTTGTTAGTTTTGTAATATATCATGCATCCATTGGGGCATGCATCAATCTTCACATAAGGCATTCCTAGGCTATGCACAAACTTCTTAGACCTATAAAAGTTTTTAGGGACATCCTTGGCAGCCTCATCTCCAACAACTTCATGTAAAAGATTCATTATTTCATTGTAACCGGCTTCAGAAAGATTATATTGTGTTTTTATGGTCATAAGTCGTGCTACAATGGAAAGGTGGGAGTGAGACGTCTTGTCATGCAGTGGTTTATCTACTTCCTCTAGCAGCTCATATAACTCCTTTGCTGCTTGAGTTGGCTCCTCACTCTGATGGACACCTTCGGCACCAATAGCATCAAATAGCATTTCATTCATCCTATCTGAGCTACCTACATATTCATTGTTTGCTTGATCATTTACATCAGACTCCCCATGCCTAGTCCATCTCTCATACCCCAACTGGAAACCATTGCGGCATAAATGCATCTCCATTTCATCCCTTTTCCTCTTGTGGCGACAATCACACTTAGTACATGGACACTTAGATCTCCCATCTTTAGCAGCTTCAGGTAATGAAAAGGCATGGTCCAGAAAGGTGTCCAAACCAGCTTTCCAAACTGGACTAAACAAGCTACCTTTCCGCTCATTGTACATCCAACTACGATCCTCACCCATGGAATGTACCTACCTAAATATTAGAATTCACACTTTAGGAAAAAAAATAAAGTTACTTTCATATATGCATGGTTCAGATAGTGTCAAAGCAGTCAGCTTTCCACCCACACATAAATAATTGTAGTGCCACAAGAAAAATAATTTGCTGCACACAGAGAGGGATGGAGGAAGAGAGATGAATAGTAGAACGAGACCTTAAGTTCTCTGAGTTTGCGTTCACGCCAACACTGGTCACCCGCCCAATCTCCAGTCACCGGCACCTTAGCACACCAGCACACTAAAAGAGAAGATGATTGGAGCATCAAAAAAATTAATTCGAGAGAGAAAATATGTAGTGAGAAATAACCATTATAGAAAATCAATTATCAATGATGCAAGACAAACACTACAATATCAGGATGATCACCTAACTCCTGAAATTTCCCTAATTGTTAATGATCTGATTGTACATCTAAAGTACCACATATTCAGAATCCACAGTTCATACTAATATTCAGAAAAATTAGGACATGCTTCACACAGAACACTAAATATTGAACACAGCAGAATGTTAACAAGATAGCAGTCTAGATATTGCTCTTGTCAACTATGAAATATACACAGACAAGATAGCATAATTAGAACTACTCCTTCCACTCAGATTCTACCCTTCCTATTCAGTTCAGTCTACACAAGTAATTCACTTTCCATCCTATTAGTGTAGCACCAACCATCCAACCCATCTCAGAACACAATTAATTAACTGAACCCCAATAACAAGGCAGCAATAGTCAAACAAAGATGAATGCAGATTGCAGATTGAATACAAAACCTAATAAAAAGAGCTATCATTGATATCCAAAGAACAACAGTAGGGTTCTTGACCATGGAGCATAAGGCACAAAAGAGGACAGCAAAGGGGTTCGCATTGTACCTTAAGAAGAAGATCAGATGTGTGGCGGCACAGATGCTGATTGATTTAATCCGCAGGTGCTCGGTGTCGGCGGGCGGAACGAGATGTGCTTCGCCCTCCTGCAGGAGGGTCTCGGCAACCAGCTGCACACCCTATGATCACCCTTCGATTCAATCGGAGTGGGCGGCAATAAAACCTGAGACGGTTCGTTTGGGAACGTGGAGGAGAGATTTACGGGATATGCGGCGTTTTTAGGTGCGGCCGCGGGAGATTAGGCTTCGTTTCGCGCTAAAACTATCGCTAGTCTGCCGCCTTTTCGTCGTCTTGATTTTGGACCCTGGATAAGATTCCATTTGATTCGAAATAAATAAATATATTCTTACTTTGTCAAACAAACTAGCAGTAGCCCAGTGGTAGAACGCTTTGCTTGGACAGTATGCATCCTGGGTTCGAGTGTCCAATACAGCAAGGGTTTTGAACTTTTTGCACTTATTTTTCAGGTAAGGTTCTTCCATGTCATTTCTTTTTTTCCAAAAATACTGGAAACAAACTAATGATTGCAGGAACGTACTTACTAGAACTTTACAATTATGAGTTCACTAAAAATTATGTTTAAATTTATTCAAATATCAAAATGTAGACCTATAGTAAGTGTTATGTTTTAATATTATATGTTATATATAAAGCACGTGCATGTTCTCAACCCATGAGGTTAGACAAGGCACTGTAGAAGAGGGTCATTATAAATGAAATAATTGTATCGTGCATTGACAACTGCACTTGTGCTTTATGCACCACCAAGAACTTGGTATAGTTATAAACATCATGAGAGGATGATCTATGCTTTTCAATGCTATTCTTAGAAGAACAATGAATCATCAAAGTGTTATGTTGTGTAAAGTATAAGTGGTCTTTCAAATATTTATATCTTTGAACATCTATTTAAAAAATATATAGGTTCATGGTATAATAGGATTTATTCTTTTAGATTCACTATGAACAATACTTTCATATTATATAATTCATAGGTTGTAAAATTATAATATTTTTTTAAATGAATGATCAAAGATAGCAATGTTTGACTTCGGACAAACCTAATGTGACATTTAAAAAAAGAACGGAGGGAGTATAATATCCTATCCCTATATAAACTTCAATATACCAAATATTGCTTGAAATTTCAAACTAGTTTACTTTGAAGAAAACAATAATAAAAAAGAACATGGGCTCCTAAATCTCAACCGTGAAATTTTTGAAATATATAGTTAACATAGGCAATGAGTCATATGTGAAATACTAGATAAATGCCCGTGCGTTGCACTAGGATCCTATTTTTTTTTTTTTGCAAATATCTACGATGATAGATTCGATCACGACAAGCACCAGTAGTTAAATACTCCTTGTAGTTACCTTAGCCACCTGCTTCATCTCAGCGGTAATGTTGACGCATGGCACACACACGCCGCAGGCTTCCATCACTTATAACGACTGCTACAAAAAGATTTACATAGATGCCTCCATTTTATTTCAGAAGCGATTTGACGTTGTGGCCGGCGGAGCCAGCGAGGCAAATGGGTAGATGGGGTAAGGGAAATTGGATTTACAATTCACTTTTTAATTGATCCAACATATATATATGGCCTATATACATAAGCCGAATACAGAATCCTAGCAAACTCCTAATTTATCTCTATTATTTTTAATAGTCTGAAATATCTAATCTTAACTAATAGGAGCATACTTGATTTTGTTCATTGAGTAATTTCCAGAGTTAGCGTATTTGATCTCTGCCGTTTTCTCCTTTTTTACTAGGATTTGTTTTGGCCTTGGATAGTCCGGCTTGGATTCCTCGAGAGGCAGTTTTTTAGTCGGAGTTTTCTTCGGTCGAGTACTTCCCTGTTTTTGCGGTGGTGGAGTCCAGTCCAATTGTACAGTTGTGCGTGCGGTGTATGATTTTTTTTTACCGGAGAAGATGGGTTATGCCACTGTGGACTATTTTTTTAGGAAGTAGTAGATTAAAAAAAAGCATGTTACAAAAATCCAAATCGGTTCCTATAATACTTGAGCGTTACATTAGCCCCTCCAAGTAATTACCGTGTGCTTACACTGGGAAATAATTAAATTACTGGTCATTCTATACATAGGCCAGCAGTAAAAAAAAAACGGTAATAGTTCACCCAATAGCCAAGCGTCCTTACCTGACTGTTGGGGATTACAACAATTTGCCGCCGGTTTCACTAAGACAGTTGGCAATTAATTTGCCCTCTCAGTCTACTAGTGCAGTGCCCGACTGGTCAACATCTAACGCTCGGGTATAGTTTGTACCGTTAGCTATTTAATACAAAGATCGACGGTTTCACTTTGACCGTTGGCAATTAATTTGCCCTCTCGGCCTTTTCTAGTTCAGTGCTTGACTGGTTGACATCTAACACTCGAGAATAGTTTGTACCATTGGCTATTCAATACAAAGACCGACGGTTTCACTAAGACCGTTGGCAATTAATTTGCCCTCTCGGCCTTCTAGTGTAGTGTCTGACTGGTCGACATCTAACGCTCGGGAATAGTTTGTACGGTCGGCTAGTCAATACAAAGACCGACGGTGTTACTAACATCGTTGGCAATTAATTTGTCCTCTCGGCCTTCTAGTGCAATGCCCGATTGGTCGACATCTAACGCTCGGGAATAGTTTGTACCATCAGCTATTCAATACAAAGACCGACGGGAGAGCTTATAACCGTCGATAACAGGTTAACTATCGGCCATTCTCGGTTTCCCCAACTGCCCGTCGGCTATTATACTTCCCTGTCAGCATAGGCTGTGTTTCTAGAAGTGCACCAAACTGTCCTATGATGGTTTTAAGGATGAAACCATCAAACCCCACTAAACTCATGTTGCACCAACATAGCCAAGAGACATGTTGCACACGCACTCACACAATGATTAGCCTCTAAACTCAACCAAAGCTGATTATCTCTGACAATCACTCATCACAAACTTGACACACAAGGGCACGTACGTCGGTGTTTGACCACCGATAGCCTGTCACGGGGTACCTGGGACAGTTGTTTGGGCTTCGGCGTATGCTACAGCTCGACGGTGAATGCAGAGATAGTCGATTTATATTGGTTCATGTCCTCGATCGTAATTGAGTAATAGCCTTTACGTCCAGTTGGTGTTAGCCTTTGCGTTGGATTGATTGTGTTGTATTATCTCTCCGTACAGGGTTTAGACTGTGAGGTCTATTCCTATTGTCTCATGTCTTGATCTAGGGAGCTCTGCCCTCCTTTATATAGTTCAGGAGGCAAGAGTCCTAGTCGGTTACAATAAAGAAGTCCTAGTAAGATTACAGGGTAGCAATACTACTAGAATTACATGGGAGGAATCCTAGTCAAACTAGATCTTCTCCCTTCCTTGCGGGGTACCCTGTGGGTCTCGCATCGACAAGCCCTCGAGCATTTCATGGTTGAACTCGAAGACCTCCTTGTTTCTTCGGCTTTGCCTGGTGAATCAAGCTTGATCCGGGTTCTTTCAAAATGAAGCCTTGAAGTCATCCTGTCTTGGAGAAGTCTTTTGAGTGACGTGCGCTTTTTCGAGTGTAGCCCCCGAGCCTCTTGCTATTTGGAACAAAAAGTTGGAGGGTCTTGAATTTTTATCGTTGGAAACTAAAAATCTTATCTTCGGATATGTACCCTGCAGCCCCCGAACATATATCCGGGTTCTTTTTATTCGAGAAGAACTCGAATATAGGGTCTTTTGTCATATTATCAAGTAACCGTCTTTCTGTGAGTGGTAGATGGTAGTTGGCCATTGAGTTGGTTAAATGTTGTTGGTATATTCCTTTGGATATACTATCCTCAAGGTGTCTTCACATATAGTAGCCTTTTCTTTACTGCTTCCTGTTTTCTGGTCATCCGGCTTCTTTTGCTTCTCTTTCTTACTTTCTTCTTTTTCCTGTTAGAGAACTCTCATCCAAGCCTAAAAAGGCTTGGGATAGGGCGAGCTCAAGCTTCTTTTTAGCTCTTTTGCTCTCATCCAGGTTGACCAACTCCGGGATAGGGCGAGCGCTATCTGGCTCTCATCTGCGTCGTGAAAACAACTCGAGATAGGTTGAGTGTTGGTTTGTCCGCCTTCTTACTCTCATCCAAGCCTGAAAAGGTTTGGGATAGGGCAAGCTCAAGCATCTTTTTAGTTCTTTTGCTCTCATCTAGATTGAATAACTCCGGGATAGGGCGAGCGCTATCTGGCTCTCATCCGATTTGTGAAAATAACGCAGGATAGGTCGAGTGTTGGCTTATCAGCATTCTTACTCTCATCCAAGCCTAAAAAGACTTGGGATAGACGAGCTCAAGTATCTTTTTAGCTCTTTTGCTCTCATCCAGGTTGTGAAAACAACTCAGGATAGGATGAGCTCCTTCTGGCTCTCATCCAGGCCATGAAAACAACCTAGGATAGGTCGAGTATTGGCTTATCAGCCTTCTTACTCTCATCCAAGCCTGAAAAGACTTGGGATAGTGCGAGCTTAAGCATCTTTTTAGCTCTTTTGCTCTCATCCAGGTGATTGGTAGAAATCCCCCAGGCTTAAGACGATTATCGTCTTGAAATTGTCTCCAAAGCTTGCTGTAGTAGTTGGGTTGGACTGTGCTCAGAATTGGAGAGTACTCGGCACCATTCGATAATTTGAGCTTGGCGGTGCTTGGCAGCTACTCGTATGTGCATATGTGCATGCAAATAGCTTTGATTGCTAGCTTTTTTGCATCATCTCGCTAGTTTTCATGAGTTGGCGGTACGTTCATGCCTTGTATTCATGTATATGTATGCATCCTCTTGTATGCTGCTAGTTTGTGTTGGATTAGGACTTAGTTATTGAAGTGGAATCAGCAGTGCTAGATACGTGGAAGCTTCAATGTTGATTTCCATAAATAGCTTGCGCGGCTGCATGGTCTTCTTGCTTGTTTTGCATGGATGCTGCCGTGCAGTGTTGTTGCCTTGTGTCCGAGTTCTTGCACTGGGTGTGTCCTTGTATGCAACTTGCATTAATATTCTGAATATTTGCCGTTGGCTTGTATGATCATACGTCTTTGTTCGCTGAGCCTTCTAGTACTTCAACTCGTCAAGCACTAGAAAACCGTCTCGACTGGTGCATCGAGGTACTCGGAACCCATCACGGACAGGTGCATCGAGGTGCTCAGAACCAGGGGCGATGACCAAGACTTTGCTTGGTAGGAGCTAGGAGTTCAAAGGTTATCGCACTGGATTGTTTGGAGCTAACAACTCCTCTACGAACACACCAGATACGGCCTTCCCCTGTCCGATCCGAGCTGGAGCGATGACCAGGATCTGAGTGGTTGGAGCAGGGAGTTCAGGGGTTATCGCACCAGGTTGTTTGACGAACACATCGGGTGCGACCTTCTCCTATCCGATCCGGGCCTGAGCGACAACCAGGATCTGAGTGGTTGGAGCTGAGAGTTCAGGGATTATCGTACCGGGTTGTTTGATGAACACACCGGGCACGACCTTCCCCTGTCCGATCTGAGCCTGAGCGGCGACCAGGATCTGAGTGGTTGGAGCTGGGAGTTCAGGGGTTATCGCACCGGGTTGTTTGACGAACACACCGGGTGCGACCTTCCCCTGTCCAATCCAATCCTGAGCGACGATCAGGATCTGAGTGGTTGGAACAGAGAGTTCAGAGGTTATCACACTGGTTGTTTGATAGAGGGAACTAACACTCCTCCATGAACACACTAGGTGTGACCTTCCCCTGTTCGATCCAAGTTCTCTGATATAATCGATGAATACTTGTGTCTGCTGGTGAGTTTGAAAAGTAGCTGAATATTGGCCATCCATGCTCGATCTGAGTCCCCCAAGTAAAATCATGAAGTCTCCAAGTAAGTCAGGGTTCGGACAACAACTGCTCGGTGTTGAATTCAATGGTCCATGCTTGGAATGTATATTTGCTTTGTAGTCTATATATGTGTCATGCAAGCCGTAATATCCTTGATTATTTAATTGTCTTGCATGGCCAAATATACTTCTCTGATTGCTTGCTATAGTCATTGGAGAAAAACATTCAGCTACCAGCATATCTATTTTGTTGTCAGATTATTGACCAACAGGACCCATTTGTCACTTTTGGATTCCTTCTTCGTGTCGATGTGCTCAGCATCAAGTATTGTGTAATACACGGCGTAGGTGTTGTACTCGATAATGACTAGCCCTCAAGTACGCCGATCACCGAGCAAGATTCTCCATAATTATCTACACATCCTCAATAGCTTACAAATGGTCAACTGTTATGTACTTATCAAGGCCCCCGACGTGCTGCCCAAGATCAGCACCCTGATCCGAATAGTATGGAGCAGCTTGATAGCACACGTGGCATGTAATGTCGCCGAAACGTAGTAAGCTGGCAGGTGATTTTTTCTTCCAAGAATTTTAGCTTCACAAGAGTAATTGGAGTGAAGCCAACTAAGTCGAGCCCCCGAGCTTAGTGTTAACTAAGCCGTGGAGGTGAAAGAATCTCTCCTTGTGCAGCAGTAGTCGAGTAAAGCTGCGCAGAGGGCATGCCTCACCCGTCGACATAGTAGTTGAGTAAAGCAGCCTGTTGAGGCGCTTGCTTCACCCAGCAACGTGGTCCAAATCTGGTCCTTGATTGACGGTGGTGTGGAAGAATCAGAGCGTGATCCTCGTGTTTCAGGCGTTAGCCTGGCTATCAAGTTCGAGTAGTCTAACATCATGGCCGAGTAGTCGATCACCGCGGGTGAGCAGTCGGACACGCAGCCGAGTAGTCGATCATTGGTACCTTGAGCACTCGAATCCCATCCTTGATTCGTGCATTGGGTCCGAGTAGTCAAAGTAGCCGTCGAGTTGTTGTATCCGAGTACTCGGATGTATACTCGATGCAGTTGAACAACTCGTTCACAGTTTGCCGGGTACTTGAACAGCCTGGACAGCTTGTTAGCTCGGTTGCGTGTGGCTTGATGTAGTCAGGTGGCTTGTCCAGGGCTCGCCGGGTACTTGGACAACTCGGCGGCAGCTTGCGGCTTGTCAGCATGCTTCGTGCGTCGTTGTGCATGTTCCATAATTAGCTTTTATGGTGTGTGGATTCCTTGCCAGCCGGCCCAATTAGTCGGCTTGTACGCCATCTCCTCTTGATGCATGTAGTGATTAAAACCGATGACTGTGTTTCGTCCAAGCTGTATAACAGCGCCTTCGCGTCGAATATCACGAAGCCGAGATGGATGAGGTCAGCACATCCGAGTTGAACTTGTCCTGTGCCGTTCATGTGACTTGATCCGTGTGTCCAGCAAATCGATCTTTGAGGATAACAAAAAGACGGATTGGAATTTGGAGCCGCACTCAGCTCTGCTTGAATGCCTCAACCACGTGTAGCAGCATAAATTTTCCTTCTCCGCCTTGATGTAGCGATAGCACTGGGATCGATTCAGTGTATCTCTATAACGCGTAGTTTTTCTAGTCTTCAACGCCGGCTCCGACTCCGTAACTTGCCAAGACAGAAAAATCAATCTTCTGATCTGATCCAGACTTAATTCGTAGATTGATCCTAGCAAAAATGTGATGTTGATGTTGAGTGCTTCCTCAATGGCAGCCTGGCGAAGTGGTTGGATGCACGGGCCGTCATCGAGAACGCCCTGATCACCTTATCGCAATTACGCCGAAAGCCCCTATCAGGCGCGCCAGCTGTCGGTGTTTGACCACCGATAGCCTGCCACGGGGGTACACGAGACATTTGTTCGGGCTTCGATGTATGCTAGAGCTCGACGGTGAATGCAGAGACAGTCGATTTATACTGGTTCGGGCCCTCGATCATAATCGAGTAATAGCCTTTACGTTCAGTCGACGTTAGCCTTTGCGTTGGATTGATTGTGTTGTATTATCTCTCCGTACAGGGTTTAGACCGTGAGGTCTATTCCTATTGTCTCATGTCTTGATCTAGGGAGTTCTGCCCTCCTTTATATAGTCCAGGAGGCAAGAGTCCTAGTCGGTTACAATAAAAAAATCCTAGTAAGATTACAGGCTAGCAATACTTACTAGAATTACATGGGAGGAATCCTAGTCAAACTAGATCTTCTCCCTTCCTTGCGGGGTACCCCGTGAGTCCCGCATCGACAACATATCAACCTTATGTTCGCATATTTTTTTGCCACTTAATATGCAAGAGATAGCCCATATTGTTTGGCCATTTGTACTATCCACATATATGGCCCTACGTGGGAGAAAGTCTTTCACATAGTGAAACACTCTCGAGTCAACTGGTGATTGGATGCCCTCCGGCAAACACAAATTATATAATACGGAGGGACACTGACATCAGTGAAAAGCTAAGCTCTTGAGCGAATCGCACCGAAAGGCGAAAGAGAAACACTCAACTTCAACCGAAAGATCCTCCTTCAGCCTAAATCAAGAGCCCGGAGGAGTAGGTCCCTCGCGCGCAGCCGCTAGAGGGCGCACCCTTGCATGTTGACGCTGCCTTCTTGTAGATTCGCCACTGTCTTTGAGGACCCCGCCACCACCGTCTTTAAGTGCCTCGTCATCGCTCAAGGTCACACTGCCATTGATCATATGCCGCCTTCGAGGGACGTGCCACCGTTGCATGACCGTGCACCGCTCGAGGGTTGCGTGGCCGACGCGTGCACGCACCGCCGCTCGAGGAACCCACCGCTGCTGCATGCACATGCGCTGCTTGACGGCCATGCGGCCGATGCTCAGGGAGGCGCACCACCTGGCCCGCTGCGAAGAAAGAGGAGAGAGGCACGATGGGGATTTTAGTAGTCTCACCTCCGTTAATGGATTTTAAGATACCAGCAATATGTGACCGCCTCCATAAATATATTTTGAGAGACGCACACTTTTTGACCGTCTCCGTAAGTCCACTTTGCGAGATAGTCCTTTTGTGACCGCCTCCATAAATAAAGTGACCGCCTCCGAAAATCCTTAGGTATTTTAGGAGATGGTTGAATTTTGTGACCACCTCCGTTAATGATTGGAAAGTGTGTTGCAAAATCATTTATGTAGTATTGCCGGCCAAGGTGCTGAACCGCGTGTATGAAGAATGGTACACGTCTGACCAACAGGTCTTGGATTTCTCCTCGCCAAGGGAGGTGTTTGCTGAAGTTGCTGCAAAAGAAATTGCTGCACAGTTTTGGAAAGCGATTGAAGCCTCATACTCATCGCGAACAAGAGCGTGCGCCATCTATACACGACTCGCCCTCGCCACTGCCCAAAAGGGCAACATGCCGGTGGCCTAGCATGCAGCGCCGGCCCTGGATGCGGGCAAGCGGGGCGGCCGCCCCGGGCCTCCGATTTGGCAGGGCCTCACCCTAACTATGCAAACACTAGTAGTATTAGTATTTGGCCCAGTACTAAAGACGTGAAGTTGCTGGCCTACATTTTCTGGCTTCCGTGAGAAGGATTGAGACCGTATTAAAAAAAGAGAGAAAGTACTAGCGACTAGCGTCCACGAGAAGCCACACGCACACGCAAACTCACTTGACTCCACGTCCGCGAGTCCTCGTCTGCGGCGGCGACGTGGATCGGCGCCTCGGCGGCCACCGGCTGGACGCGAGACGCGCGAGGCCACGAGCGCCGAGCGCGACGACGGGCCCGACGGCGAGGCCACAAGAGGCGACAGGCAAGACGCTGGACTCGACACGAAGGGCTGTGATCTCTGCGACTCGCCGACTCCGTCCGACCCTAACGAGCGACAACGAATCGACAATCGGCGGTGAGCCACTGAGCCACACTGAGCCAGTAGAACAGCATCATGACATCAAGAAAAAGAAAGTTCACTTCGGGCAGTGAGAAAAGGAAAAAAGAAAGCACGAGCAGATGAGTTAACACAATCACTCAGGGCCTCAGATTTTTGTTTCGCCCCGGGCCTCAAAAAAACTCAGGGCCGGCACTGCTAGCATGTCAGAAAAAGGCAAGCCCTTGGTGATGAGATGGCCGCCACCGGGAGGCCCCTTGATGATGAAGAGCTTGTCGAGTACATCATCACCGGGCTCGAAATTGACTTCAGTCCAATTACATCTGCTCTTGTGGCCAAGACTGAACCTATGTCCATGAGTGAAATCTATGCCCAGTTTCTAGCCTTCAAGGGCGTGTTTGATTTCTTGCCTGGCCAGCCAAACTCTGGCTCCCATGGTGCAACAGCTCTTGTTTGATTGTCACGTTTCTAGTGAGCCAGGTCAGGTTAGGATTGTATTTGATTTGACCTTGCATCTGGAATAGGGTGACCTTAGAGCATCTCCAACAAATCCCCAATACAATCACTCATCCACATAAAACAGTATTATTGGAGGAGATAGATCAATTTTCATGCTCCAACAGTGCCCCAATACCTCCCCCAATTTTTGGTGGCCACAAAAAAAACACCCATCTCCCCCTCAAATAAAGGGGCACTTGCAACCTCCCCCAATCCTCTGTTCTTTTGGCGCAAACACACTCGGTGATTCTGCACTTGGAAACAATGCCATGCCATCTCTCTTTATATCTTGTTTATGATATATCCTTGTGTGAGTATGTTTAATTTCATTTTTTTTATTGTTGAACAAACTGTTATTGCATTTTTTATCTTTGATCTTAAGTATGCGACAAACAAGACATCAACAACTTATTTTGACGTGAAAAATATCCATGGGTTAATTTGCTCCAACATGATCCAGAATTTGCAATATAGGCCAAAATCACATATTGGGGATGAGATATTGGGGAACTGCAAAAGCATCTCCCCCAATAAACTAAAAAGTAAATATTGGGCTACTCTAATACTAAGTTATTGAGGGAGTTTTATTGGGGGACCGGTGGAGATGCTCTTACCCCTTTTCTTTCTCTTGTTGGCGTTCCATCGAGCACCTACTAGGCGGCGGCGACACCTTGCGTCCATGCCCAGCTGAAGCACCGGCAGCACCTCCCCTAGCCCATCCAGCGTGCACCTGTCCGGCGTCCTCACCGCCGCCGACTCCCTTAGCCCATGGCCGCCCATGGCCGGATGCCGCCGTCTGCAGGCCATCCTCACGTGACTCCCCTAGCCCATGGCCCTGCTGCTGCGTCTGCGTGCGGATGGCTCCCAAGCACGGCTGCGTCGGCTTCCTCCCCAGATGGCTCCCAAGCACGGCTGCGTCGGCTTCCTCCCGTGCGGCTGGGCAGCCGCCACTCGCCGTTGCCGGAGAGAGCAGGCAAGCAAATTTGGGAGGAGACGGAGCGCGGCAGGCGCAGTGCAGTGGAGAAGAAGCCATGGCGACAACAGCAGCAGCTTCGACCATGGCGAGGAAGAAGCTTCAATTGTGCCTGTCCGTCCATCGTGGCCCTCCTCCGGGCAGCCGAGCTTGGGCGCGTGGAGGCGCTGCGCCGTCGCGCGCCCTCATGTTCGGTGGCCAGGCCGCCAGGGCCGGTCCTGAGAAATTTGAGACCTACAAGGAAACTGAAATTTTGGGCCTTTTTATATAAGCATGACAATACTACTAGTACTACTTATTGCTAATATATACACATATATACGAAATATTTCTAGTAAGCAGTTAACCGAATGTAAAAGCAATATTCATAATAATTTATATCAATATTAAATTACCTCATAATTTTCTTCTAACATTCCTCGATGTGAAGTCATCAATAATAGTGTCAATATCAATCTCATCCAACAATCACTTCTCAATGCATAATGTTGTCAATCTCTTCGTGAAAGTCCGTGCAAACCACAGCAAAAAAGTTATCTAAATTCAACAAAAAAATCATATATGTAGATGATACGATGATATACAACCTTATAAAATATCTTGTCCAAACTCGACTTCGTTTGTGAGATATAAAATCTCACAAACGAAGTCGAGTTTGGACAAGATATTTTACAAGGTTGTGTTTCATCGTATCATCTACATATGTAATTTTTTTAGTGAATTTAGATGACTTTTTTGCCGTGGTTTGCTCAGGTTTTCACGAAGGGTGTGGTTTCCACCTTATACGTTGCCATCCATTTAACCTCTCTTGTGACATTGTAGATCTCAAATAGTTCTTCAGTAATTTTAATTTTGAAAAAAGTTGACAAGCTTCTTTTAGTGGATGCCACAATCACTGGCATAGCAAACAAAGTGTGACAAGCAATGAAAGTACTAGAATAACAATCACCTTATGTAACAAAATCTAGACAAAAAAATAATAATATTAGTACGCTAAAAAAATAATGTAGATCTCAAATAGTTCTCAATGTCACAAGAGAGGTTAAATGGATTGGCAACATTATGCATTGAGATCTACACCATCAGTACGCTAGACAAAAAAAAAATTATACAAAGATTAAACAATTATTATATGAATAATACTCTAGTGTCGGCAGTACATGATTAGGGACCTGCTACCTGGACCTGGTATTCAGAATTTCAGATAATCCGTTTGCTGTTGCGTCCGTCAGGTCAGCTGCCTGGCGGATCACCGGACACTAAGGATGAAAACGGTCGGAAACGGTCGAAAACGGACTTATGATATGGAAAAACGAAAACGATCGGTTCAGGATATTTCTACATTTAGCAATTAAAGAGTACAAAAAATGGTTGAAAATGGTTGTGAAACCAATTGAAACTGATAATTTTTCATGTTAAAAAACGGTTCATAATATAGAAAACGAAAACGGTTAGTTCGAAATATTTCTGTTCTGTTTTCATCCCTACCGGACACCGTGCGTACCTGCTGGATTTGGGATCAGGATTACTGGGTTAGTATGACGCGTGCCTGCTGGATCGGAAGCCTGGCTGCCTGGCGGATCACCCTGCGTGCAGACACAGCAGACGTGCCCGGCCGCCGGGCGACTCGCTGCGTCCTGCGTGCCTGCGTGGCGGCGGTGGCGCGTGACTCGTGAGGAAGCCAAGAAGTCGGAGACGTCGGGTAATCGCGTGATCACTGAGAGATTCCTGTACCTATACGGTGTATGCGTACCTGGTGAGGGGCCCATCGGCTCCATGGGCCTAGGACGCCTGCCCCTCTCGCCCCGCCCCAGGGCTGGACCTGTCGGTGGCGGCGGCGCGCCTCGTGTCGTGCGCGGAGAAGACGAGAAAAAGAAAGAAGACGAGAGGTGAGAGCCACGGAAGTGACGGAATCACGCCAGCAAGCGCTCCATCCAGGCCGGCTCGGAAAAAACGAGATGGAATTACGTTTCCTGGGAGCCTGGAGAGAGGGCGTTTTTTTCACCAGACCGGCCAGGCTCGCAGCTGGGCCTGAGCATGAACATCAACAATGGACACTGATCCTCTGGCTCGTCTGTCAACGTTGCAAGCCATGGGGCCCGTGGGAGCCGTGCACAAGGAGACGGATGGCATGCCCATGGCTGCGCAACTGAAGGCATGAATCAATAAATGGCGGCTCCAACTTGTGAAGATCCTTCGGTATAAACTGCTTGTGCGAACCCTGGAGTTAGAAATGCCCAGTCTGATATCCAGGAGTTGGTCCCTTCTCAGCGATGCGAGCGAGACAGAGAGGAACAGAACGCTTTCGCGCATGGAGTTCGTCGTCTCTCCCGCGCCATGCTGCGCCATGGAGAAGGCAGAGGTCCACGCTGCCCTGTAGGAGAGGTCATCGTGTTTGACCGTTCGTCTTATTCAAAAAAATTTAATAAATATTATTTATTTTGTTATGACTTATTTTATCATTAGAGATACTTCAATAATTATTTATTTATTTTATAATTTGCACAAAATTTTTGAATAAGACGAACGGTCAAACACGATGTCTGAAAAACCTAAAACGACACTTTTTCTGGGACGGAGGGAGTATATGTGAAACATAGGCAAACATCTAGATAAACACACTTTCAACGTATGTCTGAAAAACAAATGAAATAGACTCTTACAACATATGTGTAACATTGGGATCAGACGCTTGTAACATGCATGTATAAACCATTACAACATATACAACGTTCCGATCTACTTCTGCAACATTCATATAAAACACTTACAACGTACCTCTGAAACATACATTTACAACATGTGTTTTCAGCGCAACGGATGACACAGAGAACTGACGCAGTGGAGGCGACCGAGACAGCAACTGGTGGCAGCCAATGCGACGGAGGCAGCCGCGGCAGTCGGATGGAGACACCCCGCTGCGGTGAGGTTGGCCGCGGCAAGCCTACCTGGGCGCTGTAGCTCGAGGACGACGGTGAGGAAGGACACTAGGTAGCGCGGTCGATGGCATAGCCCTGCGCCTCAACGCCGTCAATCCACTGCAGCAGACAGGGCGAATCCAGCACATGGTTCGATGCATCCGGATGAAAACAGGACATCCAAAACGCACTAAACAGAGCATTACCGTTTTATTTTCCACATTGGTACACAGCTCCGGTGAGGAACTCTGGCTGCCAAGAGGCCAGACGCTACGATGTTTCCGCTTTTCAGGAGATCCGAAGGCTCAGGTTATTTTCCACATTGGTACACAGCTCCGGTGAGGAACTCTCGCTGCCAAGAGGCCAGAAGACGCTACGATGTTTCCGCTTTTCAGGAGATCCGAAGGCTGAGGGGTGTTTAGTTCCTAAAAATTTTCACCCCAAAACATCACATCAAATCTTGCAAACATTAAATATAGACGAAACAAAAAAACTAATTACACAATTCACCATAAAATTGCGAGACAAATCTTTTTTTAAGTCTAATTAGTCCATGATTAAACAGTAATTGTCAAATAAAACAAAAAACTACAGTACCCAAAACCAAAAATTTTCGAGGCCTAAACACCCCCTCAGCTCGTTAAACCGCAGATTCAAACAGCCGTCCGCATATCCAGACAATAACTGATTGCAACAGAAATAAATGTGATAACTTCAAAGCTCAATAAAACGCTAGAGCGACCACAGACATGCTTGTCAAATCCAGGGGAACAATACCAGTCCACACGGACCTAGTGCCAACTACTCCCTCCATCCCAAATTATAAGACGTTTGACTTTTTTGACACCAAGTTTGACCACTCGTCTTATTCAAAAATTTGTGCAAAATATCAATTCTTTTATCGTGGCGTGGTATATTAATAAAAGTTCCTCAAGAATGACTTAAATTTGACTATGTTTGCACAAATTTTTTGAATAAGACGAATGGTCAAACTTGGGATTAAAAAAGTCAAACGTCTTATAATTTGGGATGGAGGGAGTAGCTGCAACACAAAGCAATGGGAACTAATTCGACCACTACCAGCCTACTAATATGAGGCAAATGAAGTGAGGGGAAGAGGAAATCTGCTACAATAATGGCACGGCACAGCTTCGACAGCATAGAGCATCTAAAACCAGGCTGGAACAACATGCCCTCTCCGAAGATTACTGTCCCTCGCCAGCATCACCTTTTGAGGCTTCTTTGCCCTCATCAGCACCATCCTCCTGCACATACCAGATACAAATTTTTAGCACCAGATAAGAAGAGTAGACAGGCAACATGTTTATTTTGAGAGAAGAAAATACCGTGAGGTCAGAGGTCCAAAGGGTCAAGTTGTCCCTCAGGAGCTGCATGATCAGAGTGCTATCTTTGTATGACTCCTCCCCAAGGGTGTCTAACTCAGAGATAGCTTCATCAAACGCCTGCAAAGATTACCCAATCATTATCAATTATCAAAGTTTCAATGGCATAAGGACTAAGGCACAATATAAAAGTTAAATGATCAGGCAACCAACTCAAATGCCTCCCAGTTACCACAAATTAATTTAGATACTCAAACCGTAAAACACACGACATCATTATCGCCTTGATAATGTAGGTGCCAGATTTACAAGTATCACCACAATCCAATAGAACATGAAGAATACTTTTAACGAGGTTGATAACAACAAGCAAGAGTCCAGCAATAACAGGGCAGAATGGCACAAAACTACTAGAAGCAAGCCTGTATAGATATGTGCAAACATGGAGAATCAGCAGCTCATCATATCAGTGGTAGCATTACTAATCATAAACTATCATCATATCAGAGGTAGAATTACTAATCAGAAGCTATCTGATCTCATACACAGGGATCAAGATATCTAGTAGTCAAATAGCAATGTGAACCTATAAGGGCAAAAATTTAGCTATGGATAGGAGCGCTTGGAGATTGGCAATCAACGTGCCTGAACCGTGACCTATTTTTGTCTTGTGCCCTTTATATCCCTTTTATGTGTCTCCCTGTTTCTCGTCTCTTTTGGGTTTCATCTCTAGCCTACCCCAACTTGCTTGGGACAAAAGGCTATGTTGTTGTTGTTGTTGTATATACTGAACAATTTAGGACAAGGATCCTATAATTTACAGTTAAAAGGCACTAGATATTCTGTCTGCCCAAGCTCAAATGCACAAACAACCCTCACCCTAATAAACACGGTAAAATGAATGTATGTAGTAGAAAAGTAGATGTGATTCCAACCTGCTTTGCAAGGTTGCAAGCTTTGTCTGGGGAGTTCAGAATCTCATAATAGAACACTGAGAAGTTAAGAGCAAGCCCAAGCCTTATCGGATGTGTAGGTGCCAGCTCAGCCAGAGCAATGTCCTACACAATACATAGCAGAATAAAATTTCATAAGAAAACAGTGTAATGACTAACAGTAAGCATTCAAAGAAATGAACTTGTCATCCTATACGATATGAATAGAGACAGTTGTCATATTATCAGAACAGAAAAAATGAACAAACCTGAGCAGCCTTGTAGGCTACCATTGTGCTCTCAGCAGATTCCTTCCTCTCAGCACCAGTCTTAAATTCCGCAAGATACCTGCCATAGTTAAGAAGTACAGGAAGGTTGAGAAATCTGATTGGTTTCTTCAGATTATACAGATATGATTGCACATCATAATATTGCATTGCACCCTTCCCAACCTGTGATAGTCACCCTTCATCTTGAGGTAGAAGACCTTTGATTCGGCAGCAGTAGAGGAAGGCACTAGGTGGGAGTCAAGCAGTTTCAGGATGCCATCACAGATGTTGCTCAGTTCAGCCTCAATCTTCCCGCGGTATTCCTTGATAAGGTTCACATGCTCTTCGTTCTTACGGGACTCCTCCTTCTGTTCAATGGAAGAGACAATGCGCCATGAAGCACGGCGAGCCCCAATCACATTCTTGTATGCGACAGACAGGAGGTTACGCTCCTCCACAGTGAGCTCTTCAACATCTACAGTCTTAGCCACCTTCTCCATATACTCAACCATCTCCTCATACCTTTCGGCCTGCTCAGCCAGCTTGGCCATGTAAACATTCTCCTCCCTCGACATATTGTTAAAAAGAACAAACTTACTGCAAACAAAGGGAAATGGTAAGCCATCGCCTAAAACTAGTACAAAATGTCAACTAAAATGACTATATGGGTAAGGTACATGGCTGGCCACTAAACTCAACAAATATCAACTAAAATAAAATGATTATATGGGAAAGGTACATGGCTGGCCACTAAACCGACTTAAGCCATTAAGCCCCTTCATGTTTAATAAGAAGAAGCATATTAGTAACATTTCTGAGAAATATGAAAGGGGTCATACAAACCTGATTGAACCAGTAATACAGCCACACCAAGAAGCACCATCTAATCGAACACTAGCTTACAGCACCCACGTTCAGATTCAAAAATTGCAATAACAGACCCCACACAATGCAGCTAATATAATCTGCTCATTCTGTTGTGATCCCCAAATCCATCAAATTAAGCAATCAGATAGAACTAACCTATTTACACTACTGCCTCACAGATCAATGAAAAGGACCAACCGGATCTATCCTCGACAAGGTTATCAAATGATTTAATTCGCAATTACCATCATTCAAACCCCCAGATCAACAGGTCACCCGACCATAGTTAAACAGGTAAAACATGACCCAAAATCCGACATACCTAACAGTACATAAATCGAGAAATCACCTCCAACACCTAGCAGCAAGAGATAGAACTACCCTTAATACACTAACCGTGAAGGCACGTGTACATCCAGATCAAATATCTGATCACGCTACTTCACTCTGAGAAATTTCACATTCAACCATCCGTGTCCCCGCTCCAAGCCTCCAACAGATAACAGGCACGGTTGCTAACGCCAAAAGGGGAACGGAAACCCAAAAGGTTGCAGTCAGTCCTCACACCAAACTATTCCCAAATCGGGCGGATCTACGGGCCCCATGCGCTCCGAGCCTCAGATCTCGCAGATCGAGCTCGAACAAACCCACGGAACAGCACCAGGGACAAAGCGGATCTAGCTGCGTCGCAGAGCACCACCACCCGGAAAAAAATGGGAAGAACAAAAAGGGCGGAGGAAACTCGCACCGCTCCCGCATCTCCCGTACCACGAACACGCAACACGCAACTAGATCGAGCAGGACAGCACTCCTGACAGCACGCAAGATTTTTTTTCAAAAAAAAAAATCGGGAACCCTAACCTCCTGGCGCGGGGCTGGCTTTCTGTGCGCGGCGGAACGGTGTGGTCGGGGGAACTGCGGTGGACAGGGCGAAGCAGCGTGGGGACGTTTTATAGCGGGACGCGAGCGCGAGGCTATGGTCAGCGAGCCAATGGCACGGCGCCACGGCGACACCCCTCGGGCAAAGCGTGGTGGGCTGCGGGAGCCTCTGACACGCGGGCGCGGCGCGCTAGCGGGACCCGTATGTCATGTGGAGCGGGAAAGATGATCCGGTGCGGTGGGCTCGGTGTACGTGGTCGGTGCGAATATCCCCTGCGAACCTCTCCCTTCCTCGGGCTCCGCGGATTGGCAAAAAGTCGAGCCCGTGTGTATGACATGTGGGTCCGGCCTGGTTGCAAAATGTCCTGTTTAGGAAGTGTATATGTTTTGCTAAAAGCACCGGGCACGATCGGCAGAAAAGGCTTGTGATTCATCGGGTAATCAAGTGATTATTAATTCCTGATGATCCGACGGGGCATCTCAGCCCTTGAGCAAAATGCACAGCTGGATCAGCTGCACCTGCACATGGTGCTGCACAGGAAAAGTTGTTCCAACTACTTAT
>CM039605.1:38404760-38429967 GCA_022457205.1 Saccharum spontaneum
CGACGCATATTTAGCTCGGGTTGGGTGAAGATGTATTTGAGGCTTTTGTGGTCTGTATAGATATTGCAGACATTGCCCAGCAGATAATGCCGCCACACCTTCAAAGCATGAACAACTGCGGCCAGTTCTAAGTCATGCGTTGGATAATTCACCTCATGTTTCCGAAGTTGCCGTGAGGTATATGCGATTACCCGGCCTTCCTGCATCAGAACACCTCCCAAACCTATGCCTGAGGCATCACAGTAAACATCAAAAGGTTTCTCGATATCCGGTTGTGCCAAAACCGGAGCCGAGGTTAGGAGGGTTCGCAGTTGGTGAAAAGCCGCATCACACTCAGGAGTCCAGACAAACCTGGTGTCTTTTTGCAGCAATCGAGTCATGGGTTTGGCTATTTTTGAGAAATCCGGGATGAAGCGACGATAATAGCCAGCCAACCCAAGAAAACTCCGGACCTCATGAACCGAAGTAGGAGCCTTCCAATTCAATACTTCTTCTACCTTGGTGGGATCCACCATAATACCTCCATCGGACAATACATGCCCAAGAAAAGGTACTTCCCGAAGCCAGAATTCGCATTTACTGAACTTCGCATACAGTTTATGCTCACGCAATCTGCTGAGGACGATACGCAAGTGTTCCGCGTGGTCTTCCTCATTTTCAGAATACACTAAGATGTCATCAATGAACACCACCACAAACTTGTCCAATTCGGGCATGAACACCGAATTCATCAAGCACATGAAGTGCGCTGGGGCATTAGTCAGACCGAAGGACATGACAAGATACTCATAAAGGCCGTATCTCGTCGAGAAGGCTGTTTTTGGAACATCTTCAGGACGAATTTTAATCTGATGATACCCCGACCTTAGATCAATCTTGGAAAAGACTTTGGCTTTGGACAATTGATCGAACAAGATGTCGATACGCGGCAGAGGATACTTATTCTTGACAGTGACTGCATTCAGAGGTCTGTAGTCCACGCACATCCGCAAGGTTTGATCCTTCTTCTTTACAAAGATAGCAGGGCAACCCCACGGAGATGAGCTAGGACGGATCAACCCCTTCTTCAGAAGTTCATTCAATTGTACCTTAAGCTCAGCTAACTCATTTGGAGGCATTCTATAGGGTCTCCTAGAGATGGGTGCGGTACCAGGCAGCAACTCGATTTTAAATTCCACATCCCGATCCGGAGGGAGTCCCGGCAAATCATCGGGAAAAACATCCGGAAACTCATTTACTACGGGAATTTCAGCCAACGCCTTTGCTTGCACAGCATGAATTTTTCCCGACAATTCAACTTTTCTGGGAAGTTGAACTAGAAAACCCTTTTGATCGGTAGGATCTCTGAGCATAACTACCCGAGCAGATGTGTCAATAAGTACCCCATTCTGACTCATCCAATTCATTCCCAAGATAACATCTATGTCTAACCCCGGTAACACCAATAGAGCAAGCGAATAACTTCGCCCTTCTATCTCAAACTTAAGGTTCCCCACTACTTTGTTTGTGGAAATATTCCCACTTGCAGCACTAATACAATAACCCACACCTTCAACAGTATGCAACTTGTGTGCAAATTTGGATGCAAACTTAGGACTGATAAAGGAATGCGAAGCACCTGAATCAAAAAGTACCACTGCGGGGTGTTGGTCAACTAGGAACTTACCAGCCGTGACTACCTCACCAGATGGAATTTCTTCAATACTGTTATAGTGAGCATGCCCCTGACGACCACCTTGATTGACATTTTTCTTAGGATACGGACAATTCCGGGCCCAATGACCGGGCTTGTTACAATTCCAGCAAGGCATATTGCTAGGAGGAACACTAGAACTACTCTGACCAGAAGTCCCTTTTGGCAGAGCGACAGTGTATGCCTTACGGAACCCAGTTTTCACAGCCGTCTTCTTCTGTGGCGGACGGAACCTTGCATTCTGGGCAGGCGGACGCGGAGAAGACCTGGGTGCTGCTGAGGCCCTTGACTGAGAAGCGCTTGCCTCCAGGGCCCTTTTCCGGCTCTTAGAAGCAGAATAAATAGTATTATTGTTCTCTTGTGTCAAAGCATCACTGATGAAATCATTGAAAGTGGTACACTTGCTAGTACCCATAGTCTTCATTAACTTTGGGCCGAGGCCCCTTTTGAAACTAGCAATCTTTTTGGCATCAGTATCCACAAATTCCGTGGCGTACCTTGCCAAGTTGTTGAAGGACTGCAGGTACTCAGTTAAGCTCTTGTTCCCCTGTGTCAGCCTCATAAACTCTGTATGCTTAATTGCCATCAGACCTGGAGGGATATAATTCCCCCGGAATGCCGCCTTAAACTGATCCCAAGCGATCGGGACATTAGCAGGGAGCGTGGAGCGATAGTGACTCCACCAGATGCCTGCTGGGCCATGCAATTGATGGGAGGCATACTCCGTTTTCAGCTCATCAGTTAGGCGTAACAGACGAAACTTTTGCTCAATTGTGTTCAACCATTCATCAGCCTGCAGGGGCTCTTCCGCTTCCTTAAAAAGCGGGGGCTTTGTATCCAGGAAATCCTTGAAGTCACTGTATTGGTTTGGCTCCGGGCCCTGACGACCATGCCGAGCCTCACGATTGGCCATTTGGCGCAATGCGTCGGCCAACATCCGCTGCCCCTCAACCACTGTTTGCATTAACTCCGCCGGAGTAGGGGGTGGCGGAGGGGGCGGCTGGTTCTCCTCCTCATTTCCACGACCTCTACGGAGATTGTACGACATCTGCAAAATGCATAGCCAATGAGCACTGACGATGTGGGAAATTTGTAGATGAATTATTGCGAAATGTCAAACTGTCTTCAAGAATAAAATTCTCATAATAATTAAGACACAATAATTCATCACAACCGCACGATCCATTCAAGCGCATCAATTGCCGAACTTGTACTTGGTAATCCATCAAGACGTTCTCCAATAAGGGCTCACTCACAGGGAGCACAACGGTTATCGGATCATTTACGTTGCTATCTACGTGATTTTGACCTTTCGCCCGGTACTTTGAGTTGATTTCAAGGTTGTTAGTGACCGTGAAAGGCTACTTCAAACTGACCACAAAGAGACTTCTCAATGGAAAGTTCTATGTTGGATCAGGACTAGCCACCTCGATACCTGCGCGTGCCAAGCAGCACAACCTTATGTCGCGCGCCATAGGAGGCCCTCGGTTTCGTCGCGGCACCGAAGGGAGCTAATCGTGACACCATCATCGAACACAACACAATAAGACATCCCATTGCGGTCGAAATTAATAGGTTCAAACTACATTCAAGAAACATACGGTTCAACCTTACATCCCAACGTCAAATTATTACAAGGCCTCACTCCTTTACAGGGAGGCGCAAAAGACGATCCTAGCATTAAAGGTACGTGACGACTACTCTAGGCATCATCCTCCGAGTCCGTGTCAAGGATCTCCCCGCCGTCCTCATCACTAACAGGCTCTAGCTCTTCGTCTTCTTCTTCTTCTTCTGGCTCTTCCTCTGGTGCTTCCGCAGGTGGAGCATCTTGTGGTCCATCGACCTCTACTTCATCACCATCATCTGCCATGAAGATTCCGGAACCCATCTCCTCATCAACATTGTTGTTCCTAGGTAGCAGAGGATTTAGCTGGTTGTTCAGGCGGTGCACTTCTTCATGGAGATTGTTATTGTATTCTTCAGCATTTTCCAACTGTTGTTCGAGCTCAAACTGACGAGCTCTCAGAACATTCTCCTCGTACCAGGCTTCATCCCTCTGTTCCATTACACGGACCAACATACGCTGACAGTTGCGATTGGCCACTGTCAGCCTTTGGACTGCAAGTGTTTCTTGATCTCGATCATGAATGACTTGCTCCAACTGTTGCCGTGCTGCATCCCTGGCAGCGGTCACCTCAGCCAGCTCAGCCCGTAACTGTTCCACCTCGGAGGGCTCAGGACGGGGCTCCCGTGGAGCTAACTGGTGGCGAGGGACCCTTCCACCCGTTGATTTACGGGCCGTCATCCGAGTACGAGCCATCTGTATCAACAAGATGTGACTCAAAGTGAGAATCATTTAGGGGATACGAAATTTATCTTTAGTCGGGACTATTAAAATTTTTAAGGAGGGAGTGAATGACATGTATGATATAATTAAACATGATGCATGCACGTTCCGTACGTCCTCTCACCTTAGTAGAAAACTAAAATGCTAACGCTAAGCGGTGGCATACATACGTTCTCTCATATAAGCGAAACTATCGGTCTACACGTTACGCTGTTAGTGTACCTGCAGAAAATTTCCATTGCAGCCCAAAAATTCCCAAAATAATATACAAGGAAGCAGTAAACTAAATACTTTCCATATACACATCCCCGGATGTATATATTTCAGTATCAAAGCTACCCGATGGATAGATGCCCACAATTAAGTGTTCTTACATAGTTACATGGTTTGAACATGTAATATGCAAACCACCAAAACTACTCTCCCCTAGACCGCCGGTTGGACGATCATGCTCTCACAACTCACACTTACCAGAGCGTCGAGGTACTTGATCCATACATTACCACCCAAGTGGATGGCATCCATACAATATCACGCCGTATGGACGACGAAACAAAAACAACAAGGCCCCCAAGTTAGTCTTTATAATAAGCCACCTAAGAGTCCTTATTTGGGCTAAGGGATGTGATCACTGGCATACTCATAAAAATACTTTTTAAAGTTTAACCATTTTCGCAAACAAATACTTTTGTTTTTAATTACTCGTAATGATGTGCTTAATGTTGAATTATGCTCTGATACCAGCTGTAACAGAACCGACCAAATTATAAGAGCACAAGTACGAAAACAAGCACCGAAGCGCTCAAATTTTCAAACTTGAGCCCATATAATCCCGGTAGTCAATCGGAATCACGAAGGATTTCAAACCAAACTGCTTACAACCAGGATCGCATCATTCAACATACACATCATACGTTACATTTCACAATAGTTCAGAAATAGTTAACACCACGGAGTAGCACTTATTACAAACCGAGTTTGAAAGTAGCGGAAGTCTTATACACACTGAAGATACTTAAATACTGCCAGTTTAGTTAGATCAACATCCCACAAAAGAACGAGGTAAGTACATAAAGATGATCATGCCCACGTGATCTAGTCCTCATCCCCAGCGGGGTGAAGGCAAGTCTTGCAGAAGCCTTGGTAAAGCATATCATCTGCAACAGGAGGGAATAAACCCTGAGTACTGGAATGTACTCAGCTAGACTTACCCGTCATAAACCAGAAATAAAGTAGACACCAAGGATTATGCAAGGCTTACACAAGAGGCTAGCTGACACCACATTTTGCATAAAGGCATAAGTAGCTGAAACTTTTATAATCTGTACTAGCAGTTATTTTTAGCATTTACCTGTCATCTATCTTAGCACCTGTACTAAACATGCACTTGATTATCATCAAACAATTATTCATATTATTCCGTAGCAGGTATAAATTGTGGCAACATCATATCATTCACTTAACCATCTGTTCAATTAATGAGATCTACGTTGCCGCTGCTCAAGTCAAGTGCTCACTAACCGGGAGCGACGGCGATTCGAATCGAATTCCTATCCAGCTGGAGGGGTATTTCTAACACTCACCGAGACGCGCCTGGCGAGGGCTGCTCAGGTCATCTTTCGTACAGTTCAGGAATCGCGGGTCCGAATGATGTCGCGACCCCAAGGGCGACACTCTGCCAGGTGCTAGGGACTCTAACCCCCCCTTGGTCTCACGCCAATGTCCCCAAGCACATCCTTTCTCTCCTCCAAGAAGCAACCTACCATTCGATTCCCGGCCTGAACCATACTACTTGACTTCGCGGTCGGAACGACTTATCCGGCCAACTAAGTGTTAGACTGCGTTCAACATGACTCAAGGACGTACAGCGAATCGGTCCTTAAACGACTCAGACGGGCATGGCTCCACACCCAAGACGTGAAGTGTCTTGCAGCTGTACCATCGAACTCCCGCCCGGTCTCAATTTCATTTTAAAGCATGGTTCCATCACGATAGCCATAAGCCACTTGCGACCCAGTCCTATCTCTCGCGGATGACCGGAAATCACCCGACTTCTACCGTTCTAAGCAGGGCTAAGCATTGACACGTGCCTACACCTAATATAGGATTAGGGCATAGTATCTGGACAAGGACAGGTGTAATGCAACAGTTGTTTTCATACAACTCCTACTACATAATGCAGTAAACAAATAAAAGTACTCAAGATATCTTTTATCAAATAATGGGTTCAGCATGCACCGGGGCTTGCCTTTCAGGAAGGTGGAAGGCTGGTGATCTGGGCACTCCGGGAGGTTTTCAACGGCGTCTCCTTCGCCGCTGGGCTCTGTCTGCTCCTCTGGTTGACTCAGTACTTCCTCGGGGATCGTCTGCTCGAACTCGAGGAGAGTTACCCCCTCCGGTACACCTATTGCATGAGTGCATAAAAAATCTCATGAATGCATAATGAAAGATGCAATATGCTCGGAATGAAATGCATTACGACAATTTAGCGCTCTATTCAAATCACTTCAAAAGAGTAGGTGCAAATTTCCTCTCCGGTAGAGGAGTACTCACCTAGTCTACTTAGCCTAAGATAAAGTTGCTCATCTTCAGTTAGAGCCCTAACTCCTAACAATTACAAAAGTAACTTGTCTTAGGATATCACCAAAACAATTAACAAGGCATCACCATAGAGCATACTGGACAGCAGCTACTTGTTTTTATCATAACTAAAGATTTACAATTCCAAAAGATATGATCTAGGACAATCTGGAAAGCCTAAGAAATACTCTACAATTCATTTTCAGACCTCAACCCCAAACTCCTAAGTTTTCCACATCAAACTTCACAAGTTCCAGAACCTGTCCTCTCAAAACAGAGAGCAGTAGATTCTGAACTGCCACTTAAAACAACAGTAACTCTCAAACTATTAAGCCAAATGTTCCCAAATTTTGACACAAGCTAGTTCATCAAGTTTACTGTGGCTTTGGTATTTACAAGTTTCCCAGCAACAAATTTTATCAAAGGTCAAACTTAGAAATGCTTTCAGCTGTCCAGAAAACCTAAAATTACAAAGGTTAAATCTTTGTTGATATGTCCAAAGTCTCCTAAAACCAAACTAATGTTACTAACAGGTCACATTAGGTATAAAAACACCAGAAAGTAAGGTGGAATCAACTAGAATATTTATTTAACCCCATTTCTTAATTTACTTGATTATTTAGGTAGAATTTTAAACATATATGTAAACTGCTCCTAAAATTCTACAAGAATTACAGGGGACTCTCTGACCTCTAAATAGACCACAGTAAAAATTTGAACAAGTTTTATTCACAGAAACTCTCTATACAAAATTCACAAGCCCAAAAGGCTGATTTTTGCATAAATCATAAATCATATTGAAAAGTATCAAACAACAGATTTCATATTTTTCTTAGACACTCTAGGGTACCAAGACATTCTCCAAAAATTTACAATAACATTGCACATGTAGAAAAATTATAAAAATTACTTCAATTATTTCCTAGAATAAAATGATAGCCTTATAACTTGAAAATTACTTAAGTACTGAGGCCCAAATTTTTACCATAGCTAGGACTAGCATAGAGTAACCTACCCACCAAATTTCATAATTTATGGAACTCTACAGCTCAAGCTATAATTTAAACAAATTTGTATACATTCCAAAACACATTTAAAAGATCTAATAAAATCTTACAGAATTTAAACATCTCAAGCCAGATCTATATTTTTCTAAAATACTACACATCCAGTAGATTCTAACAAAATTTATTTCATGATTTTTGGATCCCTAAAACCCTAGATTCCTATTTTTCCAAGTATCACAAAAATCAGTATCAAAATAATAAAAATCAAATTTTATTTCGGACAACTGGGCCGGCCCGGGAAAACGAATCCGGCCCACAACTCCCACGCGCGCGCTCTCGGCCCGCTCGGCTCTCCCGCCCGCGCGCGGCACTGACACGCGGGCCCCCGCGGTCAGCGACCGGGAGCAGGGGAGCCGACGCCCGGCGAGCTCCGGTGAGCCCGCGCTCGCCGGAGAAGAGCCCGCGCGGCCAACCGAGCACGGCCTTGTGATCTCCGTCACCCGGCGCATCGATTGGCACCCGTAGGATGGATGGGGATGGGGAGGAGAGGGCCTGCCGCCGTGCGTGGCGGCCGGTGACCTCCGGTGGCGGCGCACCGTCGCCGGTGAAGACGGACAACGCGGTTTGAGCTCGGTACGAGCTTCACCGAGTCCAGGCGGTTCCATTTTACTACTAAGGGGGGATGGAGAAGGACCCGAGACACCCGGCCACGGTGAGGTCCCGTGGCGGGCCCCGGCGACCCCTCGGAGGCGGAGAAGAAGACAATGCGGCTCACCTAAGGTTCAATCGCTGGCTCCAGTGGGTCAAGGGGGTGGAGGGTGGTGAGGCGGAGGTGATGGCGAGCGCAAACGGCCGGTGGTGTGGCGTGGCTCGCGCTCGGGCTCGTCGGAGAAGAAGGGGATGGCGGCTCGGTTCTTTGCGTTTTGAAAACGAGAAGGAAGGAGGAGGAGGAAGTGAATGGGGGAGGTGGGAGCGGCAGCAGGGGCGCCCTTCATGCGCTCGGCAGCTGGCCGCGTCGCCAGGTCGCGCGCGGCGCGTGGAGGACACGCGGCGGCGTTGTTCTGCCGCGACGCCACGTTCCGTTCACTGAAGTTTGAATCGTGGTTTCAGTTCAGTCAAGCCGAGCCTGACAGAGCAACTTTGTCACTCATTATCTTCTAAACCGGTTCGAGTTAGGAGAAGATGATAACATCAAATTGGTAGGGCTTTGTGAGGTCAACAACTTTGTCAATTGGTGCTTAGGCTGGTTCGGCCTATATTTGAAACTACATGGCCTCAAAGTAGTGCTCAAAGAAACTGAAGCCGGGTTTCAGTTAAAGGTGCCGACTGACAGGTCATTTTCATGGCCCAATATCTCTTGAACCATTGAGAACCAGGCTTAGGTGATATTGGCAAAGTTGTAGGGCTACATGTGCTCTACAAATTTGTCAATATGAGTGAAGGCTAGTTTGGCTTGGTTTGCAAACTACAAGCTTCTAAAGTAGGCATCAGTGAAACTGTAAAGTCCAATTCCAGACTTAGAAAAATTCTAAGTCCTGGAATTACACTACTAGCTGACTTGTGGGCCACTTTTGAGCATGTTGTGGTCATTTTCATGAGATGGTCATATTGAGACTTTTGTTCCCCATGAATTTCTTTACAACTTTGCTTAAGGGTGCTCTTCCATGCAAGATCTCTAAATTAGACTTTCTAATTGGTCAAACTAGAACCTTCTATGGTCAAATGGAAGTCAAACTTGTCATGGAGGGCAATTTTGTAATTTTGGTCAACATGAACCTTGATCCAAATGTTACTCTAAGTATAGCTAAGGTGTTGTAGGTCATGATTGATGACTTTACCTTTTTGTTACACCAACTAACAAATACTTTATGAAATCAATCAAGCAAGCCCTAAACAACACATGAATTGCATTACATGAAATACTAAACATGAATTATGCATGTCATGCTTATGCAAATGCAATGCAATTAAGGACTAAACACTTGAGGTGTTACATACCGCACCCCCGTCTACCTCCTCCACGCCCTCCACCGCACCACCACCGCCGACGCCAACGACGCTGACACTTCGGCTCCTCTCCCCAAGACTTGCACTCGCCTCCTCTCCGAGTCACCCGCCACCGCTCGGCCTATCCTCCGAGTTGCGCCTCCCTCCCTGAATCGTCGACCAGTCCCCATCTCCGACCGCTGGAGCACAGGGCCGCATACCTCGAGCACCGCCCGCGAAGGCCTCGGCCCTCAGCCTTGAGTGTGGTGGTCGCTGCCCGCAGGAGTGCCGGCCTCGACCTCCCTTCCCCTACCTCTTTTTTTTAGTTCACCTCCCTTCCACTGCTGACAACCAGGCCTCGGGCTGGCCCGGCCTGCTTCATACATCATGCCTATCGGGCCAGCCCGACACAGAAAATGGCCCATAGTGCCACGCATGGGCTGTCAGCTAGGCCCGTAGCCCTGGTAGGCATGGCCCGTTAGGCACGACGTGCCGTGCCAGTCGGACCCCCATCGAGACATGCCTGCCACAAGCCCATGTCATGCCGGGTTGGGCCGGGCCCGCCCGTTGGACATCTATATCGGCGCGTGGAGCTTGTGGGCTCCGACGGCTTCATTTTTCATAGCCTCTGTATCGATCGATACATATAGTTGTTCATTAGTACAACAATGATTAAATCCGAACAAGTACCAAAATCAACAAAACACAAATTCAAGATATCCATAGTTCTATTCTCAAAAGAAAGGGAGTCTATTGCTAAATAGCCATCCATTTGAAGCGAAAATCTCTATTGTTGTCGTCTCAAGCGCACGAGGACGCCCCAAAAGAATTCGGGGCCTTTTCTCTTCCTTTTGCAACAACATCCTTTGTAGACACCAAGCTCCGCAGCATCCTGCGGGCACGCGGCTGGCGGGACTAATAATTCTAGCCATGGTACGGTGGCCCACAGCCACATCTGATGTTACCATAACTTTGAAATTTTCATTTCCAAATAAAGCAGCTTGGTTTGGTTGGCACATATAGATCGAGCCAGTCTCCTATTTTTTTCTACTCCGATCATTCCACAGGGTGCATGGGGTTCGTAAGCTTGACACATGAAGTAAGGGGAACACCAATTTGTCATCATGCTCAACGGATGCATATGCTATGGTCATGTTCAATCCAATCCTCTGGTCTCAGAATATGAAGCAGCAGAGAGAAATAGATCATCAAGGGCTACTTTGGAAGGAAAGGGAGCATGACCCAGGGAAGAAAAAGCCCCCAGGGGGTTTTAATGGCAATTCATTTCCCTGGGCACCTTGGCCACCGGTGGTTTGTTTGCGAGAAATTTCAATATTTAACCCTGAATTTGCAAGCCTCTCAGTATTTGACATCCAATTCACAAGCCTTTCAATATTTAACCCTGTGCATGCGAATTGTTTCAATCTGAGGGATTTCTGAGATTTCCTATCTTTTCAAGTTTCAGATATCTCTTATCATTGTTTAGGATACAGAAAATGACCGAACTACCCCTGCCTTCTTATGCTATCTTGAAGCCGTTCGTAACTAGTGAAAGCCCAAGTTTGGTTTTGGTAATTAATGACACCAAGTAGCTAATGTCATGTGTTAAGTGTTTTCAGTTAAGCATAAGCAACACATGTGATGAAGGTATATGTGGCAAGGAGTGGTGGCCACAAGATCACAAAGAGATGGTGCATGGACATGATGATCAAGTGGAGGAGAAGGATCTAAGAGCGCAAGGCAAAGGTATAACCATAGGGTTTTCCTTTTGCCGGTCTAAGATGAGTAGAGAAGTGATTGACCGGGTTTAGGATACATAGCCGACTATCAAGAGGATCAATCACGGTTAGCTCAGGAATCAAGTGCCACTAGATCAATGTCTTGAGCATATGCATTAGGATCTAGTAGAGAGCTAACGTAACGCCGTGAAAAATGATTGTGAAAATGCTAACACACATGCACATGATGGTGTACACATGGTGGTGTTAGCACATTTGTGAAGACGGTGGAGTTTGAGCGGTAGAGAGGGGTTTGGGGTCCTCTCTCCCTCCCACCGAGCTTGCAAGCGCGGGATTCAGGCGTTTTCGAGGAAATAAAATGCCTATTTTTCATTGCGCTGGAGGCGAGAAAAAAGTGGCGAAAGTCTGGAATGTTTATCACTGAAAAACAGTGACCGGACGCGGCAGGCGCATCCGGTCAGTTCAAACCGCAGGTAGACGCGCGCGCGAGAAGGTTGCGGACCGACGCGTTCGGTCCCTCACGGAACCGGCACGTCCGGTCGGACACCCTTTGGTGCAGTGCTTGATGAAGAGCTGATCGGACGCGCGGCGTGATGGGAGCTCTCTGGACTCCGACCGGACACCGGGTGCAGCGCGTCCGGTCAAACGGTGAAGCGCGTCCGGTCACAGCAACGGCTCTCTCTAACGCACACTGTTACTGTTTGTCCTGTAGTGACCAGACGCGTCCGGTCACCCTGACCGGTGCATCCGGTCATCACGTTTTTCACTGCGACGTCTTTGTAACGGCTAGCTGCATACCCCTTCACTATAAATAGAAGATGGCCAGGGTTTCGGGTATCTCTTGCATTCTTGCTGATCTTGAGACATCCTTTGAGCTAGAGAACAACCCCTCCACTCATCTCTTTGCTTGGTTGCACGTCTTGAGTGAGATTGAGTGAGATTCAAGTGCATTACTTGAGAGTTGCATTCTAGAGGCACTTGATCTTCGAGTTGCTGCGGATTTCTTGTTGCTCTTCCGTGTTTCCCGGCGCGGTAGACGGCTTAGAGCAGCGAAGGTGATTGAGCTCGTAATTGGAGATTGTTGGAGCCCTCACCAAGTGTTGTAAGGGGTTCTTGATCCTTCCCCGTGGGAGTTCACGAATTGGATACTCTAGTGGAGCTCGTGGCTTGGAGGATCCCCATCTTATGTGCGGTTGTGCGGCGCCCGCCGAGGGCTCGACTCTTGATAGTCGATTAGCTCGCGAACCGACAAGTGGGTGTATTGCCACAATGGGGAGTAGCTTGCCGGGAAGCAAGTGAACCTCGGGATAAATTCTTGTGTCGTTCTCTTCCCGAGGATTTTTCTTGTGTGATTGATTGGTTGGTTCTTCTCATCTCTACACGGCGGTATAATCACTCGAAGCTCTTCTCTCGCGTTACTCCTTGTTTCTAGCTTGTAGTTGTTGTTGTGTTTAGTGGATAGCCTTGTACTAGACTTGTGTAGGTGGCTTGATTAATTAGTTAGAGCTAGTGCATTTTGCTTTGCCACCTTTTGTACTAACACTTGTGGTTAAGTAATTCTTATAGAAGTTTTAATTAGGTTATTCACCCCCCCTCTAGCATATTTGGACCTTCCAACTAGTTCGCTCATTCGTTCTTTCCGTCGTGAGTCGCACGGATGAGCGACTCCACTCGCATAGGCCTCTGCCCATCGCCGCGCCTTGCCGGTGGCCGCCTGTAGCTACCGGCCGCCCGCCCGTAGTGCCTCTCCGCCAGGTCGGGCCCCTCCACCTACCCAGGACCCATCCGCCCGCTGCCCTTCCCTGGCTCGAGGGCCTAGGGTTTGGGGCGGTTGTGCTCGCCCGTCGTCGTAGGTCAGCCGGCACCGGTCTTCCTGCCGGCCTGACGCCAACAAGCTGTCCTCCCCCTCCGTCTTGATGGCTCCTCCTGAGTAAGTCCCCCGATCTCAAATCTCTGTTCTTAGTTTTACAGTACCTGTTGATTTTGGGGAGAGGCAAAAAAATTGATTTTTGTGTCTCATTTATTTTTTGTTGGTACACACGATAGAGTCGATCCGGATGGCGCATTTAGGTTGTGTGTTCAGTTTTCTCAGTTCACTGCTAAGTTCAATGATGGCCCCTCTATTGATGTGCCATGAAAATGTGATGAATGTGTTGTGGATTGTCGATCTTATAATTTGGAGATGCTAGAAAATGACTTGAAGGCTAGGCTCAATTGGGGAAGCGGGCAACAGCATGTAATATATGAGTTTGACATGAGTGATGGTGGAGAAAGAAAATTGCTAAATGATGCAGAACTGTCCCTTGCATTTTCTGAAAGGATGGGTGACAAGAAGTTGTTCTTGTTTGTTGATGTTGAGGACAAACCCAAAGAAGTGTTGAAAGCCCAAGTTTGATTTTGGTAATTAATGACACCAAGTTGCTAATGTCATGTGTTAAGTGGTTTGAGTTATGCATAAGCAACACATGTGATGAAGGTGTATGTGGCAAGGAGTGGTGGCCATAAGATCACAAAGAGATGGTGCATGGACATGAAATGACGATCATGGTGGAGATGCACATGAAATGATGATCATGGTGATCAAGCATGAGGAGATGGACATGAAACAAAGTGATCAAGGCAAAGGTATAATCATAGGGTTTGCTTTTATCGGTCTAAGATGAGTAGAGAAGTGATTGACCGGGTTTAGGATTGATAGCCAACTATCAAGAGGGGCAATCACGGTTAGCTCATGAATTAAGTGCTACTAGGTCATCATCTTGAGCATATGCATTAGGATCTAGTAGAGAGCTAATGTAACGCCTTGAAAAATGATTATGAAAATGCTAACACACATGCACATGGTGATATACACTTGGTGGTGTTAGCACATTTGCGAAGACGGTGGAGTTTGAGCGGTAGAAATGACTAACTTCCTTTACGCCGGAAGCGGGAAGAAGTGGCGAAGTCACGGGACGTTTTCTTGTTGAAAATTGAGTGACAGACGTGGTGTTCGGCAGCGATGGACGCTGGGCCAGCGTCTGTCGCTTAACCCTAACAGCGCTGTGTTGGCGAGTGTGTGATGGATGCGTTGTGCTACGACAGATGCATGGTGTCAGCGTCCGTTGGCGGTGACGTCAGCGGCTTCCCAAGCCAGTGATTGCGTCGGACGCGGGTGTGAGTCTGTTGTCGCACTGACGGACACACCTGTTGCGCTTGGGCGAACATAGACCTTACTGGACTGCGTCTATTGGTGCGACGGACGCGGGGCTATTCTCGATGGACGTGTCTGTTGATCGGCGTTTCGACCGTTGGAACTTCAAACGCACAGGACACGTGGCGACTCAGGGTGCGACGGACGCGGCCAACCGCATCTGTTTCTTAGACGATGAACGCGTCTGTTGCCCCCGATCATGGCATAACAGTTAGTTGCTTACCCCTTCGCTATAAATAGTTGGTGGCCAGTTTTGGGGGGCATACTCTTGCACTTCTGAGATATTGAGACATCCTTTGAGCTAGAGAACACTCCCTCCACTCATCTCCTTGCTTGATTGCTAATCCTAGTGAGATTGAGTGAGATTTAAGTATATTGCATTGAGAGTTGCATCTAGTGGCACTTGATCTTCGAGTTTGCTGTGGATTTCTTGTTACTCTTGGGTGTTTCCCGACATCCTAGACGGCTTGGAGCAGCGGTGGTGTTGAGCTCATGAGTGGAGATTGTTTCGAGCTTCACCAAGTAATTGTGAGGGGTTCTTATGCCTTCCCCGTGGGAGTTCGCGAATTGGCTACTCTAGTGGAGCTCGTGGCTTGGAGGATCCCCCATCTTGTAAGTGGATGTGCGGCACCCGCTGAGGGTTTGACTCTTGATAGTCAATTATCTCGTGATCCATCAAGTGGGTGCATCGCCACAACGAGGAGTAGCTTGCCGAAAAGTAAGTGAACCTCGGTAAAAAAATCTTGTGTTATCTCTTGCCGAGGATTCTCTTTTGTGATTGTGTGTGATTGATTCTTTGGATACATCTCATCTCTACACCGTCGGTATAAGAATCAATTCACTCCCCTTTTTCATTCTTGTACTATATCTTGTCTTATGTGCTTAGAGTAGCTTGTATCACATAGGAGTAAGTAGCTTAGTGACTTAGCTTTGTTGGTGTGAATTAGAGATCATAGTCTTATTCACTAGAATTGTATAGTGGCTTGCTTAGTATAGTTGAGATAGTGCTAGAATTAGTGTCGCCATCTTTTATACTAACAATTGTTGATTAGTAAAGCTTGTAGATTTTTAAATAGGCTATTCACCCCCCTCTAGCCATTTGGACCTTACAAGTGTTTTGTAGCTCTGTAACAGAGGCAGCAACAAGCAATGTGGGGCATGATAATGTCACAGGACCAATAAATTTAAGTAAGGAGGCATTTGTTTCTCATGCAATCGACTGGGACAGTCTGGAGATTATTCCTCTTGGACAAGATCAAATTGGTGCCGTACTTCCTGTGATGGATGAAGATGCAATGTGTAAGTCTGTTGGCCTCAGGGCACAGGATGAGAGGCTGAGCAAGCTAGGATGGCGGCTGAAATTAATCTTGGTGATGTGGACCTACAAGATGCAGAGTTGTTGGTTGATGATCATATACCTGGTGAGGATTTTGTGTTATATGACAGAGAAGACCCTCCAATGAAAGCTGAAACCATATATGCTAGTATGAATGAATTCAGGGTTGCAGTGCGGTAGCATGCTATAAAGGGACAATTTGAACTTGCAACAGAGAAATCTTGCAAATATTTGTTCAGAGGGCACTGCAAAGCTGAGGGTTGTCCATGGTCTATTGTAGCAAGGTTGATGCCAGATCAAGTCCAAGTCAGGTACTAACACTTTTCATATATGCAGTATGCCAACTTAATGTATTAGTCCTCATGCATGTATGTTGCTTATGTTGCGTTACTAACATGTTTGTTTCCATTGAATAGGTTATATTGAATAAAGAAAAGAATTTTTGTCCATCTACTGGGAGAGTGAGGACCAAGATGGCATCATACCATTGGGTAGCAAAGAAGGTAGTCCCCTTACTAATGAAGGATCTAAACATGGGTGCAAAGAAAATACAAGAAGAGCTAGAGGACAAGTATCAAGTCAAAATTGGGTATGGTACTATGCATAAGGTTTTTTTATGGTAGGAGAACAAATTCATGGGACATGGGAAGAAAGTTTTGGATATTTGTTCAACTTCAAGGTAGAGATTGAGCTCAGGATGCCTGGAAGTGTTGTAGAAATAGACGTCGTGAATAAGGAGAAAGGTGTATTTTTCCACAGAATCTTTTGTTGTTTGAAACCAAGCATTGATGGTTTCCTAAACGGTTGTCGGCCATTTTTTAGTATTGACTCCACAGCTCTCAATGGTAGATGGAGTGGCCACTTACCTTCAGCTACAACACTAGATGGGCACAACTAGATGTTTCCAGTTGCATTTGGGTTTTTTGATGGCGAGACTACTGATAATTGGATTTGGTTTATGCAACAGCTGCAAAAGGCAATTGAAAATCCACCGCACCTAGCTATAAGTTTAGATGCTTGCAAGGGTCTAGAGAAATGCAGTGAAGAAGGTATACCCTTGAGCGGAGCATAGAGAATATTTTGTCCATCTCATGAATAATTTCAGTAAGAGGTTTCAAGGACCTGCATTTGGGAGAATGTATCTTGCAGCAAGGACTTTCCAACCAGAATACCATAAGTACTTAATGAATAAGATGTATTCAATAAATAAAAAGGTTAAGCCATGGTTGAAAGCCAATCACAAGTTGAAGTGGATGAGGAGCAAATTTTCAGAGGCAATAAAGTGTGATCATATCACTAATAATGTGGTAGAGGTTTGGAACAATTGGGTGAAGGACATTAAGGACCTTCCCATAGTTGACCCAGCATAACTTTTGGAGACTTTTGTATTGTTCTAGATTCCCAACTATCAGGATGTTTCTTTTGTCTATGTGAACCTATAATCTTAAATTGGCGGGATGATTCTACTATCTCTATGTGAACCTGTACTCTTTAAATTGTCTACATGGTTGTATTGTCGACTTGAACCTATTTACTACATTGTATGGATGGTTCTATTGTGTGCGTTGAAATTTGATTATGATTTATGCGTTGTTTACATTGATTTTGACTAAATATGTTAGATCTGTGTAAAATTTAAGTCCGGGAACTATGGGAACTGTTGGGTGGGCTGGCAGGGAAGATGTCACGAAGAAAAACGAGCGAACCGAGGGAAGCGAGGTGCTGGGCGAGCGTCCAGGCCACCAGAATAGAGGGGAGGGTAGTATCGTCATTTCCCATGGCCTAAACAGTGTAAAGAGGCAGCTGGAAATAAGAAATGAGACAAATCCTTCATAATCCCTCGGATTGAAATAATTCGCGTGTGCAGAGTTAAATATTGAAAGGCTTGCGAATTGAATGTCAAATACTGAGAGGCTTGCGAATTCAGGGTTAAATATTGAAATTTCTCTTTTTTTCTCTGTCGCTATTTAGAAACTAGGGGCAGAAATCACAGGCAACACAAAATGGTGTTAAAAATCAGGAAAAAAAATCAAGTAGACTTTGGCCTTTCTTCTTGCTCCTGAAAAGGCACCAGATCGAGCAGGTTGCCGGCAACAGTCCAACGAAGCAGCCCACCGAGATCCACACCACGACAGGCATGGAGAGTGCAAAGCTGGAGTCTGGCGGTGGCGAGGCCGAGGCCGACATCACCCCGTGGGGCACATGGAGCGCAGCAGCGGTTGGGGGCACCGGCGCGGGTGGCATCTCACGCGATACTGGACGGCTGGAGACCAGTGGATGGCATTAGGGCACGTACAGTAAGGCCATGTCAGTGATTGTAACGCCGAGACAGCTCAGCATATTCTGACGTGGGAGAGATAGAGAACAAACGAAAGTGAATGAGGCTCGTCGCTGCAGGCCGCGCCGATCGCTTGCACTATTACCTTGTTGTGGGTCCCGCCACTACACCAAGTTGTGAGAGGAAACCAGGACAGAGAAAAATAGCTTGTGGACCCTGTATAAATTTAAAACTATATTTGAAAGAGGAGGAGAGCCTAGATTGTTGTATGACTTGTCTCATATGCTAGTCTCTTGATGACTCAACTTGACTTATAGCCAAGTTTATTAAACCTGCTCTTACGGAGGATGGTGTCGCTATGCCGGCCGCAGCCGCAGGGAGCGACATTGGAGACCGTTGGAGATGAAGAGCATCGTGGAGGCCGGCATTGTCCTGTCAATCAGACGCAGGGAGCGCACTCGCGGTCGGGGGCGCTGGCGCGAAGGGCGACGCAGGTGCCCACGCGGGTCAGCGGGGTCAGGAGTTGGAGAAGGAGTTGGACGGCGGCAGGGCCGTCCCGTCGGCGGTGCACTGGGTGAAGAAGCTGACGGTTGTGGAGATGGAGATTTTGGTGGTGTCGTGAGTCGAGGCCTGGAGGTGCAGCTGGGACGGGGAAGCTTTCCCGGCCTCTTGCCTCGTGGAATTCTGCCGTACGAAAAACATGGGGAAGGCAGGTGAAATTCCGCGTCCTCGGAGCTTCCAAACGGCGCCAAAGATTGGCACGGGAGATACCGTCCCCGCGGATTTCTCGCCCTAGGAAATCACGGGGAACCCGCTAGGAAATCGCGCTGAAGGTGTCATTTGCCTCACCAGTGTGGTTCAGTGGCTGTAATGGAGATTTTGGCCATGTTCACGAGAGACAGGGGAGTGATCGGAGCCAGGTCCACCACGCGCGGGCGGGACAGAGGGAATCACCGGGCCATCGAGCGAGCGAGGAACCGGCCACGGACGATTGCTGTGGACATTTTTTAGTTGCAGAAGATAAATCACGGAATAGATAGATACCGTAGATACTAAACCAATGTTATTGGAAGATGCAGTAGGAAGAATCAGTGCGTTGTCAACAACAAAGGTGAATGATTTATTTATTTATTTTTATTGGCAAAAGCCACTAGCATTTGAATCCGCAACAATGATTTTTCCAACCACTTGACCTCTGACTGGCCTCGATCTGGCTCGTTCAAACTTGACCGAACGGCAGCCATTAGCCGATGGCGCCTCCTCCTCCTCGCCGGAGCCGCCTCGCCGGCGGGTGGCGACGCGGCCGCGCGCTTCAGACTGTCACACGGCTTCTCGCAGCACGTGCTGCACCTACCCTACCCAGTACCCACACTCCACTCCACCCACCGGGACCTCTAACCCCAAGCTTGATCTCGTGCGCTCCTCTCCCTTCCCCTCTTCCTCTCCTAGGGTTAGCAAGCTTGATCCCGTGCGCCTGCTTGGGTGGCTGACCGCACCGGCGCCGAGATGGTAGCCGCTGCTGCGGCGGTGCGGCCGGTGTCCCACTCCCACCGCCGCCTCGGCGCTCTCCTCCGCGCTCCTGTGCCCTGCGGCCTGACCACCTCCCGCGTCGCCGCACCCTTTCCCCGCCGCACAGGTACTGAATGGCTCTTATCTTTTGATGTTCCTCTGAAACGCTCATATGCTTCGAATTTCGATATGGGATCGGCAGTTGCTCCAACGCTATTTTGGTTGTGGTACTCAGAAAACTGTAGATGCATCTTCTAGCTTATGAGCGAGTATTCAAAATGATTGGTTGGAGCTATGCAAAATTCCGTGACATAAGACTCAACCTCCAAAATTCTAGCATATATAGTGATAATAAAGTTACTAATTGTGATGTTGGTTCATTTCTAGCTTTTCGCACGCTATATTTTGGTGTGTGCGGAGCCACAGACAATGCTAACATGTTTTGTCATGACATTTAGAGCTTGTTTGGCTGCACACCAATCCACCCCAATTCCTCCCAACCCATGTGGATTGGGTTGGATTGATGTGCAGACAAATAAGCCCTTACGGCCTGTTTGGATCCCATGAATTGAAACCAATTCCTAGAAAATGCTCCCCATCATTATTAGAATACTTTCCAATTCCTCTCAATTCCTGAGAACCAAACATGGCTTTAGAGTAATCTAGGGGCAGGGCTTTCAAGGCCACTGGTTTCCTGGTTATTTTTACACTGTCAGGTTGCTAGGCTTTCCAATTGGTGAGTATAAATGAGGCCTGGGAAGCTCATTTGGTCCAAGAACATGCCAGTTTTCTCTGATTTTTTTTTCAGTGTGTTGTGTGCATACTCCCTATTTTTCTGAGTGATAGCTAGTAGTAGCTGCTACTGCTGCTGTGAAGCATACTCGTGGATTGAGATAGAAACTACACAATTACACGAACTCTACACTGCAGGTTAAAGAAGATGTTGTTCAAAGATGCTGTGAAGCATAGCTCGTCACAGCATCATTTGTGAAAAAAAAAACTTGAAGAAACAAGAGTTCAAACGACGGACTTGTTAATTGCCATCCATTTATGTTCCTCAGCCACAAATCTCAACTGAACTTTCTCCTCAGTCAAGGGAGCTACCATACTGGCAGTAGCAGCTGGAACTATTTGGCAAGTTCTAGACACACAGCTGGCAAAGCAGAGCACTTCTTTCTCATTCATCAGTTTGTGACATAGTGGCATTCTTTAAAATTAATTTAATAAAAGCATTCACAACCTTGTCCATCAAGCTGGTGCATTGTGCAAGCCTGGTACCTAGCTGCTGCAGCGAAGAAATGGCATGGTTGGGCCCTGGGCTGCCACTGGCTGGCAAGGCCTATGTGTTGTGTGAATCCTCTCCTAGCTCGCCACAAAGCAACTATCAACAAGGAACCCTAGTTAGTCATTACAAACCCTAGTTCCTGCATCATGGAGGATGTGGGCAAAGTACATCTGATTAAGGAGAATGCTATTAGAAGAGGTAGATATTGAAGACGTTACCTGGACTGGATTTGGTAAAAGGGATTTTTTTTTTTTATAAACATAAAAAGGGAATTCGATTTTGGCTTCCAAACAAGAGCTACAAGCATTTATTTTTTTTCGCTCACCTGGTCAATGAGTTGGCTAACAAGTTTCCCTAAACAGTTATTCTTTTTTCTGCTCTACAAGTTCCACACAAAAAACAATCCAAACTCGAAGTTTTTGGTTGATATTTTTTGTTTGTGCAAAAAGGTGGTTTATCATCAATTTCCTTGTTTAGGATCTTCATAAATCACTATTACCTGTAAAGGGGACATAGGTTCCAAGACAATGGAATTGCCACTGCCTGACAAGATCTGTCTATTTTCCTTTTTCATTAAAAACTGACATTCTTGGGACAAGATAACCATAGCTAACTTCTTGAGTTTGTGCAGCCTGTTATAATTCATAATTGCGATTTGGTAAAGTATACCTGTTATTGGTAGCAAACATTGAAAAAAAGTTTCTTTAGGAAGTCAGGGGCATCTTTTCTTTTGTTTGAAGTAAAAGGTTCCAATCATTTAGCCCCTCCAAAGAAATAGATGGCTTCAATGTCTGCTATGTAACTGGCAAAGTTATCTAAACAGAATTTGGTTGTTAGTAAAACCAGTCTAACAAAATGTCATTCTTTGTCAGCAGATTCCATGAAGATTTCTCTACTCCAATTAACAGCTACACGATTTTCAAAAGAGAATAATTCTGACGAGGATGACGAGCTCCTTTCTGAACTCAGAGATAAGGTTACTTACGAAGTTATATATACTAATAGTCTTAGACTCTTAGTACAAAAACTTACCACGATGCCTACTACAGTGGGATGCAATGGAGAACAAGTCCTCTCTTGCCTTGTATGGTGCTGGAGCAATCCTCACTGTCTGGATATCCTTGGTTGTAGTCAGATCTCTCGACTCTGTCCCATTGGTATATAGATATAGCTAGCTTATCTTGCTATTTCCATTTACTTGTGTTTGTTTGTTCTCTAAGACCATGATGCTATTCATAGTCATTTACTTATTTTATTATTATTTTGTTCCCCTGCCATGATATGTAGCTCCCAGGCTTACTGGAGCTAGTGGGGCTCAGCTACTCTGGATGGTTCGTGTACCGATACCTGCTTTTTCAGGTAATCTTAAAAGTTAAAACCATGTAGGTTGGCTGTGAGACTTCTTTTCCTCTATTCAACACGAGTTTCTCAAGTTCAAGTTGTCCCTTTGCTTTGCACACCTAAAAGGCTGTTGGCAGAACCGTGGAAAATGCACAGCTTGAAATTAAGAGCTTGCACAGATCAAGTTGTCCACTGTCCATGCCTGACATGCCAAGCAGATACTCAGACAGCTGGCTAGTGTGCTTTGTCAAAGTTAGATGCAGTGTCCTTTGCATTTTGTACATTTAGAATATCCAGGTTGTGGTTCTGACTCTTTTTTTCCTGGCAGGAAAATCGGAAAGAATTGGCCGAGCTTATCGATGATATAAAGTCAAGGATTATCGGCGATGATGATTAGCTGTTTCCTGGTTTGTAATTCAATTTCTCTGATGGAACCTTGTAGGCTCCTATTCTTCAATTAATGCCAGTCGATTTAGAAACGTCCTGGAATTATTCAGAGCTATGAGGTATGGCCTTCCACACCTCCTGTGCCGTCTGCAGTTGAGCATGTTATTTGCTGAATCTTCTTATTCAGCATGGTCCAGAAAAATTCTTGTATGCTCCGTATATTCAGCTTATGAGGTACTATGGTCTTCCACACCAAGATGTACCCTGCAGTTTAGCATGGTCTAGGAAAATTCTTGTATTCTCCGTATATGCCGCCGTGGTTCCTCTCACAAATTCCGTGTGCTTTCCTAGCCAAAAGTTAGCCGTCAGAACATACAATTATCTGGAACAAAACCCGATGCTTTCTTCCGCACTTGGTCAAAGATGATGCACCTTATATGCACAGCTTCTTTGCTTTCCATGTTGCTCTGAGTTTGCCGGCTGGCTGTTAGAGTGTTGACACTTGACACCAACCAGCTCTAGCTGCATGCTCGAATTATCGCACGAATCAATGCTGTATGATACTGCATGATCTGTATGGTGCCATGCACCGTCTGATCTCCATATCTTTGCCGTACGAACGCTGTCAAAGACGTGCCACATCTGGATTTGCATCCTGTACCCCATCCATCACTCTCCGGATTGCTTCGGCGAGATGCCATTCCCTTTCTGCGCCCGAGATGGAACCAGCGTGATGTGTCGAAGGCTCGACGCGATCGTGCTTGGCTGCTTGCCCCTGCGAGCGAGTCCGCACAGCGAGATGTCACCCGTGACGGCGACCTCTGCGATGCCGATGCACTGCTGGCTGGTGGATGGTGGGCTGCTGCAACTTGCCAGCGGGAAGCGCGTTGTTTCTTTGACAAAAACTTGTACGGCGCCATCCTTTTTATTATTCTATTATTATCAGAGACGACTTCGTTTTCCGTTTATTTAGGAGCGTCTAAATTGGGAGGGTGTCTGTTTTCCGATGTCCAAATTCAGGCTTCTCGTCAACCCTGGCAACCGAAAACATAATTGGACTTTTAATAATAAAGGAAAAAAAGGATTGCTATCTGCATGATCTCCGGCCTTTTCCTTTGAAATAGAAAGAAAGGGTTATATATACTAGTCAACACGCACGTGCGACACGCACGTGGGTAGAAGATATCGTGTTAATTTTCTATTTTTTAGTTTAAATTGTCACTATTTTATTATCCTTTTATTTTTGTATTTTTTTTAATCTAATATTTTTTTTGATAATTCAGATGGCATTTGGATAGTTAGTCGGTAAGAGATATGGAAATGTGATGTGTTGCAAACAGTTTTTGGGTGGGTGACCCCTGACCGGTCAACCAAAATGGGTCTTGGCCGTACGGAACCTAAACTATTGATGAAGCAGCCCAAGCCCCAGAACACGCTCTGACAACGGCGGAATCACGAAAGCTTAGCACTTTAGTCCCACCTGTCAGCTACGGTAGCAAGCAAACGGCATCACTCGCATCTCCTAGAAGTCGTCCCCAGCCTCTCCGTCCTGCGCCGCCACCGTCCATCATTGTGCTCGCGATCTCGCCGTCGGCCCAGAGGACTTTTTGCGTGTATTTAAGAAGTCAAGAAAATAGAATGAAATTTTTGAGAAATAATAATGCATATTTAGAGAATTCATGTAATAGATGAAAAGAATTAAGATAGAAATAAAATGTCAATAGTATTTGCAACAAGAGTTGGCTGCTCAATTCACGCAAGGGGTGTCAAGAATTTAGATAATAAGCATAAGACGTCATCAATTAAAAAATCCATATAACCAAGCAAATCCAATAGGCCTAGCTAATATCATGGACAACCGGATTCTTTACCTCCTAAAAAACAGTACAAGCTTCAAGAGCAGCTGATAAAGCATCCTAAATCAGTTCCATATTTTCAGTCTATTTGTTAATTTCATCCATAGTCTTGTTGGCATCATCAATAATTCGGTAGGGTATGGTAAATAATTATTTTGTAATCTTGAACAATTAGTTGCACATAGAATTCCACTGTAAATAGAAACGTGTCACAATTGCGTGCATGTCTTCAAAATGCCAATTATTAGTCTTATTTGAGGATTTGAATACACTATTTTTGGCCTATGGTTCTAAACACAACTATTAAAGGAATATGTCCTGCCTATCCAAATAAGTAGTAAAAAGAAAATGATCATTATTTAGGAATAAATAGAAAATGATGATATTATGCATCAATCATCATATATCCTAGCGCTACCTCTAATCAGTTATGCATCAATCGTCCTCGTTGGCCTTCGTGTGTGCAGGTTGAACAGCTCCTTAACCATGAAGATTTGGATGAACCCCACCATTGCCTAGATATATAGAGATACTCCGCGTATATGAAGATTCAAACAGCAAGTAGGTCCAACGTGCAACGACTTGTACTTCTTCTTAATAGTACGTAGAAGAGCTATGACTGGAAGAAGAGGCAGCTTGTTGCCCTTTGCTCTACTTCGACTAAACCTTT
>CM039605.1:38430067-38559743 GCA_022457205.1 Saccharum spontaneum
AAAAATGGAGGCAAAGTGGGGCCGCCAGATCTGGTGGCGGCGGTGTAGAGTGTGATGGGTGCTATCACTAGGAGGAACCTGTGATTTCTTCTCTGGTCAACAACCGCAATGAGGAGGAGGAGGTTGTGCCCAGGTGATGACCGCTAGATCTGGCGACGATGGTGGACAAGGCGCGACTAGCTGCAGTTGCGCAGGCGGCGCAGGGGAAGAACAGAGCACGCAGGAGAGCAAACTATCATACCTGTAGGACGGGGGGGCTGAAGCTGAGCCACCAGGAATGAGGAGGCAAAGGGAGGATTTGGGTGCTCACTCAAATTTGAGGATCTAGTAGGGACCTTACTTGAGAATAGTTTTTGGCTTGAACACCCATATTTAACTACGTTGGCTCAAGTAGGAAGGCCTGCTAGAGGGGAGCACAAGCCCTTTCAAATCTGATGGACGCCGTGATGCCACCGACGAGCACTCATGATTAGTAGTTAGGAACCTCAAAGGTTTCAGGAGGGTGGTGTATTCTGCTGGCGATGAGGGTCCACCCTGTCCTCGTCGATTGCTGCTAGATTCGCTCGTGATTTTGGGACGGGGATTGGAATGGGGAGAGAGAGAAATGAAAAGAGTAAATATTAGAAATGGGGAATAGATTAGATGTCATGGTATGTGAAGAGTTGAACGTTCGCGTGCTACTGACCTAGGTGTGTGTTCTGCATCGCTAACGCATGCATCCGAAAAGAAGCATTTGGGTTATTTGATTTATCTTCACCAGGATTTTGGGCCAGTTGTCCTAGAGTTCCTGGATTCTTGTGATTTTGACTAACCGGTAATCACAGATAAAATGGAATTAAAATTCATTTATAATATAATCGTGTTTATTGTTAGAAAACATTAGGGAGTAAACCACAAGATCTCCAATCTAGTTATCGTGAAACACATTAGTGGATAAAGACTAACCGAGATCTTTAGGGTAGTTTGCCATCGGTAGAGGTCGAGGGATCGATGGAGTCGCCTTCCTCTTCTCTGGACGTAGGGACGTCGATGAGGAATGCTGATGTCACCGATGTCCTCTTTTCCTCTTCCTCGGTGAAGAAGAGGAAAAGAACGGCAGTGGCCTTCTCGTCACTTCAGCGCTCTATTGATTATCGGATCTTCAGTTAGAGGATGTGATAGGCTATAGTCCACACGAAACCATTGTTCTAGGGGAGTGGAGCCATCCTTATATTGGCGCTGCGTGACAAGGGGCCACAACCTCGTAACGTTAGGGTGCCCCCGATTATGGCACGTACGTGGAAGTCACGTACTCCCCTTGACTCAGCCATAGGGGCGGTTAGGGCATTGGCCCATACAACCCATGGGCCTGAGATCACTTATTCTAATATTCTCCCCTTTGATCGAAAGGCTAACATCAGTCCACACTTAGTAGAAATAGTATACAGAGGCAATGGGTTACAGCGGTCAACAAAATGCCACTGCAACAACAATACCTATGGTATATAAATCCACCTCGATAGGATATCACATAAACATAATGGGAGTTGGTTGTTTAATGGTCCTCATATCAAGAATCAAAGGCTTTCCATTAAATCCATGTGCACAACATAATCAAGTAATATATTGGATGGTAAGCCTTAGAGGATCCATGACAGTAACTTTATGCATAATACTAATTGTCTGATCTTGGGTTCTATCTTTCACAACTTGATACTTTATGTCAACGTGTTTGGCAGATACACTTGACTCGTTGTTACTCGCATAGGAAAACTGCATTTCGATGAACACAGTATAGTGGTATGAATAAGCTGTTCACCACTTCAATCTGGGAATAATGTTCTTATGCCTTATGGCTTCGCCTACAGCTTTAGCATGCTATCACCAATATTCATCATGAGCCTTAAAAGTAAACGGCTCTGCTTGCAAGTGTGATGAAATAAAATTTAATGTCGACATCTTAATATCAACACATCATGCAAAATTCTCCAAGTTTTTAGACTTCTTATGTGCAAGCATGCAATTCTTAGTCTCTTACATCATAAGCATTCTTAATAGTCTCCCAAGGGTCCAATCCTGGGTTCGACTTATTTCTGCCAAATATCCCATTCATAAGGTACAACAGGGCGAGTGCAAACATAATGCTTCGAATAGCTGAAGCGCAAGCACTTAGCATTAACTGATCGGTTTCTATTTACTTTATGGGACCTTGGAGTGATCCAAATTTATCGCCCTCAACGTAAGTGATAGCTGTAGGATAACAATTAACTTATGCCATATCTCTCAAGTACTTCATCATTTATGACCTTTGAGATAGTCTTAAACATGATTGGACCTAACCAGGTGTACTAATGCCCGAACATATAGGATTCACCTAGATCTCTATGCCAAATTAAATGAGAGAAATCATTCATTAGTATGCAACATATAACTATTGCTACTCGCTAGCAAATTTACCATCCATGTGAATTAATAGGATGATACACTAGCTCCCCTTGATCTTAGCATATATATACAACTATAAATTTTATATTCACTAAACCACATCATTAATTTCAGAGTACTATTGTCAAGATGCCCGCTTATATCAATAAACAGATTCTTTAGTTTACACTCCACATTACTTGCCTTCCAATACTAAACCTCACGATAGAGCCATATATATGTTCTTATGCAAGTTACTATCAGGGAGTATTATATTAGTAAATGCAACTCAAAATCATAATGAGTGGCAACCAGGCATAATGATAATTCTAAATAATATTTCTTAGATACGGGAGAGGGAGAACTCATATGAAGCCTTTACTACAAGCCTTTGCTTTGAACTTTTCCACCTTTCTTTTGGAATCACTTACAATATTGCAAACCCATCTACAGTCCGCTGTGTTGATCCCACCAGAAATTTCTACTAAGTTCATACTTCATCAGAGCTCATAGGCTTTAGCTCACCCTTAACGAACTTTAAACATTTAGGCGAGTGTAATCATTATGACTCCTTATTTAGTACTGGAACATCTACCTTTTCTTGCAACAAACTTATACTTAACGTAAATGGCATGATCATCATTAACAGTAGACTTCTATACCATTGTAATCATTATACACATTAGTCATAACAGCGGTTTATACAGGTTATGGAGGTTAAATATCATAATTGCCTCACACAAGCACTATAATATTGATCCGGTACTTATAATTGAGTGTCTAGCCTTATAACTTTAATTAGCAGCTGTAGCTCCATATTTCTTAGTCGGAGAGTAAAGTTCCTTTGGATTTATGGAAATAGTACGTAAGCCCAGATTTCCTTAAGATCAATACCTCAACTTCTAAGCTCCCACTTATGCAATTTAATGCAGCTTATGGTACTAATTTATTGACTTAGTGCTTAACGTGGAATGACTTAATGTTGGCTAGGCAGCTCTTAATGCATAAAGATGCAACTGTCTTTAATTTCACAACTTCCACAAACTCATTGGCAATAATTAAACACGTGCACCATATACATAAGGACATGATTCATTTCTCAGCTATACATTATGTTGAGGTTTGCCATGAGTCTTACATTGAGTAATAGAACCAGGGGATTACCTATATCTCATAATGCTCCCCTTGTTAATTGGAAATTTATGTACTTATCATTAAGTTACGCTGATGTGCTCCAGATTGTTCATTTATGGAGAGACATAAATAACGAGAATTATCATTAAATAAGGTAGTAAATAAATCTACAAATGAAACTATAGAATCAAAGCTTAAGATTTCTAGAGTTCCATATTCTCTAAATCATTTGACACAATATCCCTTGATACAAGATAGGAATAAGAGAAGTTTTAAATATAATCCTAATCTCCATGAAGTATCTTAGCTCTAATGAGACACTCCATTTATCCCCTTCGAAATGTGGCTTATTAGGCAAATGCCAAAAATTTCGATGAGAGTCTCATTGGACAGCCTTCTCTTTATCATTAATCATAATCATCATAGAATAATCACTCAGAGGCAATATGTAAACAATGACTTGCTTAATAAATAAAGAATTATGCCATCATTACATTTGATCAAAACATCTATCATTCCCAGCATCATCAGCTAATGAAGAAACTCAACTAATGTTCCTTTCATGCAGGGACATAGATTACATTATTTGAGAAAACATACGGGCAGTGGAGGGTGCAGTGGCTTCATCTTGAACTTATGCCATTCAATACTTTAGTTTTATGCTCCTCCACTGCCATCTTCTGGATGATCTGTGAAGAATTAGTAATGTGCACATAGCACCTGAGTTAATCCTTCAAGTATCAACATAAGGGATTTATAATTAAAATTAATCAAAACTTATGATTACCCCCCTTTCTTCGAGCCAGTCCTTAAAGCCATCACAGTCCTTCTGCAGATGCCCGATAATCTTGCAAAAGTGACATCTTCGACTCTCAGAACTATGTTTAGCTCTAAATCGTTTGAGCTCTTGCTTCTTTAAATTGAGCTGATGCTTACATCTTATGGCGATAAACTTTTGCCAATCTTTATGACACTCCTCCAATGAAGCTAAGAACTGTTTGGCATAATCAGTGTCAGGGATTTCTCCCCTAAGATCATCACTAATGTGCTTCTTCATGATCTTGAGTGATAGCCTATTTGAGCGCTCCCACATATGTGTATCAGACTCAAATTCTTTAACCCTCTAGTAGAAGGCGTTGTCATAATCACCTTTAGTTGTTGGGAAAATAGGAGCACTCTGGCGAATTGCATAATCACAGTTCAAAATTAAGAGAGCAGATTGTACTTCCCCTTTTCATAATGGGAAGTTGGTTCGGTCCAAGAGAGGAATCTTATTGATTCTGTCCATAATCTCTGAAGGACACACCTCTGACTCAAAATAAATTAAACAACATTAGTAAGGGTATATTCACATTATGTCGTGCATGAATGAAATCCTAAGTTGGTCTGATTCAAAACATGCCAATGACATTTTAGTTTCGCATCACCGTTGGGCAAAAACGAAAAAGAAACCAGACATAAAACTTGTGAACTTGTGCATATAAATTAACGTTGGTCAAAGATATATGCATAAGCTACTCGTTAGTTTCTAATTAGAATTTCCCGTTGGTTCCATTCTAACCAGAAAAGTAATCATAACTTAGCAGCGGAAGTAATCATTATGTGGCAAAATTAAACATCATACATAATACATAAGACACAAGGCAGTGCCATAATTCTCTGAACAATAATGAGATGCACTAAAAATAATAGGCTTAAAAAGTTAGCTCAAAAATTGGCCCATGAAAACCATAAGGGGCCCACATTAAATTGCCCAGAAATTAAAGTAAGAAATAATCATAATTTTCTTAGGCAAAATTAATCATTAGTGCCCCATTATCATTAAATTATGCCTCTCAAGCAGCCATAATCATAAAACATAAATGCTGCATGATTTCTAATGGGCAGGATCATCACAAAATAATAAAGTTATGGCGCAACTTAGCTCCTTAAACATTATGGCACCAATTAGCTCATTAGATATATTGGCCCGTTCGACTGGAATTATAAGCCGGCTGAAAAACACTGTTGGCTGATTTTTTGTGAGAGAAAAATACTGTTCCGGCTGAAAAAACAAGCTGAATAAGACGAATTATAAGCCAGATGAACAGGGCCATTATATTCATAATTGTCGTAGCCTTAAAATACCAAGATAATTTAAAGGGTATTTTCTGATAGGCAAAAACTAATAACATAGACAAAGTGCTACTGAAATTCATTAGACAGTAAATAATGCACTGAATGAAGAAATAAAACCCGAAAACCATCATGCGTGCAGCACTGCAGCCTATAATCATTTCAGCTCATAAACTTAAATAAAGAAGAAAACTCATTTTTCTAATGGGCTGAGGCAATTTACCAGAGCAGGCCGATTTCGGCCCTGCACACTAGGTGCCATTTCGCATGAGCCGTCAGTTCCAGCAGGCCCATCTAATGGCCTGATCAATCTGAGCCCTCGATTCATGATGAACGGCTGTAATCGATCAAACTTGGAACAAAACTCAACGACTCAGAAACCCTAGCCTCATTCTTTCCTGTCCTCTCCGCTTTTCTCGCGCGGCGGCCACCAGAGAACGTCAGGGCGACGGCGCCGGCGATGCGGGAGGAGGCTGCGGCGGCGGCGCGGGCCCCCTCGTCGGGGCGTGTGCACGGCCTGGCCAGCGTGCACCTCCGCCGAGCGGCCTCTCGTCTGCGCCCGTGAAGACGGCGCACGCACGGATCGTCATCGCGGCGACCTGATGCGCGGCGGCGGTGGCAGCTCATCCTGTTGCGCTCGCGTGGTCTTCATCGCGGCGGCGGCGGCCGCGGGCACCTGGCGCGGCAACGGCGGCGCCCTGATCCGCGGTAGCGGTGGCGCTCTGATGCGCGGTGCGGCCTCCTGATGTGCGTGACGGCGGCGGCGACTGCTCGCGCACGGCGTTAGTGCGGCAGCAGCAGCGGCGCGCGCGCGTCCAGGGCATGAGGGCAGCGCGCGGACTCGCTAGCAGGCCAAGGCGGCCAAACCGCGCGGCAGGCTTAGGGCCGGCGGTGGCCGACATTATGCTGCACCGCCGTGCCAAATCTTGAGAGCAACAGCGTCTATGGCCAAGTAACATCATCCTTCCCAAATTAGGGTTTGTCCATGGGATTTTGGGAAAAATTTTGACGGAAAGCTTTATCTGGGTTTCAGCATTTAGGGATTTCGTCGCAATTTGAATCTGATTTGCTCATCCCCTCCTTCTGACTTCATAATCCGAAAACCCTAGCCCCCAATTGCATTATTAAATAATAATAACGTAAAAAGGCATGAACAGAGGATACATTAGCCCTAATTCATGACTAATCCCAGTTAATTAGAGGCATAAACATCATTAGCGTAATTACCCGAGAATAATTAGCCCTAATCATGATGTAAATAGATCTACCCAAGCACTGTAGGCATAGATCAGAGACATAAAACTCATAAAACATGATCAACTAAGGCCTAATCATGCATCATTATGGGCGATCATCATTAACAGTAGTGACTAGGGCATCATTAGGTTAAAACGACCTCATAATTAATATAAACCGAGGCGTAAACCACATATTAGGGTTTCACAAAACTAGATCAACCGGCTCGGATGCCACAATGTTAGAAAACATCAGGGAGTAAACCACAGGATCTCCAATCTAGTTATCGTGAAACACATTAGTGGATAAAGACTAACCGAGATCTTCAGGGTAGTTTGCCATCGGTAGAGGTCGAGGGATCGATGGAGTCGCCTTCCTCTTCTCTGGATGTAGGGACGTCAATGAGGAATGCCGATGTCGTCGATGTCCTCTTTTCCTCTTCCTCGGTGAAGAAGAGGAAAAGAACGGCAGTGGCCTTCTTGCCACTCCAGCACTCTATTAGTCCACACAGAACCATCGTTCCAGGGGAGTGGAGCCATCCTTATATTGGCGCTGCGTGACGAGGGGCCACAACCCCCTAACGTTAGGGTGCCTCCAATTACGGCACGTACGGGGAAGTCACGTACTCTCCTTGACTCAGCCATAGGGGCGGTTAGGGCATTGGCCCCATACAGCCCATGCGTCTGAGATCACTTATTCCAACATTTATAACATATCTATATATGATTGTTCTCTGTAAAATACTAATAGAAACTTTGTGTTTTTTTTTTGTCTAACATCCAGTTTCAAACTTTATCCAAATATTATCTCCAAGAAGCAGAATGGTTTCATCACGGTTACACTCCCAGCTTCAAAGATCAAGTTAATGTGTCTGTCATAACAGCAGGGGGTCAAGTGCTTAGTATTGGGTTGCTTGTTGGCATGGGCGATATAGCAACCAAAGAGGCATTTGAGTGGGCCATTGGTAAGACCGATGCCATCTGGGCATGTGGAGAGGTGTCACGTTTCATGGATGACATGTCAGCATTCAAGGTATTAATATATAGTATAGTTCTTTGATTTTGCATCTCGTTTAGTACATCCATATGAGCAAAGTTAATTCTGTACATACCTAAGTAACTCTAGCTTATTCATAGAATGGTAGGAACAAAATGGATGTAGCCAGTTCCGTGGAGTGCTACATCATGGAACACAATGTCCCTAGTGAGGTTGCCCTAGCAAGGATAAGCTCCTTTGTTGAAGATGCATGGAAGACCATAAATCAAGCACCCTTCAAGTATCCTGCTCTTTTTCCAGTTGTGCAACGAGTTACTAGCCTAGCAAAGAGCATGACACTATTGTTCCTCGACAAGAGGGATGCGTACACATACAGCAAGGACTTCAAAAAGACATTGGAGAGCCATTTCGTCAAGCATATTCCTCTCTAATATCAGTGAACAATGTGTTAAAAAAGCCTATCAGGATGGAGTAATCTCATCTCATGGATCAAGTAAGCTTCATATGGATTAATGATAAGACATTAGATCCAATCGTCTATTTAATCTAACAGCTCATGTAATCATTGAGAATAGTTGTGACCATTCGAGGTGTCTATTCACCATGTGTATTTTGTTAGATTGAGGAATAAAATATGTTGGCCGGCAACATCATCCACCAGTGAATGAGTATTGCCGTTTGATACAAACTTGCAGCACATAAACCGCATTTCGCCACAAGGCAATTAAAAAGTTATGTCTTGAAATAGAGTAAGACTCAGGCTTTTATCTGCATCCTATTTCTCCATATCCAAACTTGCTAAAAAAATCCCATCACTAAGGTTTCTAGCTTGCAGCTGCAACCCTCCCTCAAGGTTATTCTCACTTCCTCTTAAGATAGCTGCAACCACTATCTGATCAGTAAATCCCCCTGAAGATAATATGCAAGAAAAAGAAAGAATGAGATATATGGTTTTTTGAATACAACATCATTTCTACTCAGCTATAAAGCCTAACACAAAGCCACAATACCAATTAAGATTTGTTTAATTTCTAAGCTTAGGCAAAAATATTTGCAAGCCAAGAACCAAACAATTTAGCCGTACTGGAGGGTGGTTGAATCCTGAAGATGAAAAACACCACATTCCAAATGGATCTAGCTAAGGTGCAATCAAAGAAGAATAGTCACCTCGGAGTTACAAAAACTACATTTTATGGAACCTTTCCAATTTCTTTTTGTCAAGATATCATTAGTTAGAATCACACCCTTTTTAAGGTTACCAAAGAAAAACCTTAATCTTAAAATGCAACTTAACCTTTCAAAAAGTATTCCTATCCTGCATGACGACTCCCTCCATGATATCTTTATACAAAAACCATGCATGGTCGAGATGCTTGACTAGAGGGGGTGAATAGTTGTTTCTGATCTGCTACCGAGTTGATTCTAATGGCCGCTATAGTGAAAATTTTAAAGATAACGTTTAACAAGCAAATTGGCCGATATTGTTGAATTCTATTTGCTTCTTGGACTTTCGAAATCAAAGTTATGACACCAAAAAAGTGGCAAGGTTCTAGAGTGAAGATCATGGAACATTTGCATCAGATCACCTTTGATGTGACATGAAATATATAGACATCACATAATAAACTTATGCCGGTGGTTTGTTGACGTTAAAATTTTCGTCAATCGAACGTCACAAATCTTGAATTGTGACATGAATTCCATATATTATAACATAAAATGAAATGTCAATAAATGGAACATTTCTTGTAGTGCGTCGCCGCCCAGCCAGCTGCTTAGAGTTGTGCCGTCGGGTGGTCGCCACCGCTTGTGTTGCCCTACCTGAAGTCATGTCGTCGAATGGAAGTCAGAGAGATGGAACTCGGAGAGTCATGGGCTGGAGTTGGAGTTGCGGACGGGAGCGATAGTCAGGGAGTCAGGATGGGGGTTGTGGACGGGAGGGGCATGCAGGGAGTCAGGATAGGGATGAGGGCTCCTAGGGTTTTGATTTCTTTATATGCGAGATGAAGATGGCTACGCTTCTTGCTAATTAGGTCATGCCTAGCATGGCCCTCTCATTGGGTTAGGACGACACGGGGCACGATGATCATCGAGCCATGCCATGCTTGAGCCGGGCCAAAATGTTTAATAAATCTATTAGTTTTAATCTAGATTATTGCTTGCACGTCGGATCTATGTTCTCGTATCGACTAAACTAGATCGGCTAAACGATTTCATGCTTATCATGCGTATCAAAATAGCTTTTTTTAGCTTATTCTTTACTTTTCTTATCATTATCAAACATAGGCGTTGACTTTTTAGTTAAAGGTCTTCATCATTGGCTATTGAGCCGTATATTTGGAACTGTCTGGCAACAAAGCTAGCATATATTCGCCTTGTGTTATTGATCTATCGTTTTCTTGTCAATTGCAGGGTCAAATTGACTGTCACACCAAGGTTTCAAGACCCGATTCGACCGACGTTTGAGGCTTAAGGAATCTCCAGCTCTCTGCTTCAAAGATCTTGCAAGGCCTCCAAGTGTGTTGTGCACGAAGTACACTTTTTTGTGTCAACAAGATCACTCGAGTGATACTAAATGACCGATATGCAAACAAGTTTGCTCCTCTTGATAGTACGGCCATTTATCCTAAACCATGTCATAAACTTCTCTCACATCTATAACCGGTGAAATAAAATGCTCTAGGTTATACCTTTGCCTTACGTATTCCATTCCATCTCCTTCGATGTTGATGCAACTTATGCACCAAGCATATCACCAAATGATGTGATTCACTTCATATCATCACGTGACTACATTGGTTCATCAATCTTGACTTCACTTGCTCTTCACCGTTGCTTCAGTCCATCGGTGCCAAGTCATCACTCAACTTGCCCTTCACACTTGCAACCAGTCTGTCAAGCCAAGTCTTGTCTCGATCTTCTTCACCTTAGTCACGTGATTCCATGTCATGTCTCATATGCAATGAGCTCCTTCATCACATGTTCACCTATGGACTAATCTCTTGTGTATCTCTCATAAACACTTATTAGTCCACCTAGGTTGTCACTCAATTATCAAAACCAAATAAGGATCTTTCACCGTCAATCTTCGTAGGCCTCGGGTTCACCGAAGATAAACATGATATCTTCGACATTCGGGAACCCTTCTCGATCGTGGTCATCCTCCTTGCGCCACTTGTTATTGTTCATTGCCTTCTTCTTTCCTTTCTTTGCGAGCCGCCTCCTGTAGGCGATGCAATCTTTGGTGTGGTGGGTCACCCGAAAGCCATGGTTCTAGCACGGATCGTTCATGATCTTGTTGACCTTTTTCTTGTTGCTCTACTTCTGCTTGTGGGAGGGGTTTCGATAGCTTGGCAAAGCCAAAAGGCGTGAGTCGGCACTGTGTTCTTGAGCATGGTTGGGAATCTAGGTAGGACGTATTCGGGTAGTGACAGTGGATCCGTGTCATGTGTAACGGAACCGTCCAAATTATAAGAGCACAAGTACAAAAACAATCACCGAAGTGATCAAATTCTCGCACTTGAGCCCATATAACTCCGGTAGTCCAATGAAATCGCGAGGGATTTCAAACCAACCAACATACAAGCCAAGATCGTAGTGATTCAACATAACAAGTCACATGTTACAACCATTTTACAAGTAATTCAATATACATCGGAGTTAAACATAGTTATTACAACTTAAGTTCAAAAGTAGCGGAAGCAAAGTAATTTGAAACTAACAACATCATTATTTAAAATACATGTCAGTACGAAGGTCGACTTTCCACAAAAGCATTAGAGAGAAGATAACTCAGAAGGATCATGCCCGTGATCACACTCCGCCACTAAGGCAGGAGCCAACCAACTCTTGCAGTAGCCATGATACATCACAACCTGCAACAAGTGGGGATAAAACCCTGAGTACAAGAAGGTACTCAGCTAGACTTACCCGTCAGAAACCAGAAATAAAGTGACACCCAGGATCATGCAAGGCTGATATAAAGTGGGCTAGCTTGACAACATTTTGCATAAATACTTAATATGGATAAGTAATCATTAATGCTTATGCATCAAGTTAATTATCATTAACCTGTCATCTATATTAGAACCTGTACTAGAGCACTCACTTTGTTAGGAGCAAACAATATTAACCATAGCAGGTATAAATTGAGGCAACATTTCCATCGTTATCCAATTAACTATCCGTTCAATTTAATGGAATCTACGTTGCCGCTGCTCAAGTCAAGTGCTCACTAACCGGGAGCGACGGCGATTCGAATCGAATTCCTATCCAGCTGGAGGGGTATTTCTAACACTCACCGCGTAGGCCCCTGCCAGGGTCGCACAAGCCACTTTTCGTACGATTCAGGAATCGCGGGTCTGAATGATGTCGCAACCCCAAGGGCGACACTCTGCCAGGTGATAGGGACTCTAACCCCCCATTGGTCTCACGCCAATGTCCCCAAGCACATCCTTTCTCTCCTCCAAGAAGCAACCTACCATTCGATTCCCGACCTGAACCATATTACTCGGCTTCGCGGTCGGAACGACTTATCCGGCCAACTAAGTGTTAGACTGCGTTCAACATGACTCAAGGACGTACAGCGAATCGGTCCTTAAACGACTCAGATGGGGATAGATCCACACCCAAGACCTCCATGCCTTGTTGCTTCACTATCGTCATCCCGCCCGGTCTCATTTCATTTTATTAACACATGGTTCCATTCCACGATAGCAATATAGCCAACCGTGCCATATATGAATATCCCTATATCTCATAGGTGACAGGAAATCACCTGACTTCTACCGCTTAAAGCAGGGCTAAGCATCTACTCGATCCTAGTCTATGTAGGATTCAAGGATTCATATATCTGGACAAGGAATGATATAATGCAGCAAGGGTTTTCAACCAACTCCTACCACTTAATGCAACAATACTTATAACATATATATATATATAATTAATTGCTTTGAAGATAGGAGGCTTATAATGCTCCGGGGCTTGCCTGGGATCCGACTCAAGTCAGAGTTTGTCAGATGAAACTCGCTTGGCGAGCATCCTCCAATTTAGCACTTGTCTGATCCTTTTATCTTCGGGATGGATCCACCAACTTCGTCTTTGGATTTGGCTCCACCTTAGGTTCTTCACGCGCTTCAGCTAGCTGAAAGGATCAAGATGCTCAAGAGGGGGGGTGAATTGGGCTTTTCTAAAAATTAATTGCAAGAATTAAATCCTACAAGCCGGAATTCACCCCTAGTGCCTACTTGTGTTCCTAGAGAGTCTACCGATAAAAGTTTTGCACCCTAGTTTCCAATCCTAGTCTAGCATGGCAATTCTAGGAAAGTAAATCAAGCAATGAAAGTAAATTCAAGAATGTAAATGCTTGAATGTAAAGGGCAAGGAACACGGTGATGTTTTTCCGAGGTATCGGAGAGTCGCCACTCCCCACTAGTCCTCGTTGGAGCACCCGCGCAAGGGTGTAGCTCCCCCTTGATCCGCGCAAGGATCAAGTGCTCTCTACGGGTTGATTCTTCGACACTCCGTCGCGGTGAATCACCCAAAACCGCTCACAACATGAGTTGGGTCATCCACAAGCTCCGCCGGATGATCACCAAACTCCCAATCACCACCAAGCCGTCTAGGTGATGGCGATCACCAAGAGTAATAAGCTAGAACTCTCACTTGACCACAACGAGCCCAAATGAGGAGATGGATGCACACTTGCTACTCTCTAATCACTAGTGAGGAACTCTCAAACTTTGATTCTCAAATCTCTATCCTCACTAGAGCTCTTGCACTCCCTTGCACTCTAAAGGGTTTTCTCAGATGTTCAAATGAGCAAGAGACCTCTAAAAGAGGTGGAGGGGATGTATTTATACACCCCTCAAAGAAAATGAACCGTTACTTTCTGACACGGGCTGACCGGACGCGCCGGTCGAACTGACCGGACGCGCCGGTCGCCCGTAACGGTCAAAACCCGATTTTCAACTGAATGACCGGACGCGCCGGTCAGGGGTGACCGGACGCGTCCGATCGTGCAAAGGAGCTTACTGTAAGTGCACCGGACGCGAGGCCGCGTCCGGTCGGTGATGACCGGACGCGTCCGGTCGTCTCTGGACCTTACTGGACTGTGACCGGACGTGCCGATCACACCCAGGTCGCGTCCGACGGGTGTTTCCCTCAAGTGACACGTGTCGGCCACTGACCACCACGTCCGGTCCTCGCGAGGACCGCATCCAGTCGTCAGGGCTGAAACCCTAGTCGGAGTAACGTACTGACCGGACGCGTCCGGTCATTCCGAAAACCGCGTCCGGTCAGTGGAAAACAGCCCGAAACTTTCCGAAACGCGTCGTAACTTCAACCAAGTTGCTTCCAACTGAACTTTGAGCTATTCTAGGGTTGCCTAGCGCCAAGTTTAACAAGTGTGCACCACACCTAAACAAGGACTCGCCTAGGTCAAGCTACCCGTTCATGCCCCCTTTATAGTACGGCCAAAAGAGAAAAACGAAGATCCTAACGACTATTCTGAATGTGTCTCAACACCTCGACATCCGGAACTAACCGTCCTTAATCTTGACGTCACTCTTTTGAAAACCGAAACGATTTCCATCAAGGGACACGAATACCATGGTGCCCAAAGCAGTTATAACCTCCATGACCTAACTTACCAAAGTTTCTGCAAAACACACGTTAGTCATGGTAATAAAGCGTTGTCATCAATTGCCGAAACCAAACCTTGGGGCCTAGATGCTTTCAATCTCCCCCTTTTTGGTGATTAATGACAACACTGAGATTCAAAAGATTTGAGTTGAGGTTTTCGAGCATGCTTGGTTCACATAAGCAAAAAGCAATAAGCACAAAGGGTTAGGAATTGCTTATGTGCCCCAAGCCAAAAGAGTGTACTTCATAAGATAAGACAAAAGAACGTTAGTACACATAAAGATTATAGCTCATAAGAGATCGGAGTAAGGCACGGAAGCACAACCTTAGAGCTATAGCTAAAACGGTGACATATATTAAAACTGTGACGAGATAACACATTAAGACTCAAAGTTTACCACACGACGACAATGTCACACGAATGAAATGCTGAAAAAATAAACATGATATGCATGAATGTAGCACACAAAGAACGAAAACCCACTATCAAAACTCCCCCTGAAACTACTCTCTCTCCCCCTTTGGCATCAAGCGCCAAAAAACTAATCTAATGATCTGACGGGGGGACAGACGGAGTCGTGTCGGGTGCCGAGGTGCGCGGAGTAATCACGAAGTGTAGCGAATCACCCTCGGAGTCTGAGCTATCTGGCTGACCCTCTGAAGAAGCACGTGGCTGCGAAGCGGTCTGGGTCTGAGCAGGAACAGGTACTGACTGAGTAGCAACAAGTGGATCTGTCTGAGTGACCTGAGCCTGTAGTGAGCCAATAGCTGGGGGATCTATCGAGGCAACTGAAGAAGGGATGGTCTCTGTAGTCCCGGTCCCTGTCACTGGAGGAATGGCTGCCTCGGGAGCTGACAACCCTGACGAAGTATGAAACGTAGTGGTGTGCGAGGGTGTCGGCTGACCAGTCAACTCGCTGTAGGTGGCACTGAAATCACCAATAGGTATGCCTGTCAGGAGGTGCGGGCGAGGCTGGTCTGACGGTGTAAACCCCGTATGAATAGGAGTGAAGCTCGGGGACTGAAAAGACTGGGGAACCTGCTGCTGTGGAGATGTAAACTGGAAGCTCGGCTGTCCCTGACTCGACGGGCCACTGGAATGTAAAGCCTGAGTCATGACAGAAGCAGGCGGAGGAACCCCGACTGTGACAAGGTGGCGCAGGAGATCCATGTACTGCTGCTGACTCTGTCGCTGCATCTCAACTTGCTGCCTCTGGATCTCAAGCTGCTGCCGCTGAAACTCATCCTGACGAGCCTGAATCTGTGCAAGTGCTGCAGCTGTGTCCTGTGCCTGTCGCTGAATCTGCTGCTGCTGCTGCTCCTGAGCCTGGGTCAACCTCTCAAGAATAGCCACCATGGCTGGGTCTGAGCGGGAGGCTAAACCAGAGCCACCGGCCTCGTGGTCGTGAGACCGAGGAGACCGGTACCTGGGGATGGGCTGGTAGTCCTCATCTGTGCTGTCTGAAGTCACATCCTCAGGTATATCAGCAGTCTGAGCCTCAAGGTCCGCAAGCTCTGCCTTAGCAAGCTCGTCAACTCTGGCATCCTGCTCAGCTGCTGTCTCAGGAACCTCTGGGCGCTCACGCTGTCCTGGCACTGGGGCCTGATCTCTAGTAACCGAGGCCCAAAGCTGACGGATATCATAATCAGGGAAAGCAGTGGTAGTGTCTGATATCTCCGCCCTGATCTCTGGTGGCATCTGAATAGAAGATCTAATAATAAAGCAGATCCAGTGTGCATAGGGCAGCTGACGATTACCCTTGAAGCCCTCAGCAATGGTGTCCTCCATCTCACTAAGTATAAGATCCCAGATGTCAAACTGTGTCTGTGAGAGGAGGCGGTGAACAACCCAAAGCTGCATACGTGTCAGTCCCTCTCTGTAGCCAAGTCTGGGAAGTAGAGTACGTCTGAGAACAGCATCCAAGACCCTGGCAAGTGGCGTCAGGCTGGCAGGCGTACGACGAGACCCTTCGCCAAAAGGCTCACGAAAGCAGGGTCGAGCTAGGTCTGTAGGTGGTACTGCTCCGCCATGAGGGCGTCTGGGTGGAGGAGTCTGTCCATAACACAGCTGATGGATCCTCGTGTCAGTAGCTGGTAGTCTGAGGATCTCTCGAGCTCTGGAGCTGTAAAGCCTGTGATCGCGGCCTCTCAAAGCAAAGTGAATGAACTCATGGGCAGGATCAATCCAAAGTGAAGCATAAAACTCTCTGACCCATGTGCCGCAGTATGCACCTGTCCGTCCAAGAAGATCCGACAAACCAGGCATATAGGACAGGTGCGGACGAAGCTGCTCTCCCACAACAGCAACCAGTGCCTCAAGCCGACACACCCTCTGTGGTCTGAAAGCAATACCACTGTCAACTAAAGCCCTGTAGAAATCCTCCTGAAGTGGGGTATAGAAACCCTCTGAAGCTCTGTGATCTCTGACAGGTGGGAACCAACGGCTGACCTCCACGAACCTCAATCCCTGCACCTGACGTGTTGTAGCACCCCTCAGGTCAAAGTGCTCGACCGGAGGTGAACCTCTAGCTCTGGGAGGAGGACGTGCTCCACGACGCTGGCCCTCTGGCCTAGGTGTCACCTGAGTACGAGCACGTGTGGAGCGGCGACGTGGTGGAGACTGAGCTGGCTGCTCCTCTGTATCCTCTGTAGCCTGTGGAGCCTTTGTAGCCTCTGTCGGCTCTGTGGGTGGATCAACTGACATCTGCTCTGTAGCCCCAGTATCCTCGGTACCCTCAGTGGCCTCAGTGCCGAGCTGTCGACCTTCAAGGTGAAAGCGACGCTCGCCTATGTGTATGCCACTGCGTCTGCCACCTCTCTCTGCCTGCTCTGCAGCATCTGCCACGGCCTGAGCAACCTCTGCCTCTGTAAGCGTCTTCTTCTTCTTTCTGGCCATCATCTTGATGCGCTTTCCACGCGCAATCTCAGCACGACGAGGAGGACTGTCGTCCCCGTCACCAGGAGCACCACCGGCGTTCTTGCAACGCACCATGCTGACCAACTGACTGAGAACCTTTGTAAAATGGTGAACTGACACTCGAGAGGCTTGGCCTCAATCCGTATCCGCAGGCTTGGCCTCGGATTCAGTGAACAGATCTGACCCTGACACACCGACTGACTCGCTGCACCGATGGAATAGAAAGATCTACTATAAGCACATATATAACTAAAAGGTACGAAACCCTAGAGATAGCAAGCATGTTAGATATGAAGTGAATCGTGACGCGAAGCTACCTCAGATCGACGAGACGACGGTGAGAAGATGCGGTGACCTAGGTCGCGAGAATCCCCGAAATCGATGATCGAGCTCTGAAAGGACCGAGTCGAGATAATCAACGGAATAATACGGTCAAGGTTAGCCCTAACAACGGAATTGGAAAGACTTGAACGAAACGACGAACGAGTCGAACCTCGAGCGAGGGTTAGGGCAAACCCTAGGTTAGGGTTTGGGCTAAACCCTAGGTAGCTCGGCCGAGAGATTGGAAATCGAGGTGGCACGAGGGAGGAGCTGCGGCTGCGGCTGAGGATGCACACGGTGGTGGTGGTGCTTGCCGGCGGTGAGGAGGAGCGGCGGTGGCGCGCGGCTTGCTGGCAGCACGGGGGCGGCTCGGGCGTGAGAAGGAGTGGGCGCGCGCGGGCAGGCTGGGCGAGAATGGCGCGCGGCCGGGAGCACTGGCGAGGTCGCCGGCGGCGAGCACGACGGCAGGGCGCGGCGGAAGTCGGCGAGCACGGCGAGATAGGGCAAGCGGTGGCGGCGGAAATGGTACGGGTGAAAAACAAGACAAGGACGAACGGTTTTATGAGGGGCTCAGATCCGCTCGACGCGCGATGACCGGACGCGGTAGTGCAGCGTCCGGTCACACTCCAGTAAGCTCCTAGAGTGACCGGACGCGTCCGGTGAGGACTGACCGGACGCGGTCAGAGTCCGGTCGATGGGAGCTCGGGAATTCATCGCGGACGACCGGACGCGGTGGTGGTAACCGGGACCGGACGCGGTGGTCAACACAGGCACGTCCGGTGCAGCGTCCGGTCACTAGGTCTGGAGATGGTCTTCTGGATGACCGGACGCGCTGGTGGACGCCGGGACCGGACGCGGTGGTGAAGCATCACTGCGTCCGGTGCAGCGTCCGGTCCAGCGTCCGGTCGCTGTTCTTCGCCCTTCTTCGTTCCAAACTCCAACGCGACTTCTCCTAATCAAGTTCCAATTCAAAGAGACACAAATAAACACCAATTGGAACCTGATAAGAGTGACCTCCCTCAAACCCTCAAATTTTTCAAAATAGTTTGCCTTAGGCTAGTATTATTTTTAAGAAAATAGGCAATAAACACCCGAGGAGCAACGTATGGCCATGCAATAGAGTTTTTGGACCTTTAGGAGTGTCAAAAAGCTCTCTCTATCCATGGACGAACACAGAGGTTGCTCAAAGCTAAACCGAAAAGGAACGACAAACAAACAACCATGCATATGCAATGCGATGCAAGAAAGTAAAGCTAGGTTGCTTGTCAAGTTTGATCCACAGTTAGGCTTCTTCACTCCTCCAAAGGAGGGTTATCGTAACCGTGTTAGCCAAGCCCTAAATGCATTGCGATAAAATAAACGTGACATATAATACAATGCAATGCAAGGGACAACACACACTCATTTTTTAAAGTTGCTTGAATCAAGCACATTAAGTTCACTTCTTAGCCTACAAAAGGTGGCCTCATCCAAAGGTTTAGTGAAGATATCCGCTAATTGATTTTCACTTCGTACACCTTCTAGTGAAATGTCATTTTTAGCAACGTGATCTCTTAGAAAGTGATGGCAGATATCAATGTGCTTGGTGCGAGAGTGTTGTACCGGATTGTTAGCAATTTTAACGGCACTTTCATTGTCACATAAAAGTGGCACCTTTTCAAGAACAATTCCATAGTCTAGGAGGGTTTGTTTCATATATCAGATTTGTGCACAACAAGCCCCCGCGGCAATGTATTCCGCCTCGGCGGTAGACAAAGTCACACTATTTTGCTTTTTAGATGACCAAGATACTAAGGATCTCCCAAGCAAATGGCACCCTCCGGATGTGCTCTTTCTATCAATTTTGCAACCGGCATAATCCGAATCGGAATAGCCAACTAGTTGGAATCTAGCTCCTTTGGGATACCAAAGACCAATGCTTGGGGTGTGCTTAAGATATCTTAAGATTCTTTTTACGGCACTTAAGTGAGGTTCTTTAGGACACGCTTGAAAGCGAGCACACATGCACACACTAAACATGATATCGGGCCTAGATGCGGTGAGGTACAACAAGCTACCAATCATAGAACGGTAGAGAGTTTGATCAACCGGTTTACCTCCCTCATCTAGGTCGAGATGTCCATTTGATGGCATTGGGGTCTTGATTGGTTTGCATTCTTCCATCTTGAATCTTTTGAGAAGATCCTTGGTATACTTTTCTTGAGAGATGAAAATCCCTTCTCTCATTTTCTTGACTTGAAAACCAAGGAAGAATATGAGCTCACCAATCATTGACATCTCGAACTCCTTTGACATCAATTCACCAAATTCCTTGCAATAATCTTCATTTGTTGACCCGAAGATGATATCATCAACATACACTTGACAAATGAAGATCTCCCCATTAAGCTTCTTAGTGAATAGTGTGGTGTCGACCTTCCCAATGGTGAAGCCCTTCTCAATGAGGAAGTCTCGGAGGCGCTCATACCACGCTCTAGGGCCTTGCTTGAGCCCATATAGCGCCTTGGACAACCTATAAACATGATTAGGATATCTAGGGTCTTCAAACCCGGGAGGTTGATTGACATAGACTAGTTCATTTATAAAGCCATTTAAGAATGCACTTTTCACATCCATTTGATATAGTTTCATATCATGATGTGATGCATATGCAAGGAGGATACGAATGGCTTCAAGTCTTGCAACGGGTGCAAAGGTCTCTCCAAAATCAAGGCCTTCAACTTGAGAGAACCCCTTTGCAACTAGTCTTGCCTTGTTCCTCACTACTATGCCTTGGTCATCTTGCTTGTTTCGGAACACCCACTTGGTTCCAATGACTCTTGCACCTTTAGGATGCTCTTCAAGTGTCCATACTTGATTGCGGGTGAAGTTGTTCAATTCTTCATGCATGGCATTCACCCAATCCGGATCTTAGAGAGCTTCTTCTACATTCTTAGGTTCAACACAAGAGACAAAAGAGTGATGTTCAACAAAAGAAGCAAGCTTTTGAGATCGAGTCATCACTCCCTTAGTAGGACTCCCTATGATGAGTTCTTGTGGATGTGCTTGAAGTAGAGGTGAATTTCTTCTATCAACCACTTGAGGAGGTGGAGGGGGAGCATCAACATCTTGAGCTTGTGCCTCGGCTTGTTCATGAGAGATATAGGTGTCTTCATTTTCAACTCTCTCATTCTTGTCATCATCTTGAGGCACACGTGATGAAGATGGTGGATCAATGATTTGCACATCGTCTTCATCATCTTTTGGCTTGATGTCTCCCACGGGCATGTTCTTCATGGCCTCCCTCAAGGGTTCATCACCTACATCATCACAATTCTCAATTGCTCCTTGGGAGCCGTTAGATTCATCAAATTCCACATCATATGTTTCTTCAACCAAACCGGTGGCATGGTTAAATACTCTATATGCTTTGGACTTTGATGAGTAACCAACAAGAAAACCAATATCACAACGTCTTTGAAACTTCCCTAGGTGTTGACGCTTCTTGTAGATGTAGCATTTGCACCCAAACACCCGGAAGAATGAGACGTCCGGCTTCTTCCCATTAAGCAACTCATAGGGGGTCTTGCCAAAAAACTTTTGGAGGAAGAGGCGATTTGAAGCATAACATGCGGTGTTGATTGCCTCGTCCCAAAACTTTTTCGGAGTGTTGTACTCATCTAGCATTGTTCTTGCAAGGGTGATTAAAGTCCGGTTCTTTCTCTCAACTACACCATTTTGTTGAGGAGTGTAGGTTGAAGAGACCTCATGCTTGATTCCAATTTCATCACAATAAGCTTCAATGTTGGTGTTGTCAAACTCTTTGCCATTGTCACTTCTAATTTTCTTTATCTTGACTTCAAATTCATTTTGAGCTCTCTTTGCAAACTTCTTGAAGCAACTTGCCACTTCGGATTTGTCATGAAGGAAGAAAGTCCATGTATATCTTGAGTAGTCATCCACTATCACAAGACAATAGAGATTACCACCTAAGCTCTTGTATGTTGTAGGCCCAAACAAATCCATGTGTAGAAGTTCTAGCACTCTTGAGGTTGACATGAAAGCTTTGGTTGGATGAGTGTTTGCAACTTGTTTGCCCGCTTGACATGCACTACAAGGTTTGTCCTTTTCAAACTTCACATCCTTCAATCCTCTCACTAGTTCTTTCTTCAATAGCTTGTTGAGAGTGCTCATTCCAACATGTGCAAGCCTCCTATGCCAAAGCCAACCAAGTGAGGTCTTGGTGAACAAACATGTCATCAAATTTGCATCTTCGGAGGTGAAGTCAACAAGATAAAGATTGTTGTATCTAAAGCCTTTGAATATCACTTGCTTGTCATCTATCTTTGAAACTTCCACTTCATTTGGTGTGAACAAGCATTGGAAGCCAAGGTCACAAAGTTGCCCAACGAATAATAAGTTGAAACTCAATGAAGCAACATAGAGCACATTTGAGAGTGAGTGATCATTTGATATTGCAATCTTGCCTATACCCTTGACTTTGCTCTTTGAATTATCCCCAAATGTGATCTTCTCTTGACATATCCCATTCTCTTCAATGGAGGTGAACATACGAGGATCACCGGTCATATGTTGAGTGCAACCACTATCAATAACCCAATGAGATCCACCGGTCTTGTAGTTCACCTACACACAAGAGATCAAGCTTTTTGTTTAGGGACCCAAACTTGAGAGGGGCCCTTGACTTTCTCAACTAGTGACTTGGCAACCCATATTTTCTTTGGCCTATTCTTGTTTGGGGGACCCAAAAACATGACTTTCATCTTTCCATTTGAATCTTTTCTTAGCATGTAATGAGCATTGAAGGCAAAGGGTCTAGCATGCTTGGGCAAGGGTTGTGGTGGTGGAGTTTTGCATTCATGAGCAAAGTGACCTTCTTGACCACACTCAACACATCTCTTTGGCTTGGGCTTTGACTTGCTTTGTTGTTGAGCTTTTGCCTTCTTCTCTTGATTTGCCAAGTACCCAATACCACTTCTATCCATCTTCATTACGGTGTTCATGAGGAGCTCACTTTGCAAATATTGGCCTCTTGTGAACTTGCTTAGACCGGTCTTGAGATGCTCTTTTTCTTGCTTGAGCTTCTTGTTCTCTTCAATGAGTGACTCATTTGTTGTTTGCTTCTCAAGAGCCATCAAACCTTTAAGCTTCTTGTTCTCATTTGCAAGCTTCTCATTCTCACACTTGATCTTGGCATAATCATCATAGTTGTTTGACTCAACCACACTCTTGCCTTTGCTACTAGAACCTTGCTCAATGCTTTCAATGATCAAATCATCACATGATGTAGCTATATCACACTTAACACCATTGTTAGTAGCATCATGTGTCTCAAGAGCAAGTTCATTAGCAACCACAAGACTATCATAGTCAATTTTTAATGTGGTGTATTTATCTTTCAAAGAGTTATGTCTAGTGATGAGCTCATCATGCTTCTTCTCAAGTTTATCATGTTGATCTTTAAGCTCTTTATTAGAGGTTTTGAGCTCCTTGAGAGTGGAAGACATAACTTCATTTTGATCTCTAAGCTCACCACTAGTCTTTTGAGCATTTTCAAGCTTTGATGAGAGTGATTCATTTTCATTTTGAAGTTCATCATTTTCATTTCTTGTCCTTCTTATGATTTTAGTGTATTTATTTAGCAATTTTACAAGTTCATCATAAGAAGGTGCGTCATATTCATCATCACTATCACTATCATCATCATCATCACTATCATGGTTTTGTACCTTTCGTTCACCCTTGGCCATAAGGCATAGGTGAGTAGTGGACGATGATGGTGAAGGCGGCGGTGAAGGTGGTGGTGAAGATGTCGATGAAGATGATGGCCTCATCACAAAAGCGGCAACCTTCTCTTTCTCATCATTGCTCTCATCATCAGAGGAATCACAAGATGATTCAATGTCGGTGAGCCAATCACCAACAATGTATGCCTTTCCTCCCTTCTTCTTCTTGTAGAACTCCTTCTTCTTGCCATCCTTCTTCTTGTATGGCTTGTTCTTCTTCTTCTCATCTTCTTCATCACTTGAATCATTTTTCTTGCCCTTGTTCTTGTTCTTGAACTTGTCTTTTGGTGGTCTAGGGCATTGATGAGCTAGGTGGCCAAGTTCACCACAATTGTAGCAATCCATCTCCGAGATGGGCTTTCTCTTGCTACTTGTGAAAAATTTCTTTTTCTTGCCATCGAACTTGATGCCACTCTTGTTGAGCTTCTTTAGCATCTTGGTGGTTTTTTCTCACCATGAGTGCAAGTGATTCATCATCGACATCACTTTCACTTGAGCTTTCTTGCACAATCATGGCTTGGCCCTTCTTCTTCTTCTTGTCATGGCTAGCTTTGAAGGCCAAGTCTTTCTTCTTGGAAGATGATGAGCCCTCTTCCGGAGTGATGTGCATGTACATCTCATGAGCATTGATCTTCCCCAATACTTGTGTCGATGTTGCGGTGGAGAGATCACTTTGATGAAGCACGGTGACAATGTGACCATACTTCTCAATGGGAAGAACACTCAAGATCCTCCTTGCAACATCCGATTGGCTCATTTGAGTGAGCCCAAGAGCATTGAGGTCCTCTACAAGAACATTCAAGCGAGTGTACATGTCATTAGCACTTTCTTTGGGAAGCATCTCAAAAGAATTAATTTTCTTTAAAGCAATATGATAGCGTTCCTCACGCTCACTCTTAGTTCCCTCATGGAGAGCACAAAGATTCTCCCACAAATCATGAGCGTTCTTTGCATTACGCACACGATTGAAGATATCTTTGCCTAAGCCCCGGTAGAGTGCATTTTTGGCCTTTGCATTCCACCGGTCGTACTTCTCCTCGTCACCAATGGGGTTTGCGGGATCCTTGATAGCGGGAAGCCCTTGGGTTGCGGCTCTAAGGCACCCGACATCTATGGCTTCGAGATACGCCTCCATGCGGATTTTCCAATATGGAAAATCATCCCCCTCAAAGGTGGGAGGTGGTCCTTCCCCGTTAGACATCTTGCTCTAGGCGGTAAAGCCTAGATTAGGAGCAACACGGCTCCGATACCAATTGAAAGGATCAAGATGCCCAAGAGGGGGGGTGAATTGGGCTTTTCTAAAAATTAATTGCAAGAATTAAATCCTACAAGCCGGAATTCACCCCTAGTGCCTACTTGTGTTCCTAGAGAGTCTACCGATAAAAGTTTTGCACCCTAGTTTCCAATCCTAGTCTAGCATGGCAATTCTAGGAAAGTAAATCAAGTAATGAAAATAAATTCAAGAATGTAAATGCTTGAATGTAAAGGGCAAGGAACACGGCGATGTTTTTCCGAGGTATCGGAGAGTCGCCACTCCCCACTAGTCCTCGTTGGAGCACCCACGCAAGGGTGTAGCTCCCCCTTGATCCGCGCAAGGATCAAGTGCTCTCTACGGGTTGATTCTTCGACACTCCGTCGCGGTGAATCACCCAAAACCGCTCACAACATGAGTTGGGTCATCCACAAGCTCCGCCGGATGATCACCAAACTCCCAATCGCCACCAAGCCGTCTAGGTGATGGCGATCACCAAGAGTAACAAGCTAGAACTCTCACTTGACCACAACGAGCCCAAATGAGGAGATGGATGCACACTTGCTACTCTCTAATCACTAGTGAGGAACTCTCAAACTTTGATTCTCAAATCTCTATCCTCACTAGAGCTCTTGCACTCCCTTGCACTCTAAAGGGTTTTCTCAGATGTTCAAATGAGCAAGAGACCTCTAAAAGAGGTGGAGGGGATGTATTTATACACCCCTCAAAGAAAACGAACCGTTACTTTCTGACACGGGCTGACCGGACGCGCCGGTCGAACTGACCGGACGCGCCGGTCGCCCGTAACGGTCAAAACCCGATTTTCAACTGAATGACCGGACGCGCCGGTCAGGGGTGACCGGACGCGTCCGATCGTGCAAAGGAGCTTACTGTAAGTGCACCGGACGCGAGGCCGCGTCCGGTCGGTGATGACTGGACGCGTCCGGTCGTCTCTGGACCTTACTGGACTGTGACCGGACGCGCCGATCACACCCAGGTCGCGTCCGACGGGTGTTTCCCTCAAGTGACACGTGTCGGCCACTGACCACCGCGTCCGGTCCTCGTGAGGACCGCGTCCGGTCGTCAGGGCCGAAACCCTAGTCGCAGTAACGTACTGACCGGACGCGTCCGGTCATTCCGAAAACCGCGTCCGGTCAGTGGAAAACAGCCCGAAACTTTCCGAAACGCGTCGCAACTTCAACCAAGTTGCTTCCAACTGAACTTTGAGCTATTCTAGGGTTGCCTAGCGCCAAGTTTAACAAGTGTGCACCACACCTAAACAAGGACTCGCCTAGGTCAAGCTACCCGTTCATGCCCCCTTTATAGTACGGCCAAAAGAGAAAAACGAAGATCCTAACGACTATTCCGAATGTGTCTCAACACCTCGACATCCGGAACTAACCGTCCTTAATCTTGACGTCACTCTTTTGAAAACCGAAACGATTTCCATCAAGGGACACGAATACCATGGTGCCCAAAGCAGTTATAACCTCTATGACCTAACTTACCAAAGTTTCTGCAAAACACACGTTAGTCATGGTAATAAAGCGTTGTCATCAATTGCCGAAACCAAACCTTGGGGCCTAGATGCTTTCACTAGCGTACCTAAATGAGGTGCAATAATGCATATGTATGAATGCATAGAAGTGAAATAAACAGAGAAACCAACAAGCATACCAAAATTCTCACAAACACATAGAGCTAATTAACTTAATCCTCTCTTAAGGCGCAACATAGAAGAGGGCAATCACATCAATCAAAACACAAGTCTCATAAGATTACAGGGTACTAACCCAAGTATCATCAAAGATATGAGTCACACTTCAATACACAAGCATGGCAAAGTTAATCAAAGTACTAGAACTAGAAATTGCTACCTTCTGGACATCAGACCAACAGCTGAGTAATTTAATCATAACTGGAGATCTACAACTCCAAATGACTTCCAAGAAGACATTATGGAAAGCTTATGAAATTATCTAAATTTCATTTATAATCATCTAAACCTGATTCTAACATTTACCAGGTCGAAATACAGAAGGTACAGAATCTGTCCTGGAAGGACAGAGAGCAACCTAGATCTGAACCCAACTTAGAACAGCTGTAGTTTCTAAACCATATGGCCAAATGCCACCAAAATTTAACAGCATCTAGATCATGAAATTCACAACAACTTTGTTATAGCACACAAGACATGAAAACATCATTTGCATAGGGTAATTAACAATATTCTCAAATCTGTTCAGCAACCTCATTTGCAAGAAATAATTATTAACTTATGTTGCAAACATATAATTGGATAAAACCAACTTTACCAACATTTCGTACATGACTAATGAACATCAGAAAGCATAGTGTCAATTACTAAATAAATTATTTTAATATATTTTCTTAATTTATTTAGATCATTAGGTGGAATTATGACCACGTCATAAAGATACTCAATAAATCCTACCAAAATTACAGAGGTCTACAAATGCTCCCAAAAGTATACTGTCCAAATTTCAATCCATTTGGACAAGTATATCAACCTCTAAGAAAAAGACAAATAGCTATTGAGATAAATCATGTGAGAGCAAGTAAAACCTAAAACTCAATATTTTCTGTGAACACAAGGCCATATTATGAATCCATATGATAGAGAAACATCATACTAAGGTAATGGAACAACATTTTCTATTTTATCATTTATATATTATTTATAAGCTTATTTATCAAGCCCTAAACAAGTTAAATCAATAACTTGATCAAACAGTAAGTAATGACCATGAAATTTATACCACAATACAGACATAGCATAACAAGACTACCATAAAAATTTCACACCATTTGGAGCAACACAATTCAAGATGTAAATTAACAAGTAATATCATGTAGTTTTCCTTATTTATCAAGGTCAAATCACCATCTTAAGAAAACAGTAAACAACTAGGGTGTTTAATATTTTTCCTAGCAAGAGCAAGTCATCACAAAATTAACAAAACAAGAATCACTATTTTTGGAGTTCTAAAACTCCAGATCTTGCTCTGGTTAAGTTTAAAGGCATTTTTAGAGCATTTTAAAACTTAAATAAAAACATCAGAAAACATCTACAAACATGTAACATATTATGACTCTATTACATAGATCTCCTCTCAAGGTTTCCAAAAAGTCCACTTTTACTATTTTTGGAGTCTCCTAGCATGAGATATGAATATTTGAAGATTTACATGAAATCTGAAATTCAAAATCATAATTACTCAAACCCTATTGAAATCGCTAGGTGCACCCGAACGTGTACCCCATCCCTGCCATTCATAACCGACACGTGGGACCCCTGGTTCAGCCGGGCCCGCACGTCAGTCACCCAACAGACAGAAGGGGCGGCCTTCTTCTTCCTCTCGCTGGCGACAGAGGAATGGAGGGGGGGAAACCGGCCGGGCCGGTTGCGCCGGCCGACCGCCGACGGCTCGACGGCGGTGGAGCAGCGCGGAGGAGCAGCACGGCGGTGAGGCGCACCTGCGGCCACCCGCAGCGTGGCCTGCGGTCGACCGTGGCCCTCTGGCCACGCGAGCCGAGCGCACGGCGGCGGCTTCGCCACGGCGCCAGCACGGCGGTGCAGCGCGACGCCTGAGCGGCTACGGCGTGGTCCACCCGGGCCTGCATGAGGTCGAGGGAGGGTTTGGTGAGCGAGCAAGGGGCGTGGAGGAGCAATAGCACCGGCGGCAGCGAGCTCTGCTCGGTTGGCCATGGCGGCCTTCGCGGCAGTGGCCACAGAAGAGCGCTCAAGCGCGGGAGAGAGTGGAGGAGGGTGAGCGGTGGGAAACACAGAGCATCCAGGCGCGGCTCTGTGACCATGATGCGTGAGGAGGAGGCAGGGCACGCGGCAGAGAGAAGGACGCGCGGCGTCCATGGAGGAGACGCACGGCGCATGGCCGCCACGCCCATCCCTTAGGGGACACCTGTCGAGCACGTGGCGGGCTTCGATGAGGCTATATTGGGGCGCCATTTTGGGCTCGATACAAGCTGACTTTCGAATTGGGTCAAATAGCAAAGTTGTTCATCTCAGTATGCTCTATATTTTCTATTTAGGGGTCATAGTCATTAGAGCTTTAGATTAGGAGATAATCAGTCCCCAAATTACCAGTGTCAACATGTTAAGCTAGGGCTCGGTTTTGGGATTTTGCAATGCCAAACTTGGTCAAATTGATCCCAACTTTTTACATGTTGTTCTCCATAACATAAACTCCAACTTTTGTTAAGGGGTCAAATCATGTTGGTTAGCAAAATCACGAGAACGCGGGATGCCAACGTCGACGTTACTGGAATTAGGGCTTAAAAATGGCTAAGTGCTGAAATCAGCCCTAAAACTGACTTGTGAGCCCTGTTTGAGCATGTTCCACACATTTTCATGACTTGACTCTTAAATAAAGTTTGTTCCTTATAAAATTCTCTACAACTTTGTCAAAGGGTGCACAGTCATGCAAAGCTTCTAGGTCACACTTTTGAAACGGTCAAACAAAAGTGTTCTCGGGTCCATACATGGTCAACCATCACTTAGAAGCACATTTAGGCAAAATGATCAACATGAACATTGTTCCATTAAGTGCCCTAAGTGTAGTTAAGGTGTTGTAGAGTTCATCTGGAGTCATTTGGACAGTTTGCAAGGTTTGGTTGATGTTCTATAGTTCCATTAACTTAATGGGGCAAATTCCAGTAGGAATGGAACTTATCATTTCATGTGACTTTTTGATTCCAAACTTCATGAAACTTTTCCAGGGATCAATATAGATAGGTACCAAGGTGAGACACATGGAGATATGGCAATAACACCATCCAAGCATATATCTTTGAAAATGGCCTATATGTAAAGCAATGATGCAGCATCCAACTTTAAGTTAGGCTCATCTCGATAGGTTGACCTTGACATTGTCATTTCCACTTAATCTATCATGTTTGAGCTCAAACCCACTGCCTAATTGGTGATAAACACCTGGGGTGTTACATCACGGGTCCGGCGCGGATCTTTCTAGATCTCGAAGGCCATATCAAGTAGGTACTCTCGACTGAACTTGGAGAAAGCTTCTTTAGCGTAGAGGTTCATGTGGTGGGCCAAGGCAATTGGCCTCGCCTCCACGGCACTTTTGAGCCTAGCGCGGAACGTGCAGATGGTGGGCGGCTACTCCTCCTGTTGTGCGGGTGGTTCAAGGTCTTGCAGGCGCAAGTTCCCGAACCAGTCGGCGATGAAGCCCAGGCCACCGGAAGCGATCTTGTCGCCTGGTTGCATCTGGTCGGCATCGTCGTCGATCCTGGTGATGAGGCACATCTAAAACATAACGACTATGCGTAAAAGTCCCCTATCTAGAGCGACAACTGTCGGAAGTATTAATTTACTCTAGCAATACGAATCAGCGTATTCGCGTACTGGGAATTAGATGGGTAGCACGCAAGGCACATGGATTATACTGGTTTAGGTACATGGTACCCTACATCTATTTTGAAGTGGATCTCTGTGTATTCATATGCTTGGTTACAGGGGTTGCTGATTGTAGCTATGCACTAGAATGTAAATGACTGATGGGGGAGGGTCCCTACCCTTTCTTATATAGCTCAGGGTAAGGTTACAATAGACCCGATCGGCTAACAAATGTGTTTTCTAGTTTGCTACATGGAAAGTATAACATATCATTCAACCATATCTTACGGATATCAAAATGCAGGCTATCTATGCTTAACAACTTGATCTCCACGTTTACTGATATGCCCGTTGTACATGAGCCTCATTCTTTATTGTCTTCAGCCTAGTTGTCAGGCTTGAGCCGGAAAACAGGCGGTGAGGTATCCCAGTCCCATATATCCGATACCATTTGTTTCGAGCCTTAGTGGACTTAGCCGCTTAGTAAGTTTTCACTAATTGATTCCTGCTAGCTCAAACCAAAGTAGCTGCCATAGTGCCAAAATCAACAATAGCTTAGTGTAAGTTTTTCGAGCAACTAGCAAGAAGAAGATGAGGGCAAATACGTCATTTCCCCTCTCTTCTCTCTCATACCTAGCGAAAATTGTATTTTAATGGGGACTGTGTGTTATAGCAAACGAAAATGATTTTCGAGTGTGCCGCAGCCAATATCGCAGTTAGCGGTGTGTCGCAGCCAATTACATGTTTTCGAGTGTCCCACGGCCAAATCAGCCTTATTAAAACCATGTTTAGAATGAAGCTATGCCATCAACTGAGGTACACGTTTTTTTGTCCATGCTTAACTTTGTATGAAAAAATCATTTGCGTTATATATTGCATCAGGGTCTGTTTAGAATGCTGGATTTTTTCTGTTCATGCATTTTTCTGTGAAATCTTTCTTGAACAATGTTTAGGTTTTGATTCCTGTGAACTTCGGCGCGATTTCTGCGAAATGGTGCGTTCCTAACAGGCCCCAGCTTAAAAACACTCGTTAACGAATCCTGTGCGTTTGCTAGGGATCCGACAGCTAAATATGGTTCATCTAGAAGAGAGTAATTAATAATAATAAATCCACGCGGGGCTTTTGTGCTACGGAGGAGGGGCAATCCCGTCCATCCTAGACCGGATTCGCGTCCATGCGCAACCAAACGAGAGAGAGAAAATAAATAAAAACATAAGTGGGGGAGTATCACAGAAAAACATGGTCTTGGTCTTCTCCTCCCACCCGCAGGCGGCGAAGTAGCACAAGGAAGGGGTCCAAATAAAAAAAAAATCGCCACCGGCGGCGACGGCGAGGCGGCTGCGGCGGCATCGGCGGAGACAGCAGCGGGAGCCGCGGCAGGGAACAGGCGTTGTCGATCGATCGGCCTGGCCCGGCGCGGCCAGAGGTCAAAAGCGAAAAAGAGGAGGAGCCGCCAGGAATTTCTTCGCACCGAGGCGCACGCAAGGAATCCAGCGAGTGAGGGAAGCCATGGGACGGAAGTGTTCGGGTTCTTCTAGCTGAGTCCTGGGAACTCACGCGCAGGAGCGTGGACAGGAGGGAGGAGAGGCTGACGCGGACGCGGACGCGGCGGCGCTGGTTTTGATGAGGAAAGCTGGAGCAAAAGGTATTTGCAATCCTAGATCTTAGAAATCTGAGTACACTCCGCGGCTGCTGCTTTGCCGGCCGCCGCTGCCCGGACGCCCCGATTTGGCGGGGGTTGTGGTTCGGCTGCCGCCGCCGCCACGGAGATCACCCTGGGTTCCTCTGGTTTCTTCATGTGGTGTGGATGAAGAGCAGTTTCTCGCCCGTCGGACTTCAGATCTGCTTTGTCTCAGGGGTTCTGGACCGCTGACCGCGGATTTCTCCTCAGGTCAACTAACGGGCTTGCAGCAGTTCTTCATCGTCTCTACTGGTCCGCTGGAAGGAGGTGTTCATCGGAAATTCGACCCGATTCCAGATCTACCTGCCTTACGTGGAATCAGTTGTTTCCAAAAGGAGAGAAATTGGTGCTCTCTGGTGTGAAGGCCGATGGCTGACGGCAAAAGGCTGTTGACTTGATTTGGCAAGCAGCTGTTGTGTTAGTTCGTGGGTACTGGGTTCAACTCAGGCAGAAGGACATTGGTTTTGGTTTAGCCTCTGGCTTTCATTGTGTGTGCTGCAGGATAAGATTTGCTTGTTTGTATGCGCAACCTTGAATTCGGAACTTCTTTCTGAATTGCACTGGGAGGGTTCAAGTAGTTGCTGATGATGGGTGACCAGTGGTGGTGGCATGGCTGCGGAGGCGCCCTATAGTTTTTTACCTCTTGCTTATGTGCATGCTATGTGGACTGATGCTATTATTCTTCAAACAGTACCATAAGCTTTGGTGGTGTGGTGTGGTGCTCAATATACCAACCTTGTTGTTTTTGTTTTCCAGAGGGATCAATTGGATCCAAGGGTGCGGTTGATATGAATGGTTCACCTGTTTCCACAGCAATAGCAGGAAGACCATCGAATTTGATGGTATGCATACAATTTGTGAACACAGTGGTTTCTGTCTTCCATAGACTGTGCCTAGCGAAAAGCTTGTTTTAGATCAGTTTGCTAAAGTACCAATATTTTCTTCATTGTATTCTTCACTTTCTGCTGTTCAGGATCTTATGGTTAGCTTGGCTAATTTACAGATCAAATTTTGCACTTGCGCTGGAAGGTTATCATCTTCATCACCTCATAATCTTGAGAACACAGATATTTCAATGACCTGCAAAGGCTGTACTGGTGAATCAACAGCAGACACAGGTGGGCCATCGTGTAGCGGCAAGCTTAACAATATGGGCTTGGAGCTCCCAAGGCCTCTAGATCTTGAGGTTAGATGGAAGACTGGAAACAGAAGGCAAAGAGCCACCAGGAGAGCAAGGACCTCCTTTGGCGAAGGAACAAGCAGGGATGGCATTGGATCTTTCTATTTATTTGGCTGTGCTACAAATCAAGAGATGTCACAAGATGCTGCAGTCTCTGAATATGAGAAGGTTCTTACTTTTCTCCATTGAAATACCATGAAATAATTTAGTCAATGCATTCTTTAATGACAAAATTGCTGAATTATCATATTGTGTCTTTGCAGCTTGGAGTATCCATTCTTGGTAGACGCTTTAGTGATCCCATGGAAAATGTTCCTATAAAAAAGAGGAGATTTCATATGGATTGTTCTCCATCACCTCCACCAACTCCATTGCTAGTGGATCCATATGAGAAGATACTGGGAAGCTCTTCTAAAGCTGTCAGATCATATGAGAAGCATTGCAAGCTTAAGATGCAAGGAATTGAGTATAAGGAGGAAAACAAAGGCCGTTTTGGTGCCGATGATTTTTCTGGTATTGATATACTAGCTTCTGCTGCTTGTGAGAGTGAGATGGGTGGTGAAATATTAAATGGGGAATGCTCAAAGTTAGCTCACCCCCCAGAAGAAAGGAAGCTGGAAAATACTACTGGTAGCAGCAAATTGAGTCTATTACATAACATGGAGGATAAGTTGAATATTCCTGGTACTTCACATTGCATATATGATAGGCCTCTCGGGTCTTCTAATTCTGCTCCAGATATTAAGTCCTTATTTGTTGCCACACCAACTATCTCAGAAAATCTTGTTGAATCGGCATATGCTCCCAAGGTTAATTGTTCATCCTATTCTGCACTTAACAGTGCAGACAAAATAGAGATTGTTTCTGATGCTAAGTCTTCAAGTGTTGCAGTTGCAAACAGCTCAGACAATCCAGAACAAACTATAGGATGCTCACAGGATGCAGTTGTGCAAACCAGCCATGCCAATGCGACTCGCGATTCTAGGCTGCACTGGGATCTTAATGTTGCCATGGAGGCATGGGACACTAATTGTGGTGATGTTGATGATCCTTTAGTTTCTACTGTAATTGATCATGATGATGCTAGAAATGACATGAACAAACCGGGGATATCTCATCATTTTGAGTCAAGAGATGGTAGTGTAGCTGATCACTCTGTTGACACAATTCATATGGCTGATGCACTGAAACATGTGTCTGCTAACACAAAGGATACATGTGATTGTCCTGCTGACGGTTTGTCTCACCCTTCGCAAAACTTGCAGCTATTGGAATCTGGATCTGTAGGGAACAATGCCCTTGCAGAAACAATGGATTTGCCTGACCAGCAGAATAGTAGGTTTGCTTCCGTTATGGATTCAGACATTAGATCTGATCCAGAACCAGCTATTATCATGGAGCATTTTGCTTCAGCTGCAAATGTGGAGAAAACCGATGGTTCACATCCCCAACCTGTTCATTCTGAAGGTTTGTCTAATATGTCTTCTATGGATGTCCATGTTGGAAGTAATTCACTCCAAACAAGTGAATTGGGCACCACATTAAAGCCTTTGGCTAGCAGATTAGTTTCTGAGGATAGCACAAACCTTCCAAAAGCCGTTATGGATTCACACATTAGATCTGATCCAGAGCCAGCTCTTATCATGGAGCATTTTGCTTCAGCTGCGAATGTGGAGAAAATCGATGGTTCATATCCCCAACCTGTTCATTCTGAAGGTTTGTCTGATATGTCTTCTATGAATGTCCACGTTGGAAGTAATTCACTCCAAACAAGTGAATTGGGCACCACAGTAAAGCCTTTGGCTAGCAGATTAGTTTCTGAGGAAAGCACAAACCTTCCAACAGTAGGCACTTTCCTTAAAAAGGTTACTGACTTTGGCTGGAGTGATAATAAGGTTGAAGAAGCTTCTGAACAAAGCATATCTGAATCTAAGAACCAGGAGCTTTTGGATGTTGATTCAGGAACTAGTAAGAAGGGTGAACATGAAACTGATATATTTTATGCCAACAAAAGAGCCAAAGATGCAGAAGATCTCACTCATCCAGAGGACAATCATGGATCTTCTGATTGTGATATGTCTCATGCACATGAAGAAGATGGTGCTGTTGCAATGATTAATTCTAAAGATTCTTTAATTACTTGTGCCAACAGTAGCACTTTAGAGACATATTGCATTTCAGATGCAGCTCAGGTTCCTGGCCCCAGTTCAGAATGCTACAAACCGGAATTTATTACTGATGCGGGCAGCACTGTGGATTCAAAAGCTGCAGCACACAGCTACCAGAATGGTTGCAAAAATGAGCTTGGGAAGGTCGTACCAAATGTTTGTTCAGATCAATGCTATGAAACTGACACATCACATATTAGCAAAAATCTGGCTGGGGTTGAAAAAGTTGATGTTGAGGAGGATGATTCTCAATATGAGGATGGGGAACTTAGAGAATCTGATGATTGTTATTGGGTGGGTGATGGATATGAAGAAGTTAAACATGCCAATTGGCATTATCAGGTATCAGAAGATTACAAGAATGAAGAAGCCACTCCTGGCCTCGCGCCTCTCCATACTGATTCTATTGCAAAGAATGTGGTTATTCCCGTTGCTAATTACAATGGAACACAATCTAGAAAGGAAGACGTTGCTGTTTCACCTGTCTCATCTAAGCGTTCATGGTTAACAAACTGCTTAGATGGTGGACCTATTGCTGATGGAAAGGCTCAAAGTATTCATTTGAGAGGTGATACTAAGATGTATGGGTCAAACACAGGCCGTGTAGCAGCTAGATCTGATACAACAGTCAGCCAGTCTGAAAGGTGCAATGATGCCTTAGGTGATGATATGTTAAATATCAGAATGAAGAACACAGGTTGGGATATGATGCCTGAAGATCAAAAGCACTCTCAACATGATGCAAGGGACGTGACTGATTCGTCTAACCGGTGTGGTTTGAGCTCAGATGCAGCTAGAGATGACGAGTCGCTGCGAAAAAAGGGATTATCAAATAGAGATCTTCAACGAGTGGAGCGGCAAAAATCATTTGACAGACCCCAGAGGAATGAACTGAGCAGGTATAATTTTTTAGTAACTTTGTTTTATAGTCTTGCAGGTTTTTCAGTTCCTAATGATTTCAGTGTCTCGACACCATTGACTAATATCATGATAACCCTTATTTTATGCAGATCTGACGATGGTTATGGCTCAGGTTCAAAATCTGAAAGGACAATGGACTCTCATAGATCGCATGGCATGTATGGTGCATCACGGCATGTTCAGACAAGCGGCCGGGGGGAGTGGGTGGAAAATTCAAAACATCCTCGTCCTACTCTGCCCAAATCACCTGAATATTATAATTATGGCCCATCAGGTCCAAGGAATGCTGCAGAAGCTGCTGTCGCAAAGATGGAGAGCAGTGGCTTTGTTGTTGCACATGATGGCACTCTAGTAAGAGCTGTTGATGCTGCAAATGCTGGTCAGATGCCCAGAAGGATGAGAAATACTTTAAGTAGCTCAGGCCGCCTGATTTCTGGACGGGGTTCCCCAATTGACAGGGATGGAGCTTGCGGGATGTCCAGAGGTCCCGTGCATGCTAGGGAAGCATCTCCAGAGCATCACTTTGGTGCAAATAGTAACCGGTCCAGTCGATATGGTCCTGAGATGGAGAAAGATCATACTACTGATGGAAATTTGAGTTCTGTCCGTTGCTCGCTGTCCAGTAGACAACGAGGCACTCCCGCGTCGAGAGCATCACTTAACCTTTCCCATGCTCACAGAAGATCTCCTTCTGGGTCCAGGTCTCGATCCCCACATGATTGGGCACCTAGGAACAGAAGCAAGATCATGGCAAATGGAGGTTCAACTTTACGGAGGCATAGTAGATCTCCACCTAATCACATGGCTAAAGGTAGAATTGTTAGAATGGCTTCACCTCAGAGACAACCTGGATATGATGATCGAGCTATGCGTTACAGTCCACTATCAAGAAACAACACTTACTCCCAGCATGCTTCAACATGGGTTGATGGAAGGAACGGTTCAGCAGTAAATATTTCTGATGATCATAATAAAAGATATTCAAGGAGAAGCCCACCTCTGAGAATTGCCTCACGGAATGACAGATTTGATGCAATGGACTCCCAAGGACGACCAAGGTCTGGAGAATTCTACCGTCCGACACAAGGAAGACTTCTTTATGGTTATGATAGGGAAAATAAGCATGGCAGAAATGGTGAAGATGAAAGGGAATACACTAATAGATATGTGAATCATTCTGTCAAGCCATATGATCGGAGTGGTGCTGTAAAGCAATTCAGAAATAATACAGGAGATAAATTTCGGACTCGTATTTCTGCTCCCAGATCGCCAGAACTCCAAAGGAGGGTGAGTCCTCGGAGATTTGACAGAAGTTTTGAGAGGTAGCTGACTAGCTGGCTGTGAATTTGCCTTGTAGGACTAAAATGGAAAATAAAGATCTGTCTGGATGATTGAACTGGAAAATGTTGCAAATCCTTGATGGAGTTCAATCATAGGGATTTGATGGAAGGCTCTCTTGGCAGCACTGCTTTTTTCTGCTTCTGCTGCATATGTTCAAGGGACAGAAATACTGGAACCATGCACTTCTGTAGGGGGGGAATTCAGATTAACTTCATAATTTTCCTGTTTCAATTTGTAAATATTTATGTTGGTAGCTGAATCACAATCACTCCTTTCAGCTTTATTATAGCTGTTCTTTTTTTTTCTGATACTTTCTCATGTTTATCCCTTTTGCTTTTTTTCAATGGGCATTATCCCTGTACGAGGTCCATTTAAACATGATGAATCAATTAATTTTGAGCTCAAACACTTGTGTACTTTTTACACTTATGTTTTTCATTTGGCATTTTGTATTATCACATTGCCAGTGTACAGTGTTTTATGTGTTGTTGAATATACAATAATATACAATAATTTACAGCGGCCTGTGACCATGTTAAATCTGCTCAAAGTTTGGACCAACTGTGAGGTGAACAATTTTCTTCCTTCCTCTACATTTTCCTTCAATGTCATGAAACTGATAATTTTCTTCTTTCCTCTACAGTTTCCTTCAATGTCATGAAACTGACTTTGGCGTCTTTTTCTCAGGAGAAAGGTTGGCTTAGTGTTTTTGACCTTTTGTACATCAAAGAAGATGCCAAGGTATTTTGGCCATAATTAGTTTTGTTCCATTTTCGAGTATTTATAATAATGGCTGCTTTCTGGAGTACTGGAGGAAGTCTCTGACCATTCATATTCCTGCCGTTACAAGGATTGGCATGCCATTTTTTTTTAAAAAAAATGCATACAAGGGAATAAGGGACAGGCTCGACCTCCACCTGAATTAAGGGAGTATTAGCATATTACAGCTGTTTGTTTACAACACATTACTTTACGTGATCCAATGGTTATGAATGCAGAGCTGTCACGTTTTGTTTCTTGTCAAATTGGCCAAGAAGTGCTGACCTGATTGTGGCATAATATATGATGGTTTAAGATGGAACAGTAATAATTTAAGTAGACAATTAATTGGTAAACAGAGTGAGTACAGCATGGTTGACTCTTGGCATGTATACACAATACATATTACATATATCATATATATAATATAATGGATTTAAAATTTGTACCATTTCAAAATGCATAAGAAATTGTCAAGAATTAAATAACATTTTTTGACTGGTTATTTCTGTCAGCATGCCTGTTTTGTTAATGTGTAAATCATGTTAAGTTGGTTAATGTAACGAACCTAAGCACTGAAAGTGTGTTGTGTTTCTTGAACAGTTGAACATGTGAATCCATTTTGGTCTTACAGCTCAAAATGGATGCTATTGAATAATGACCCCATGCTGAGTAGGGTAAATATCGATTTACTAACTTGTCTTTGGATACATTTTATATGTTGTCTTCATATTATGGGCAGCATAACTAACATGGAGAAAGTTATCAATCATCATGTTATTTTTCCCCTTATTTCACCTGCACAATTGTCTGCAATCTTGTCTAATACTAGTCGTATAAAGAGTGAAATACACTCTGGGTCCCTAAACTTTTCCTGTTCTCATTTGGGTCCATAAACTCTCAAAGTGATCATATGGGTCCTTTAATTTTTCAAGTGGTTCATTCAAAGTTGTGAATTCAGGTCCATGATTAGAATGAACCAGTTGAAAAGTTGAAAGGATTGAATAACCCAGAATCCCAGATTATCACTTTGAGAGTTCATGGACCCATATGAGAATATGGGAAAAGTTTGGACCAGTGGTGCATTTCTTTCTAGTGTAATATGGTTTGTGTGGCAACCATATGCAGCGTATGTGTTTAATTGGTTCAATAGTTCATATTTTGTTATAATGTTTTGCAACATGGCTTATGTAGTGTTGATGCTAATTTATGTGAAGACAGTTATCCTGCTGATTGAAATGCCCAGCGTGATCTTTGAGGTCCTTAGTTTAATTAAGTACACGAGGATATTTCTATCCCTAAGGATTCAATCCAGCCACAGGTCCTTCTACGGCTTCCCTGACCCTAGTCGAAGACCCCATCGTGATATGCACCAATAAGACCACCAAATGTCTTTGTGGCACTAATGGTACACAGAAGTCAATGCGTGATCATTGGTCCAATGCTTCAGGCGAAACCAATTCCAGGGTGTGACAGGCAGGGTGTGTTTAGGGCCTGGGTACATACTCATTGAGGCATGCTAATCCTGTTCACTTCGGATTAGTATGTGAGCCATTTGCCCTGATGCTGCACTCCTGAATCCGTAAATCCATTACATGAAAGTGAAATGGTTGAATTTTTTTTCCCACTTATGTGCTTTGGATAGTGGCGATTTTCTGGAACTTGTGACTCTTTTATGCTTCATGGCAAGATGGAGGCCCTAGTTTTGTTGTGTGCATGATAAATAACTTGAAATTCCAAGTAAGGTTCCATGCTGTCACTAGTGATTGTACACATTTGTTGCTCATGTTTGAAATGGATGTCATATTCTGCATCTCAATTGATCCCTGTGTTATCATGGTAGCAGTATTGTGTATGCCAAATTGCGGTGGTCAAGCTAGGAAAGGTAACAAAATGGGTTAGAAATGAAAAAAATAGTGCTTGTAGTAAGTGCATTAATCCGATTCTTCTATACTGCAGCTGTAGTGCATAGAAAAGCTATTAGAAGCTTAATAATTCTTTAGCTTTGGATGCATTCACCACATTCTAGGCTGCTACACTAGTTTTAGGTGTCTGGGAGCCAGGGGTGACGAGGCTGGCAAGTGATAACCAGTAGTTTGGATTTTAACTGGTGTTCCCTGCAATTAGCACCAGGTGTTATCATGAAGCACGTTGGGCCATAGAAAAAAAAAAATTGAGGGGAACACAGATGGTTGCACTGCAATCATCATTATCTATGGATAAAACCAGCATCCAAGATACCTGCATGGCAGCTTTGTTGTTGCTTGATTGCTTGCAACGCAGAGCCTCTGTTATCACATGGCAGTGGTGTTTCAGTTTGTTGTCCTCTCATTCTTTTTTGTTGTTTTTTTTTCTACACCCGTCTGCATAAATTTGTAGGGAGCTGATGGCAACACTTGTTCACCAGAACACAAGCTGTATTCATGGCTGTCAATAAGAGAGATTTGCTGTTTTTAAACCGACCTGTAGTTTCTGGTTTTTGATAAAAATTCAAGTTCAGGGCCAAAAGTATTTCCCTTGATCTAGGTGTATCTCTTGTTGCTTATTAGGACAGCCAAAGACTCCAGTTTCTAAGAACACTCGACCAAATTATAAGACTCTGTGTGGGGTGTGGGAGTAGGCCTTGCTTCTCCTTTGTATTTTTCCTTTCTTCTTAATGAAAGGACTGCACAACTCTCTTGCTTTGTTGGAGAGAAACAAAGGAACATTTCAGTAAATGGGTGCTAGCATATTTATTTATATACAAAGAGCAAAATTATGTCTTATGGAATAGCATGAGGTTGTAGCTGAAAACTTAGACCTTGGATCCTGTTACTTAAATATGTTGTTGAGTTAATTTGAGGTCAATTGCTGCAGCATGTGTTCCACTTACCTACATTTTGTTGAACTGTTTTTTTTCTTTTAAAATAATATATAGAATAGACATGACTCCGAACTTACCTATCTTTGTTGTAAGATTGATCTGATATACTTTATGATCGTTTTGATTTGTAGCTAGTTGTTTCTGCAGGTGTTGGGAACAACCAGACACTGGCTCACAACAATCTGTGGGGCACGTCCTGCAACTCTGTTGCAGAAGCTTGGAATAAAGCTTGCACATGCCATCTTGAAGCAGGCCCCGATGAGAATCTCCTGAACTTGTTGCAAGCATTTGCTCCTCTCAAGCCTATTCCGGAAAATGCCGGAGGTGTGACTGTGATGCCGCTCCTGGACCATCCAGACGGTTTCATGGTGGCTAGTTGTCATCACTGAAAAGATGTTGGAAACGCGCTATTTGGTTTCAGGAATCAGGTCTCTCTGCTGTTTGCGCCCCGGGGCAAAGATTCCCAAATCTATTTGGCGTACTGCTAGGTCACGTCTGTGTGTGCAGAATATGTTTTGCCACCTTTCGTCTTCTCAAGCTGGCGGGCAGTCTGGCAAGTATTTCAAGATATTTGCAACATGTTTGCTTTTAAATTCCACAACAATGCCCCGTAACATGCGCAATAAATTATTTCCTTCATCATAAACGCTCGTGAACGCCTTTTAAAGTAATAAGGTCAAATGTGCTTAATAAGCAATCTTTTGTTTTGGAGATGTGTGCTCAGTTGAATAGTTTTACATATCAGTTGTGAATAAATAAATAAAGGAGCAACTGTCACCTGGTTGCTGTCGGAGAAATGCAAAGCTCTCGTCTTGATCAAGTCTTAGTAGCCTACGCCCCTCCCTGATTCAACAAAGCACCGACATTGTGGGACTTTTAGCCACTCAGTTTTTGCCACTCAGTTTTGGACTTTTAGTAGGCCTGCAGAACAAGTTTTCCGCAAAGTTCAGCGGAAAGTGTACAACACTCTGAAGCGAAGAGAAACTGCTTGACATGTGAAGAGGTGCAGTGCATGATTCACAGAAATGAGGCTCAGAGGCCAAATACATCCGCCTGGCGTGAGTTTTAAGGTGCATCCAAAACCGAGGGAGGACTTATTTCAATGAATTTTATAATCTCAGCCTCCAACTTTCAGTTTCAGGTGCATTCTATTCAATCAACTCACTGAAAAAGACCTTGTGGCCTTTGACCTCTATGTGGTGTCTCGGGGTTTGTGATACATCCTTCCTACTAAAACTCGACTCTTCCCTAAGTGACCACAATAGTTTTCTGCTACTTGTATCAAGTGGACAGTACCAATGTTCCTTATAACAGAGCATATAATGGTGCCAATGGTGATGACTGAAAGTGAACAGAATAGAATAAAGTCACACAGAAATATTTCTTTGAAGGAATGACTGACTTTACCATATGCTTACACAACAGGCTTTTTTTTCAACTGCTGAATTCACATATAATCTTGTTTGCAGTGGACTTCTTCAACCTTTGTTTACAGGAACTGATGACTACCATGATTCAAATGTGAGTTGTGAATTCATCAGATAAAAAAAGCTTGTTTCTTCTGCAGTTGTGCAGTGTGGTAACTGAATGAACTGAACCAGATATTTGCACCCCACCCACTGCATGCTTATCATGACTCTAATGAAACCCAGAAGCCCAAATGAAGGTATCAACTGAGACGCCTTTGCCATAAACAATGTGTTTCAATTGAAGATATGCTGCCTCTTTTCACTTAGTGGCAGGACTGATTGCCACACCAGTTGTACTTAACTAATGCAGTTATCTTAACCATGCCGGTTTGCCACTTTATGCCCAAGCACTCCTCCCCACTAACGCACCACAAACTATCAAATTTATCAAATTGGCCTCTGCTTTCCGGTCAAAAACTACTTTCTTGATCGCTACCGTTGTGTAAACAAACAAATGTGACCAGCAAACAAGAAACTGCAGGTTGTTCAAAACACGGGCATTATGTTTGGTTCACAGAATTTGAACTGTTTTCTATGAAATTCACGGATAGGCTGAACAAAAGGTGAAACCTGGAACGAATAAGCGATGGGACCAACTGACCGAACAAAACTTGCGAGAAAAGGATTTTACATTGCTAGCTAGCCTTGTTAGTTGCACATTGGATTTGCCACCTCGTTATATACATATATATAAATACATGCAGGGTGCTCTAGCGCAAGCTGCCACTGGCACTGGCAGCTGCGAACGGAACAAGGCCAGCATGGCATTGGGCGTGGTCGGCCTCGTGCTTGCATTGCCACTCTTGTTCTTGTTGACAAGGGCGGCATGGATCACTGTCTCCTGCTACTACCTCACGCCGGCGAGGATCCGGACAATCCTGGCCGGCCAGGGCGTGCACGGGCCGCCGCCACGCCTCCTCGTCGGAAACCTCCGCGACGTCTCTGCCCTCGTCGCCGAGGCCACCGCCGGTGACATGAGCTCCCTGAGCCACGACATCGTCGGCCGCCTCCTGCCCCATTATGTCCTGTGGTCCAAGATGTACGGTGAGTAGCTAGCTCACGACACGATGCATTGCCGGGCTGCCGGCGGCCGGTGCAGGTGCAGGGCGGGAGCTGACCGGAAGCTTTTGCTTGCGCCTGTCTGTGCAGGGAGGCTGTTCGTGTACTGGTACGGGAGCGAGCCCCGGGTGTGCGTGACGGACGCGGGCATGGTGCGGGAGCTGCTGTCGTCGAGGCACGCGCACGTCACCGGCAAGTCGTGGCTGCAGCGGCAGGGCGCCAAGCACTTCATCGGCCGCGGCCTGATCATGGCCAACGGCGCCACGTGGTCGCACCAGCGCCACGTGGTGGCGCCGGCGTTCATGGCCGACAGGCTCAGGGCCAGGGTGGGCCACATGGTGGAGTGCGCCCGGCAGACGGTGCGCGCGCTCCGGGAGGCGGTGGCGCGGGCCGGGAACGAGGTGGAGGTGGGCGCGCACATGGCGAGGCTCGCCGGCGACATCATCGCGCGCACCGAGTTCGACACGAGCTACGACACCGGGAAGCGCATCTTCCGCCTCATCGAGGAGCTGCAGCGGCTCACGGCGCGCTCCAGCCGCTACCTCTGGGTCCCTGGCAGCCAGTGAGCACTAGTACCTTCTTTTTTTTTTGAGAGCATCACTAACAAGTGGGACCAGGCCGCCGCACTGAAAAGCGTCACTGGGCCCTGCATGTCAGTGCACACACGCCTTTCACCAGTTTTTTTAATATCTATATATTTTTTATTAAATAATTCCAGGTATTTCCCAAGCAAATACAGGCGGGAAATAAAGCGGTTGAACGGGGAGCTGGAGCAGCTGCTCAAGGAGTCCATCCAGCGCAGCCGCGAGATCGCCGACGAGGGCCGGACGCCGTCGTCGGCGTGTGGCATGGGGCTCCTCGGCATGCTGCTGGCCGAGATGGAGAAGAATAAGAAGAAGAGGACGACCAAGTCTGGCAACGACGACGGCGAGCTGGGGTACGACGCCCAGACGATGATCGACGAGTGCAAGACGTTCTTCTTCGCCGGGCACGAGACGTCGGCGCTGCTCCTCACCTGGGCCATCATGCTGCTCGCCACGAACCCTTCGTGGCAGGACAAGGCGCGCGCCGAGGTAGCCAGCGTCTGCGGCGACGCCCCGCCCACCGCCGACCACCTCCCCAAGCTCACCGTGGTAAGCCAAGCCATTGACTCTGATCCGGCGATCCATTACTCCGTCCACGCTTGCCAGTCACTGGCCGATTGTAACGGCTTGGTCGTGCGTGCATGCCCGCAGCTGCAGATGGTGATCAACGAGACGCTCCGGCTGTACCCGCCGGCGACGCTGCTGCCGCGGATGGCGTTCGAGGACATCACTCTCGGCTCCGGCGGCGCCGACGAGCTGCGCGTGCCCAAGGGCGCGTCGTTGTGGATCCCCGTGCTGGCCATCCACCACGACGAGGCCGTGTGGGGCCCGGACGCTCACGAGTTCAGGCCGGACCGGTTCGCACCCGGGCGGGCCCGGCCATGGGCGGCGGGGCGGTTCCTGCCGTTCGCGTCGGGCCCTCGCAACTGCGTCGGCCAGGCCTACGCCATGGTCGAGGCCAAGGTCGTGCTGGCCGTGCTGCTCGCGAGCTTCCGCTTCGGCATCTCCGACGAGTACCGCCACGCGCCCGTCAACGTGCTCACGCTCCGCCCGCGCCACGGCGTGCCCGTGCGCCTGCTGCCGTTGTTGACGCGGCAGTAGTAGACCTCGCAGTCGTTTGGGCTTGTTTGGTATTGGTGTTCTTGGTTAGTTCTTCACAATTTTGGAACGTCTGTGTTTTATTTTACGTTTGTGATTTTTTTTTTTACTACTAGTAGATGGAGAAAATTTTGTGCTTCGGTTCACTAGCGGTGGTCTGACATGTAGAAATAACATAATACAGTATTGTTTAGAGTCAAAGTTTTGTTGACGGTGTTTTTGTCACTGATGAGAAACAATCTTGCAAATTGTCGCTGATGGCAGATGGGAATTGGGATAGCAGATTCGCCGGAATTGATTTTCCATTATAGGCTCTGTTTGGATGGTACACACATAGTAAATATGATTTTGATCTCCGCCGGACAAGACTGTGATGCTGACTATAATAATAATAAAAAAAAATTGCCCACTCGGGCACTTAGGCAAAAAGGTTAGCAGTGGCATCCTATCACTATAATGCCGTACAGCTGCTGCATATATTCATCCATGTCAACAACACGCCTTCCACTACGGCAGCTCCAAGCTCGGACAACGACGACCCATCAACGGCCCACGACGTTGTCCAGGAACAAGAGCCCAGGCGCGGAGCCCGCAACAGGAGACCGAACCCGAAGGTCCAAGGCCCGGAGTGGGCATGAGCCATAGCTGGCGTTGCCGTGAACCAGGAGGATAAATAGTTCAAGAGAGAAGAGGGAAAGTTTATCAAAACATAGAACAACCAATTACTTGTAAAGCACTCCTCTGTCTATGATGTTTCTGTGCTTCCGATCCCCAAACTCTGTGCTATCCTACCCATAATCCCTTGCTTACATCTGGTATCAGAGCTCTGGCGATTCCTTCCGCCGTGATTTCTTCTCCAATCCGTTGATTGTTTGCATCGCCTCGGGTTGGGACTCGGATCGACCCCTCGATCCTCGACTTCCGTAATTCCCAGCACGCTTTCGATCCGGATTGGAATCGCGCTCTGGCGCAACGACCACCTCCTCCGCCGCCGCCGCACCCCCATTTTACCCGATTTGCTCGTAGCCGCGGCGCCATGTCTCCCGAATCCAAGCAACTTCTCGATGAGATGAATCGCCTCTTCACCGAGCAGAAGACCCAGTTCGACGCCCGCATCGCCGAGACGGAGCGCAAGCTGGATGCGCGCCTTTCCGACAGCGACGTCAAGCTGGAGAAGCGTTTCGGCGCCATCGACGACTCCATCGGCACGCGCTTCACCGAGTTCGACGCTTCCGTCAACAAGCGTTTCCTCGACTCCGACCTCAACCTGGAACGGCGCATCACCGATTCGGAACTGCGCCAGAACATCCTCTTCACCGAGTTCGAGCAGCGCCAGGATAACCGCTTCGCTACCCTCGAGCATACATCCGGCGTCCTGGAGGGCTGGCGCCGGGAATCGGAGGGCACTGTGGATGACCTCAAACTCAAGATGAACAAGCTTACCAAGTATTGGGATCGTTCGGTCTTTGAACAACCTGAAGACCCGAGCGGACTGATCCCCACTGTTCCACTGGAGCACGCCGCCGCGACCTCATCTGCGGACTTCACGGCTGCTCGGCCCAACGGGCACAGCGTCGCAATGACTACACGGGTGGATGGATTTGGGGGAATTTCTTTCCCCAACCATTCCCCGGCCAATGGTACGCTCGGCATATCCCACCCCCTTTACTCTTCTGGTGTTGATCATAACATGGAGTTTCGTCCTGTTGTTGATGATGAAAACCATCCCAATTCCAACCGCTTGCCCAAGTTCAACTTCCCATCTTATGATGGTGACACTACCAAACTCTGGATCACCCAAGCCGAGGATTATTTTGACATGTATGGGGTCCCTGTTCGATTGTGGGTTAAGGTCGCGGGCATGCATTTCAATGGGGCGGCCAAACGTTGGATTCAATCCCTCGAACGTCCCACCCACCAGATTCCTTGGCCCGAATTTTGCAATATGTTGCTTGAGCGCTTCGCCCGTGACCAGCATGAATCCCTCATTCGCCAGCTTTTCCACATCCACCAAATTTCTACCGTCACTGATTATGTTGAACGCTATTCAACCCTCTTTGACCAACTCAAGGCTTACACACCCAACCCAGACATGCGTTACTACACCACTCGCTTCATCGATGGCTTGCATCATGATATTCGAGTCGTTGTTGCAATGCACAGACCCCCAAATTTGGATACTGCGTATTCGCTTGCTTTGTTGCAGGAAGAGGTGTCCGCACCACCACCCAAGCTCGAATTCCACAAAGCTGACAGTGGATCAAGCTCCAAGTACCATTACAAGCAGGCCACACCTCGACCTCCTGCTCAAACCAAGCCGGTGGACATTGCACAACCTGGTGCAGCAGTCACAGTTGACAAGCTCTCCAACTTGCGTGCTTTCCGTCGTGCTCAAGGCCTTTGTGATCGCTGCGCTGAGAAGTGGTTCAGAGGCCACAAATGTGCACCCACCATACAACTCCAAGCTATGCAAGAGGTTTGGAACCTGTTCCAATTGGAGGAATTGCCTGAACCAAGCGAAGATCCGGTGGAGCAGTTGAATCTAGCTATTTCTCATGATGCCCACATGGGGTCTCAAGGGCCTCGCACCATTCAGTTTCAAGGATCTATTCAGGGTCTTTCAGTGGTGGTGTTAATTGACTCCGGCAGTTCAGCATCTTTCTTGGCAGAATCAGTTGCTTCTCGGCTACCAGGCCTGCCCCGAACACCGTTAACGGCTTCAGTCAAGATTGCTAATGGCCAACTTTTGCGGTGTTCTTCAGTCATTGTTGATTGTCAGTTTGCTCTCGGCGAGTATCAGTTCACGCACGATCTTCGTATACTACAGCTCGACTCATATGACTTAATTTTGGGGATGGATTGGCTAGCTCGATATAGCCCGATGCAGGTCCACTGGGAATCCAAATGGCTCTCTATTCCCTATCAAGGTTCAAGTATTTTGCTTCAAGGAATTACAGCCCCTCAGCCAGGTGATCTGGTCTTCCAATTGCTGGCAGCAGATCTCTCCAGTCCTCCTTCAGAGACTCCGGCACTCCCCACCGAAATATCAGAGCTCCTGCTGCAGTTTCCTGAGGTTTTCAAAATCCCAGACTCACTGCCACCCAAGCGATCTTGTGATCACGCCATTCCGTTGATCCCTGGAGCCTCCCCAGTAAACATCCGTGCCTATCGGTATCCACCAAGTCTTAAGGACGAAATTGACAAGCAAGTGAAGGAAATGCTTGATCATGGCCTCATTCAACCAAGCACATCACCATTTTCTTCGCCGGTTCTTCTCGTTCGGAAAAAGGATGGCACCTGGCGTTTCTGCGTTGATTACAGATATCTCAATGCCCTGACAGTAAAGTCTGTTTATCCTATACCCATATTTGATCAGCTGGTGGACGAGTTAGGCTCTGCATCATGGTTCTCCATTATTGATCTTTATTCGGGCTACCACCAGATCCGATTACAGCAGGGTGAAGAATTTAAAACAGCTTTCTCTACCCACGCCGGCCATTTTGAGTTCACTGTGGTTCCATTTGGGCTCTCCGGCGCTCCAGGGACTTTTCAAGGCGCCATGAACACAACATTATCACCCTTGCTCCGCCGCTGTGTTGTGGTCTTTTTCGATGACATTCTCATCTACAGTGACTCCTATGCAGAACACCTGCAACACTTGCGACAAGTGCTTCAACTCCTAGCCCAGGACCAATGGGTGGTCAAGTTAAAGAAATGCCAGTTTGCCAAGCAAGAAATTCATTATTTGGGCCACATTCTCAGTTCGCAGGGTGTGCACACGGATCCAACAAAAATTACCGCCATACAGAGTTGGCCAGTACCAGCAAATGTGAGGGAACTCCGCGGATTCCTCGGCCTTGCAGGTTTTTACAGAAAGTTTGTCCGCCATTTTGCCATCATAGCCCGCCCTCTTACCAATCTCCTCAAAAAGAACACCCTCTTTGTGTGGACTGAAGAACATCAAAAGGCCTTTCAAGCCCTGCAGCAGGCTTTATGTTCTGCACCGGTTCTCGGCATACCCAACTTCACCAAAGTGTTTGCCATTGAAACCGATGCCTGCCAAACAGGAGTTGGTGCAGTCTTGCTCCAAGACGGCCATCCACTGGCGTATATCAGTAAACCATTGGGTGTTAAGACACAGGGCCTTTCAACTTATGAGAAGGAATATCTCGCTATCCTCATTGCCGTGGAGCAATGGCGGTCCTACTTGCAATTGGCCGAATTTATCATCTACACTGACCAAAAGGCACTGATACACCTCAACGATCAGCGACTGAATACGGTCTGGCAACAACGGGTTTTCTCTAAACTCTTGGGTCTCACCTACAGAGTGGTCTATAAGAAAGGAAGCGACAATAGTGCTGCTGACTCTCTCTCTCGCCGTCCGCATCCTGAGGAGAGCTGTCGTGCTATTTCTGTTGTCACTCCTCAATGGTGTGCCGACATTGTTCGAGGCTACAGTGCAGACGTCCAAGCCACAAAGTTGCTCACCAAATTGGCCACCAATGCCACTGCTGTTCCAAACTTTGCATTAGTTGATGGCCTTTTGCAGTTCAAACACTGAATCTGGGTGGGTAACAATCCAGTCATGCAACAGCAACTTATTCAGTCTTTGCACAGCTCCCCTCTTGGTGGTCACTCCGGAGTTCCTGCCACAATCAAGCGTGTCCAGTCCTTGTTCGCCTGGCCCGGACTACGGAAACATGTGGAGCAGTTTGTCAAAAGCTGTGCTACTTGTCAACAGGCAAAGCCAGAACGTGTCAAGTACCCTGGGCTTCTTCAACCGCTGGATACACCATCAAATGCTTGGCAAGTTATATCTCTCGACTTTGTTGAGGGTCTTCCCATTTCACATGGTTTTGACTGTATCCTGGTGGTTGTTGACCTCTTCTCGAAATATGCTCATTTCATTGCACTCAAACACCCCTACACTGCTCTATCAGTGGCCAAGATCTTCATGACACAGATCTATCGCCTTCATGGTCTTCCAACAGCAATGGTATCTGACCGAGACAAAATCTTTACAAGTCAGCTTTGGCGAGAGCTATTCCGTTTGGCAGGAGTTGAATTAAGGATGAGTTCTGCATATCATCCACAATCGGATGGGCAAACCGAGCGGGTTAATCAATGCATGGAAACTTTCCTTCGCTGCTTTGCTAATGCAATTCCAACCAAATGGTATGACTGGCTTCATCTTGCTGAATTTTGGTATAACACCTCTTGGCATTCTGCTCTGCAACAGTCGCCTTTCTATGTGCTGTATGGGCAGTCCCCTAGGCAGCTTGGCCTCGACGCCTCGGCAGCTTGTTCTGTGGTCTCTTTAGACGAGTGGCTGCAGCACCGCTCTACAGTTCAAGCTTTGATCCATCAGCATCTTGCTCGCGCCAAAAACAGAATGAAAATGCAGGCCGACAAGAATCGCACTGAGCGCACTTTCAATATGGGTGATTGGGTGTATGTCAAGCTCCAACCATATGTTCAGACATCGGTTGCTCCTCGGGCCAATCAGAAACTTGCTTACCGGTTCTTCGGGCCATACAAAATCGTGAGCAAGATCGGCACAGTGGCATACAAGCTCCAACTGCCTGCTACATCAACAATCCACCCTGTTTTTCATGTGTCTCAGTTGAAGGGCGTTGTTCCAGTCACACAGCCTGTTCGGCCATTACCAGTTACTTTTGATGACTTGCAGGTGCCTCAAAAGGTGTTACAGAAGCGCATTGCTACTGTGGGATCTACTGTTCGGCTCCAAGCTCTCATCCAGTGGTCAGGTCTGCCGGCTTCCATGGCAACCTGGGAAGACGTCGAAGCTCTTCGGCAACGTTTTCCCAGAGCTCCAGCTTGGGGGCAAGCTGGTGCTTATCCAGGGGGGATGTCAACAACACGCCTTCCACTACGGCAGCTCCAAGCTCGGACAACGACGACCCATCAACGGCCCACGACGTTGTCCAGGAACAAGAGCCCAGGCGCGGAGCCCGCAACAGGAGACCGAACCCGAAGGTCCAAGGCCCGGAGTGGGCATGAGCCATAGCTGGCGTTGCCGTGAACCAGGAGGATAAATAGTTCAAGAGAGAAGAGGGAAAGTTTATCAAAACATAGAACAACCAATTACTTGTAAAGCACTCCTCTGTCTATGATGTTTCTGTGCTTCCGATCCCCAAACTCTGTGCTATCCTACCCATAATCCCTTGCTTACAATCCACAAGTGGGAGCTTAATCTCGAGTTCTCGACAAAGGATTATATTTTTTTATATCAAATTAATAGGTCTAAGGATTCCATCCCTCTAAATTAAGACCCTACACGGGTCACCTACTTAATTAATGGAGGTAAAAGTAAACTTTTTTTTGAGGAAATCAGGAGGGGCTTTGATGAGGCAGGATAGTAGGCAGTGGAAATGGCTCATCACAAGACGTAGACATACATGGGCGGGGGTGCTGCGATTCAAGATATGGACTTGCTGCGCCCGGACATTTGATTTGGGTGCCAGCGTTTGGACGCTTCCCGCACAGGGAGGGAACGAATGAATAGTGCGTTGAGCTTATGAGGGAGTGCACCAGTAGTGGTCTCGCGTCGCCCCGGGCGTCGCCCACACCACCCCGGACGTCGTCCACGCTGCTGGCCGCTTCCCACGCGCATCCCATGTGCAACATCCGATCTACTTTTGAAACATCTAAATGCAACAGTTGCAACATACAAAATAAGATAGATGAAACACCTGAAACAAGCGTATGAAACACTTGCAAAAACGTCTGAAAAAACATTTGAAAACCATTACAAACATATGCAACATCCAGATGAAACACTTGCAAACATACGTATAAAACACCTAAAAACACTTGAAACATATACTTGCAACATGTATGTATATGCAACATCTAGATCTACTTTTGCAACATCCAGACAAAACACTTGCAACATTTGTCTGACAGATGAAACATTTGGAACATACACTTGAAACATACGTATATAGCCATTACAACATGTGCAACATCCCGATATACTTTTGCAACATCGATATACAACACTTGCAACATACCTCAGAAACATCTGAAATACTTGCAACATATGCTTTCAACGTAGCATCTGCTTGTTGCTTGGCCGAATGGAGGCTCATCGACATGGAGCTCGACGCCGGCACGAAGCTCGAAGCCGTGGAATGGCGCGGAGATCGCTGGTGTGGAGCTCGTCGCCGACACGAACCTCGGCAGGAGCAGGTGCACGACAGTGACAAGAGGCGCGAGTCCGGGAGTGAGCTAGCGAGCGCCTAGCGCGTCGGGCTCATCATGCCCGGTGCAGGCGGGAGGCGGGGGCACGTGCGGGGGCGGCGCGGGCGAGGACGGGTCCGTCCTGCGAGCAGAGCGAGCGGGTGACGCAGACGGGGGTGGCTTGGGCGAGTGCGGGGTCCGTTCGGACTGAGCACGCCCTATAAGGAGCGTTTCCATTCGAGATATAGAAGTAACCTAAATATTTAATATCTAATCTTTGGTGTGCTTGTCAAAGAAAAAAGACCCTAATCTTTGCGTTATATTTTCTATATTTATCTTGTCGGTGGAAAATAGTCTTGCACTATAGTTATGGCAATGTGAAGTGTTTTAGAGAAGAAATTTGGATTGCCACATTAGAATTCACACCAAATTAAAGGCATCTCCACGGCACACATATTGTGTGTGAGAGTGTGAGATTAGGGATGCGTATTTACCGTGCACAAAATGCAACGGTGCTGTCGATTTTGGGTATATGTCATGATGTCAACCAGTCTCTCCCGTCTCGATCCTCATGCTTGGCAAGCGGTGTCATCTAGTTTCCTAAACTTCTAAAGTGATATCTGTGGATCCCTAAACTTGGCAGGCGGTGTCATCTAGATTCCTAAACTTTTAAGGTGATCACCGCAGTTTCCTAAACTTGGCCGGTGGTGTCATCTCAGTCCCTAAACTTTCAAGGTGATCACCGCAGATCCCTAAACTTGGCAAGCGGTGTCATCCGTATCCAAAAATGATCTACCTACCTAGTCTATAAGCTGGCATGGCACGCTAACGGTACGTTAGGTGTGGATCCAACATGTGTCAATTAATCAATTATTATTTATATAATATTTATCATGAAGATATAAGTTATATAAAATAATTTACATCAGCAAAAAAATAAATTAAAGTATTAAAACAATTTACAACATCAAATATATTAGGTTTAAACTAAAATAGAAAATAGTAAAATTAATTTAATATTTATGTATCATTAAGAAAATATATTAAAATTCCTATAGTATTAAAAGTTTTCTCTATTAAAAGTTATTTATATTTTAGTATTATTTTAAAAAATTTAATAGTAGTATTATTGAAGTAATTTTTCTCTATTATTAATACTATAATACTATAATACTATACTACTTTTAATAGTAGTTTTATAGTATTAGAACTTTTAATAATAGTATTATAGTATTAAAAGTTTTAATAATAGTGTTATAGTATTATAGTATTAATAACAGAGAAAAGTTACTTCTATAATACTACTATTAAAACTTTTAGAATAATACTTAAATTAGATGTAACTTTTAACAGAGAAAACTTTTAATACTATAGGTAACTTTTAATATTATTACATTTGAATAGGGATAACACTGCTTGCCAAGTTTAGGGACCTGCGGTGATCACCTTAAAAGTTCAGGGACCGGGATGACACCGCCGGCCAAGTTTAGAGACCTGTGGTGATCATCTTAAAAGTTCGGGACATAGATGACGCCGTCTGCCAAATTTAGGGACTCATAGATATCACTTTACAAGTTCAGGACCGACGGTGAATTTTGCTCTCATCAATAGGTTCGACCAACACCAGCAAGCTCCCTCGCTGCAAAATGGGACCAGCTAATGTCGGACATAAGGATGGCAGCGGATCGGGTTCGGGGCGGATATCTACGGGTTTCGGGTCCTGCGGGTTCGGGTTTGGGGATGATTTCTCACCCACGGTTTTCGGGTTCGGTTTCGGGTTTGGTATCGGGTTTGGTTTTCCACCCGTGGATATTCAATGAATATCCGAAATAAATCATTTGGAATTAAAACTCATGTTTTATAATTTGCTAATAATAACTTGTTTACTTAGATTATTAAATCTATTCAAAATTGACTCATGAAAATATTTATTATTTGTTGTCTCTTATTTATACATGTGAATATGTGTATATTTATCCGCGGGTTTCGGGTATCCATTCGGGTTTCGGGTATCCGTTTGGTTTTCGGGTATCCGCGGGTTTGGTTTTGGTGATGAATTATCACCCGAATCGGTGTTCGGTTCGGATTCGGGTTTTGGTTTTAGGTGTACGGAGACTCCACCTGATCTGAACCCGACCCGTTGCCATCCTTGGTCGGACACTAGTGTTTACCTCAATATACAATCCATGCGGCCTATGTTCTCTCCGGTCAATTCCCATTTCTCCTCCAACCTCGCGACGGACTTAGTTTTCACTTTTCAGAGAAACCACCGTCACCCTCCTTGCCCGTCGCCATGTGACTCCTCTACAATTAAGGGTGTACGTTGTAGTCAAGCTTCGGTGATTGAACTCAAAATGACTCTTAGTTTCAATTGAATCGCACCCTCTGTTCATGTTTCTTGGTTTCAGAAATTCCCATCTTAGCTGCAGCACCTATCATGCTTAAATCTGCGGAGAGCATATCTGTCTCCGCTGATAAACATGGTGTTTCTAGTCAATCCTACACCCTTCGAATTTGCGGGATATGAACTTATGATGATTCTTATTCTCCTTTCCAAAGCACTAAATTAGTACTTTGGACAGTTTGCTGCTGGACATGCTCGACATCCCAGCATGGTACGGGGAAGCACCAAATCCTTGTGAAACATTTAGTGAGCTGGATGAAGTTATAGCAACGGATATTGACCAGGATCTAATGGGATTAGGACAGTTTGCTCGCTATCGCCCTCACTCCCCTCCTCCGCCCCCCCCCCCCCCCCCCCCCCACACCCCCGATGCTGGCACCCATGCTTCCATCCACCGCAGCCAACGTCGATGCCCCAGCGAGCCTCGACATTGCAGAGATGGACGACCATATGCCATCTCGCCCCTGTTGACCCCGACACCCTCGTCTGCTTGATTATGCATAAGGTAAGGAGTTGTGCAATGGGAGGTGGAGCTGCGTCTAGGTTGGAGCCCCATCTATGAGTTTGTTGTTTCTTCCTTGTCTAGGTGGTTCATGTGTGTTCAAAGGATTTTTGTGAATACATTAATACTGATGATACTGCACAATCCTTGATAGAAGGTTGGACCTATGCATCTATGTATTTAATCGCTACTCCCTTCATCCCAAAATAAAAAATCTAGCTTCTCGAGGACTCGGACATTTTTAAGTTTGACCAAATAATAAGTATCATTAGATTAGTAGTGACAACATATATTTTTATAATAAATTTATTTTGAGATACAAATACTAATACTATTTTCTATATACTTAGTTAAAATTTAAAAAAATTGTCTCGTCGAAAACGTGACGTGCATTTTTTTATTGTGGGTCTAGAGGGAGTAGATGGTTACCGTGTTTACACTTGACAAGCCGTGATTTAATTTGTCGCCAAGTGCGGTGGTGCAGCGCCTTTTTCACTTTTAGGCTGTCAGTTGGGGAGGCCTCTATTTTTGATGAGAAAGAAAGGCCCCCAGTTTGGCCTGATCCTACGTGCGCGCGGCACATCGAATAATATCGGTCAGTTGTATAGTTGATTGATTCGTTGATTTCAAGTGTGTGTGTGAACCTGGAACTACTCCTGCCTCCTGGTACATGCGTGACGTCACAAGATTACCCTGCATTGCAAGTCAAACTGGACCTGTGAGTCCTTGGAAACAAACATGAAATGTTCCGCCAAACGCTAAACGACATTGTCGTTTCATCAGTTGCCCATCCAGCAAAGAATGAAGGCTGGGGTATTGTTAATATATTCCCTTTTCTAAAAAAAAATTCAGCAAAGAATGAAATCATAACTATAATTCATTCAAATAAAAAACAAAAATGGTACCTAAATTCTCTGAAGATAAAATCTATTTATTGGTCCTCTACTTAGAGCTATTTGATCTTATTTGTTTCTTTTTTAATGTGTTATTGCTTGTTATTATCATCATATTATTTACTTAAATTATTATTTTGTGATATTAGACCACGAGATGTCCTGAAAGGAAAATGATTCGTCGAGTGCCACATAGCTATAACGGATCATTGGACACTGTATACTGCAGCCAAAGACTGGGCTTCACAGATGATCCGTAGCCTGCAGGGTGCTACACAGGTACACCATAGGGTGACCACTTTGGGCCTGTTTCACCGTTTGTTTCCCTGGTCTTGCCCGGCAAGGCCGATTGGCCTGGCTAAGGCCAGCTCAAGCCCGGCTCGTGTGGAGTCAGACTAAGTTAAGATTGTGCTTGATAGGATGTACAAATGGATAGGACCACCTTGCATTCAGAATATGGTACCATTTCATCGAGCACGTGCTTGGCACCGGCTTTGACAGGTATAGTTTTCCAAACGGGCCAGGCCCGCTGGGCCGGCCCAGGCACGACACGAGAAAGCACGGCCCAGGCACGGCCCGGCCCGGCAGCCTGCGTGCCCGTGCCTGGCACGACCTGCACCCGTGCCCGTGCCTGGGCCGCCATTTTGGCCCATGGGCCAGCACGGGCACGACACGGCTGAACGGCCTAGCCCGCCTGAGGCACGGGAAGTTGACAGCAGCCGTCGGATCCTCGCCCCGAATGATCTGAGCCGTCCGCCATTTAGGGTTGGAGAGGCTGGTATATAAGCCGCCCCACCGGCCTCACTCTCATTCCTCCCCAACCCTAAATCATTTCCACCCGCTGGCCGCCGCTGCGCTGAGAGCGAATCGCTCGCCTCTCGCCCTCTCCGTCATCTCCGTCAGGCGTCAGCCGTGGCGAAAGGAGAGCAGCAGGGGCGAGGGCGACGGCGGCTCGCCGTCGTCCCCACCCCTTCGTCTCGGCCTCCGGCAGCGGTAGCGGTAGCTACGGAGCCGGAGCTCCGACGAAGCAGGTAAGCTCCCAACATCTTCTCGTCCTCTGTTCTTCTCATCCGCATCTATTCTTCTCTAACCCTCTATTCTCCTCTATTGAAGGTCTGCTGATCCGCTGCTGCTCGGATCTGCTGCTCCTTCTCCGTCGCCGCCGCCGACTGCGAGGTAAGAAACCCTAACCCTAGCTCTGATCTGTCTTCCTCTTCTTCTTTGCTTCTGATCTGAAATCTTCTTCTTCCTCTATTCTAATCTTCTTCTTTTGGCAGCTGTTTGAGGCTAAGGCTAGGGCCCGCGAGGAGGAAGCCGGCCGCTCCCTCTGTCTCTGTCTCCTCTGTCTCTGTCTCTGAGATGGAGACAGAGGCTAGTGTGACTGCCATGGCCGAGGAGATGGAGAGGGTGCGCGACCTCCCTGGTGAATCCGAGGACGACGACATGGGCGAGGACGAGGCCGAAGAGCTCTTCGGCCGTGGAGCTGTAGCTAGTGGAGGAGCTGCCGCAGAGGACCCCATCGACCTTGAAGGTGAAGGAGATGGTGCTGGTGCAGAAGAAGACGGTGAGAACGCCGACGCCGACGGCAACGATGTATCACGGCCCTCTACATTTGATGTCTGGGAAGATTTCCAGAAGCTCTTCAAGATGGGTCCCAAAGGTAAGAAGATCAGGTATGGCGCTATCTGCATCCATTGCAAAAAGAGGTACTCTGGTAGATCTTCAGGTGGCACTGGCCACCTCCGTCGTCATAGGGATAAATGTGCTAAGAGGAGGGAGAAAACTAGGGGGTTTAGTCAAACTCAGATTTCTTTTAATCCTGATGGTACTATGCGTAATTGGGATTACTGTCCTATGCGTGCTCGTACTGAACTGTGTAGATTGCTTTCTAGGGTAGATCTTCCTATCAGCTTTAGTGAATCTGCTGCATTTGAGGATTACATTGTTAATGCTCATAATCCTAAGTTTCAGGTTGTCTCTACACAAACCACAACTAGAGACTTAGCCAAAATGTTTTTTTATAGGAAGAGTAAGCTTGTTGAGGTACTATCTTCTGATGCTGTTAACTGTGTGTGTCTTACCTCTGATATATGGTCTGGCAAAGCTAAAGAGGATTACCTTAGTGTTGTTGCTTATTATATTAACTCTGATTGGCAACTAGAGAAGAGGGTTCTTAGTCTTGTGCTTATTGACTGTTCCCATAATGGACAGAACATTGCTGATAGAGTTGCATATGTTCTTGGTGAATATGGTGTACTTGAAAAGGTGTTTGCTGTTACTTTGGACAATGCTTCATCTAATGTTGCTGCCATGCGTATGCTTAGACCTATTCTATCTAAATACCTTGGTCTTGAGGTCCCTTTAGAGGATCCAAGACATCCTGAATCTGTTGTTACTACTATGTTCTTGCATCAGCGTTGTGCATGCCATATAATCAACCTGATTGTTAAGGAGGCACTTGATTATCTTAAACCTTTGATTGAAGTTTTTAGAACTGCAATATCATTTCTAAACTCATCTAACCAGAGAATTGCAGATTACTGATGTTTACAATAAGTATGAGGAGAAATATGGAGTTGTTAGGTTGAGGAGGACTGTCCCTCAATACCTGTCTGGTAAGAAAAGATCTACCTGGGATGAAATATATGATGATGATGATTCTTCTGGTGGGAATACTTTAATGCTGCATTCATCTCTTAATCTGTCTAGAGACACATCTGCTACTGCTTTGCTGCATGCTGCTACTTCTACAACTTCTAATTCTTCTGAACTTGTCTCATACTTGGACTGTGACACTGTTAGCCAGTTAGATGATTCTTTTGACATCTTGAGATGGTGGCATGAGCACAAACTAACATATCCAGTGCTGTCCATCATGGCTAAAGATGTTTTAACTGTTCCTATGTCTACCATATCATCAGAATCTACGTTTAGTATGACTGGCAGGATCATCGAAGAGCGGCGGAGGAGGCTGAAGCCGGAGACGGTGGAGTGACTCACCTGCATCAAGGACTGGGAGTTGGCGGAGACAAGGCTACAACATAGTGTGGAGGACAAGGAGCTTGAAAAAGAATTTGAAGACCTCTATCTTGATTAGTGCTCCTGGCGCCAAGGTAAATGTAAATCCCTAACTTCCTCTTCTTCTTTTGCTAACTAGTTATAATCCTAATGTTGTTCTTCTTTTGCAGCTGGCCAGCAGGGAGCTTAAAGCTTGAAGCTATGAAGCATTAGTCTTCATCTTTAGTACTTTAGTTAGTGTTTACATTTTGCTTGAACTTGGTCTGTAATATGAGAACTTGGACTGTGAACTGTGATGTAAGAACAATGAACTTTTATGGAGCTTGGCTGTACTCTTTTCCTGCCTAGGGTTTCTCACAAGGGTGAGTTTTACCTAGGTAGGTTTTTAATGAGGCAGCCATTGCACTAAGCTCCCAATATAATCATTTTGTTATCTATTGTGTCATTTTCTTCAGGTAATCTAGTTGGTAGGTACTTAACTTGATTCTGTCATTCTGTGAACTGTGGTAATTTGATTGTGGCTTAGTGCCTAGGTCGGCACGGGCACTGCAGTGCCACCGTGCCTGGAGGCACGGCACGGCACGGTTAAGTGCTGATAGGGCCGTGCCTGGGCCGCGCGTTGGGCACGGCGGCACTATCAGGCACGGCACGGCGTGCCGCCGTGCCGACCGTGCCCGTGCCTCGCCGTGCCGTGCCCAATCGTGCCCGTGCCCGTGCCGTGCCGGGCGGCACGTTTGGAAAACTATATTGACAGGGGCCGCAGTGCTAGCGAGGAGCTCCAGCGAGAGCTGAGAGAGGTGCCTTGGCGGAGAGATGGTGGCACGGGCAGCAGGTTGGCGCCTGGGCCTGGTGCCAGCGTGCTACACAGGTGGCAGGGCGGGTGGCGACGCCGCGGCGAGGAGTTCGCCTCGTCCCCGGCCATGGTGTCCGCCTAGCTCCGACCATTGCGCTCCCCGCTCGGCTCCGACGATGGGGAAGTCATTGCATCATTGTCGCGAGGCGATGTGTGGCAGCAGCCACAGGAGGCTGTTCGTAGGGTGTTGAGGCAGTGCGGGGCGATGGGAAGCTGTTCGTAGGGTGTTGAGGTGGTGCGGGCCGACGGGCGGCACCCGATCTTCCCTCTGGCACCAGAGTCGGCGTACGGGCTCACGTGGTGGAGACGGAGGCGCGTGGTGGAGATAGAGCGAAGGCGCTGGGAAGGAAAGGAAGGGGCGTGCGGGGATACGGCGGTAGCAGTGGGTAGGTGATAGAACCCAACACCTCATGCCCAATCGAGCCAGGCTAAAAAAACAGATTCTTTTTTTCGTTTGCTTTAAGCACCGTGCGGGCCTAGCTCCTTTGGCGCAACCAGGGGAACAAACACGATGACTGGGGCTGGCTCATGCACTCGTGCAAGGAAATAAACACGCCCTTTGTTCCTCGTGCGAAGTCATTTTTTATGATCATACGAATCATAACTTTTTTTCTAATATATCTACTAACATCATAAAAAGAAACATATTTCGTTGTGAATTGTGATAAACATTTTGGAACTTTGATGATTATTGCAATAGCACTATAGCTTCGAACACGGATATTGCGCGAGCGACCCCCGTGACCCACACATGCGCCCACGCTCGGACAGCCTACTGCATGCGCCCGCAGCCTGCTGGTCGCCATGGTCAAAGGCTAACCTTCACATGAGGAAAATCTAAAGTATAATATGTTTTGGAAAAAGTCTACATCACCCCCTAAAGTATGGGGTGGTGTCTAATTTACCCCCTCAAGTATGAAACGGTCTAATTTACCCCCTGAACTTTCCAAAACCGTCTACTTTACCCTCTGGGGCAGTTTTGGACGGCGGTTTGCTACAGTAACCATGTTTTTGCTACAGTAACCAAATCTTTAAAAAATCATAGTAAATCACAGAAAAATCGTAAAATGGAAAATCCAATTTTGTTGGACTCCACGTGAGTAGATCTACACAATGAACATATAATATCGTATGCTTTAGTACAAAATTTTTGCTGTAGCTTTAAATTTATTAGAAAATCCTAATAAATTTAAAGCTATAGCAAAAATTTTATACTAAAGCATACCATATTATATGTTCATTGTGTAGATCTACTCACGTGGAGTCTAACAAAATTGGATTTTTTATTTTACGATTTTTCTATGATTTACTATGATTTTTTTAAGATTCAGTTACGGTAGCAAAACCATGGTTACTGTAGCAAACCACCGTCCAAAACTGCCCCAAGGGGTAAAGTAAACGGTTTTGGAAAGTTCAAGGGGTAAATTAGACCGTTTCATACTTGAGGGAGTAAATTAGACACCACCCCATACTTCAGGGGATGATGTAGACTTTTTCCAATATGTTTTTGAGGGCATTCTCTAGCCTCTACCTCCACCATGCTCCCGCATGGTTAATTTCAAATCAAGTAAATTAATATTATGCCCAAAAGATGTTAATGTACACTTAAATAAATTGTAGTAGGGGTCCTCTTAGTAGGCAAAAAAATCTTCTTTTGTGTTCTGCAATTGAGACCAAATCACTACCATAATAAAATATTTATCTTGGCACCATTCATAAAGTTTTTTTTTGTCTTTTGTCTTAGGAAGGGCTGGCGCCTAGATGTCCGGCCGCAGGACTCGTTCGGACGCTGCTCCGACACCTGCGCCCGTATCGCATCCCACGCCCCCGTGTCCCGCATCCCATCCCACACCATCGCCTGCGTACGAATGCAACACTCTGGACGACCCCTACCCCATTGCCAACGCCAACGCCGAGGCATGATGGAGGAAATGAAAGGGAGGGGAGGGAGGTGAGAGGAGAGGGTGAGGCGCGCCACGAGAGGTAGGAGCCAAAGCCCTGTGGCAGGCCGTTGTCCGACAGCCACCGACGGCATTGCAACATGTGCAATACCCGATCAACTTTTGAAACATCCAAATAAAATATTTGTAACATACGTGTCGGCCCCTCATTTCGAGAGTCCTAGATGCATCAGTATTTGCGCTAGGATCACGCACAAGTATGCACAAAATACAGGAATGGCACACAGATATATGTAATAAAAGTTCTGAGCTTTATTGATATCTATAATAAGTAGAGTTTTACAACGACGGCCCGAAGGGCGCAAACAGGGGTTACATATCTAACGGATGACTCTGCTGGGAAACAACATTTTATTACATCATGGTGGTCTCTAGTACGGTACTATTATACAACATAGCGACTTCCTAATTCACAGGCAAGCTCGAGCGTAGTCGAAACCCTAGCTTCGATGTCTGTTGACGGTCGATAACTACTAAAATAAACTAACAACTAAACATGGAAATGGACATAAATCAACACCAAACATAGGAATAGGGTTTACACTGATAGAATTTCATGAGTTTTGGTGAATCTGTGTTTCGTAGGTGGTTATCAGGCAAAGAGCAAGGATGGACCCATATGTAGGGTTAAAATTCATAATTTTCCGCGGTACCAACTTAAGAAGACTCTAGAAGACACGAGAAGGTGACCCGCAAAAGGAGGGGCCCACCTGCCACAGAGGACGGGCGGCCACCCTAGGCCTAGGTTGGCCGACCTGGCCTGGGCCCGCTTGTCAGCCGCCTTTGCACGATGATCTCCATCGCTCATTTAAGTCGGTTTGATCCAATGGTGACGAATAAATTTGACGCGGATCGATGATGTGGCAATTTCTTGCTCTCTACTCCACCCAGGGCTATATAAGGAGACCCCCCTCAGCCCTAGGGGTCATATCTCTACATGTGCTACAATTCTAGGGTTTTAAATTCTCCTCCACATTGTAGTAGTATGCCTCTAGATGAATACCATCTAGTTGCAATCTAGAAAATAGAGACAGAGAGAGAGGAGAGAGCTTCGGAGGAGCCGGATCTGTCGGATCTTCTTCGACTTTGGACAACTACGGATTCGTCTCATCTTTAAGTAATCTCCAGGTTCTTCATTTATATTTCTAAGTTCTTTATTTGATTAATCTCAGTTCTTACTTTATTTTGCTTACGGGATCTCCGCTCATATTGAGTGCTCTAGTCCTAAGATCTGGATTAGAGTAGTAATCATTAGTGTAGACGCGGTGTCTAGGCTAGTGTTTACCTGAGTTTGCGCCTAATCCTCCGGTTAGTTGTGGTAGCTACAGAGGTGACAGCTCTATAGATTATTATAATTCACCACGTTAGGGTTGGTGTTTCGTAGAGCTTTTTGGCAGCCTTCCCACAATCACCCTTTTCCCAGCATTTTTTCAAGGATCGAAAAGGTACTGCTACTCCAAAGTAAGTGAAGTACAGTGAGCCTGATCTTAGTTAGATAGAATCAACATAGAAAACTTTAGATAGTTCCTCTCTACCTACAAAAACATGTTTACCTTTTTTTCTTAGACGTTCTTGATTCTCTCTAGTGCACTTCACGTTCCTCGTGGAAATCGATACTTTGGAATACTCCTGAGTGAAAGCTACATCGGTATCTGTGTGCTTGCGGATTTTTCTGTGTGGGTTAACAAATACCAACAAGCTTTCTGGCACCATTGCCGGGGAACGGTAGCTGTGCTAGTTTTGAACCAAGTTCGTCCGTTTACCTTTTTAACCACCACATGGATTCCACTCTTATATTTAAATACTCCACTCCAAAGGGCAATTCATTGGAGCCTCCACCATCATCACACCCCATTCTTACAGATGGCTATGAGCTTCGTCCTGCTTTCATAGCCATGGTTCGGGAGTAATCCTTCTCTGGCATAGAAGATGAAAATCCTTACACCCACCTTAGGGAATTTGAGCAACTATGTTCTTACCTCACTATTGCTGGCATGACACAGGAGACCATTAAATGGAAACTGTTTCTGTTCTCCCTTTTGGGTACAGCGAAATAATGGTATGCTCATACCGTAGGAGGATTTAATGGAAATTGGGATGAACTTCGAGATAAATTTTGTCTTGCTTTCTTCCCTTTGTCTCGAATTGCCGCTCTGCGAATAGAAGTTCTTACCTTTCAGCAAAAGGAGAAGGAGACATTAGGAACAGCTTGGGCTAGGTTCAAAAGCCTTACCAATTCCGGTCCAAACCTTTCCTTGCCTAACAACGTCCTTTTATATCACTTCCATCTTGGCCTTCGCAAGGAAGATGCTCTCCACGTCGACATAGCTTCAGGAGGTTCATTCTCGCACAAAACCATTAGTGAAGGGAAAGCCATTCTAGAGAAAATCCTTGAAAACACCCCCTATACAGGCGTTTTTGATGAGTTTCCTGAAGAAGAAGTCGAGCCAAGCCCCGACCAACAAGAGGAGGCATACACAACCGAATCCAAACCTGAAATTCCTTCAAATCCTTCTAATAATTTGGTTGCCGAAGAACCTCCCACTAAGGGAATAGACCACACTTTAGAAGATGATGAAACCAGTCCTCCCTTGTTCCCCTTTGAAATCAAAGGAGATCTTTTTGAAGATTTTGGTAATGCCTCAAAATTACCAGTCCAAGTGAAGCCTCTGGTGCACTCTACACCACTTGAGGATGACGATGGTCCACACAATGATGCCTTCCTTTTATAACACATCAAAGGACTTTTGGCCATCATGATCCGTGAGTGGTTGGCAGAAATGGAGCTATCAACTAAGGTAGCCCGAATCATTGCCCCCTCAGATGTCCTAACTTGCATCCTTAAGAAAACAACCATAGAGGCTCACTATAGTCCTACCGTTGGGATGAACATTATTTCAAAAGCTTTGGCTGAAAAACTTTACCCCAACAAGTCTGTGATCCCATCTCATAAGCTTCTAAGAATTCCTTCTGGAGTTACTCTAGAAAGTTATGGGGTCATGAGGTCTATTCCTTTGCAAATAAGAGGCACCGAGTACCGTCTAGATTTTCATATCTATGACATCTCGAATATGTCTCTCTTGATTGGTGTACCTTTTGGACACTCTTTCAAGAACAACCAAATCAGGGTCTCTTAAATTTAAAGCTAGGAAGTTCTCCTATCGTCGTATTGCTTGCATGCTCAAATAACGCGATAGTAGAACCCAAACCCGAACAAGACCCTATTGAGGAAGTCTTAGTAGCATCTCTCGAAGACATGGCCCAACCAGTTCTTGATGATGAACACTTCATTCTAGAAGAGGAAGAGTTGGCAGACCCAGTTGAGCTAGATCCAATGGAGGTGCCATCACAACCCTCAGTTGAGCTAAAACCCCTTCCTTCAGGCTTGAGATATGTCTTTTTCAATAATAATCGAGAAACTCCTATCATCATAAGTGACAAGCTTTCCCAAGAAGAAACCCATAAACTTATCACTGTTCTAGAAAGACATAAATGGGCTATAGGCTACTCACTTCAAGAACTCATAGGGATTAGTCCTGCTCTCTGCACTCATCGTATCCCTATCGATCCTGATTCTACACCTTCAAGGGAGCCACAGCGGAGACTTAACAACATTATGTGAGAGGTTGTTAAGAAAGAGGTCATTAAGCTTTTGCACGCTGGGATTATTTATCACGTGCCACATAGTGAGTGGGTCAGCCCTGTCCAAGTTATGCCAAAGAAAGGAGGAATGATGGTTGTTAGGAACGAGAAGAACGAACTCATTCCTCAACGAACTGTCACTGGGTGGCGGATGTGCATTGACTACCGAAAACTTAACAAGGCCACTAAGAAGGATCACTTCCCATTGCCATTCATTGATGAGATGTTAGAATGTCTCACGAACTATTCCTTCTTTTGTTTCCTTGATGGGTATTCCGGATATCACCAAATCCCGATCCACCTTGATGACCAAAGTAAGACCACTTTCACATGCCCGTATGGAATTTACGCATACCGACGAATATCGTTCGGATTATGCAATGCTCCCGCTTCTTTCCAACGGTGCATGATGTCCATTTTCTCAGACATGATTGAGAAAATCATGGAGGTGTTCATGGATGACTTTACCGTCTATGGCAAAACCTTCAACGATTGTCTTGAGAATTTAGACAGTCTTACAATGGTGTGAAGAAAAGCACTTAGTCTTGAACTGGGAGAAATGCCATTTTATGGTTTGGGAAGGTATTGTGCTAGGACACAAGGTGCCCGAACGTGGGATAGAAGTGGATAAAGCAGAAATTAAAGTCATTGAACAACTTGCACCTCCCATAAATATGAAAGGCATTCGTAGCTTTCTAGGCCATGCAGGGTTCTATAGGCGTTTCATCAAAAACTTTTCCCAAATCGCTAGACCTCTGACTAGCCTTCTAGCTAAAGATGCACCTTTCATCTTTAATAATGAGTGTCATAAAGCCTTTCAAATTCTCAAGAAGGCACTCATTTCAATTCCAATCATTCAACCACCTGATTGGAAGCTGCCCTTTGAGATCATGTGTGACGCTAGCAACTTTGCTGTTGGGGCCGTTCTTGGCTAGACAAAGGATAAAAAGTACTATGCTATATTCTATGCTAGCAAAACCTTATTCGGACCACAACTCAATTATGCTACCACTGAAAAAGAGTTGTTGGCTGTTGTCTTTGCAATAGACAAGTTTAGATCTTACTTAGTGGGGGCAAATGTAATTATTTATACAGACCATACTGCTCTTAAATACCTCCTCACTAAGAAAGATGCTAAGCATTGGTTAATCCGATGGATTCTCTTACTCCAAGAATTTGACATAGAAATAAGAGATAAGAAAGGAGTAGAGAACTCGGTAGTTGCTCACTTGTCTAGGCTGCAATATAAGGAAACACATGAGTTGCCCATTAATGACTATCTTAGGGATGACACACTCCTCAAGGTAACACACTCCGACCCTTGGTACGTGAATATTATGAATTATATGGTTGCAGGTTATGTACCACCAGGGGAGGATAAGAGGAAACTCAAGTATCAAGCTCGTTGCCACTTGTGGGATGATCCATATCTCTATCGAGTTTGCTCTGATGGATTGCTACGGAGATATGGTCCAATGGAAGAAGCCATAAAAATCATGGACAGATGTCATGCATCACCCTATGGAGGACATTATGGAGCATTCCGTACACATGCTAAAATTTGGCAAAGTGGATTCTTCTGGCCAACGATGTATCAAGATACAAAGGAGTTTGTCAGAAGATGTGCCAGATGCCAAAAGCATGGAAACATTAATGCTTGCGATGCAATGCCACTTCGGAACAACCTTCAAGTGGAACTGTTTGATGTCTGGGAAATTGACTACATAGGACCATTCCCAAAGTCTGGAGATGTTGAATACATCCTGGTGGCAGTGGACTACATTTCTAAATGGGTAGAAGCATTACCATGTCGAGCTGCTGATTCCAAGCATCCTAAGAAGATGTTCCATGAAGTGATATTCCCAAGATTTGGAACACCTCGATTAGTCATAAGTGATGGAGGATCACACTTTATCGACAAGACCTTTCGAAAGTTTCTGGTAGAATCTGGAGTCAAGCACAACATTGCAACTCCATACCATCCTCAAACAAGCGGTCAAGCTGAAACATCAAATAAGCAAATCAAGAACATTCTACAGAAGATCGTAGATGAGATGGGGAAGAAATGGAAGTACAAGCTTCATGATGCATTATGGGCATATCGAACTGCATACAAAACACCCATAGGTATGTCACCTTATCAGCTTGTATATGGTAAAACATGTCATTTGCCTATTGAATTGGAATTCAGGGCTCATTGGGCAATCAAGAAATGGAACATGGATCTTCATCTAGCTGGCAAGAATCGTCAGATGCAAATATCTGAGCTGGAAGAATGGAGAGAAAAGGCTTATCATAACTCTAGGATTTATAAAGAGAGAACCAAAAGATGGCATGATAAGATAATCAAGCACAAGGAGTTCAAGTCTGGAGACAAAGTTCTACTATTCAACTCAAGAGTGAAGCTTTTTGGTCATAGGAAACTTCGAAGCAAATGGAAAAGACCATTCAAAGTGATTGAAACCTCATCACATGGCGCTATCACAATCCAAGATGATGAAGGTAACACATTTAAAGTAAATGGTCAACGTTTGAAAGTTTTTCTTGAACCTCAAAACTTAGAAGAAATTGATTTGATTGAATTCTTGCAATTTAATGATCCAATCTAAAAAAACTCAATCTTGTTTTAATTTCATTTTAAGTTTAATTCTGTAATTGAATAAAATTTTGACTCTAGTGTTTCTCACCAGAAGAGTCCCTTGTGTTTTCACTATTTTCTGTCTGTGGGTTAAAGCCAAGTATAGTTTTGAAGAAGTGTGGGGGACGTGCCAACTCCCGTTGACAAGTAGAACAACATGAACTGGTGAAGGAGCATGCACACAACTTCTGGAATTCGGTTTGATTCTCTTTCATTTGTTCATATGCTTACTCTTTGTTGCGCACTTCTTTAAACATGCACATTAAGAAAATAGAAGAACTAAGATTTACACTTAGAGTTAAAATTTTGAAGGTGAATATGAATATAGTTCTTTAAGATTGGCATGCATAATGTTTATTCCTTACATATACTTGTTGCTTGTGGGAAAAATATTTATAGGACAATCATATTGACTAAGTTGTTGTGGAGTGTGATATAGTTCTGGCTTAGAAACCCTACCTGTTCTAGTCAAGGTGCTTGGAAAATTTGTTTTTGAAAAATATTATTAAATCATAGTGTCACACACTCCTCATTGGTGATAAATTCCTACTAGAGTCATATATAGGATAGAAGCTTTCTACATAGGCTGCTTACTTTGTGTTGAGTCTTGTCAAGCCTTGTTGACCCTTGTTGAGAGATTTATCATGCTCCCAAGATCAAGATCACGTACACACCACATATATCTGCTGCTCCTACACTGGGAGTACGCAAAAACATGCCTTCCATCCAAAATTTTATTCCTACACTGGGAGCAGACTAAAAAAATTTATAGGACTCAATTGAATAAATGCTCCAAGTTCTTAATTTCTCTCTCAAAGTTTTGTTGCGAGCAAGAGACATGGAATATGCAAAAATATGTCTTAAAAAAGAAAGTATTAGAAAAAATGGACAAGTGTCCAAAAGAAGAAAGAAAAAAAAGATAGCTCATGATCTCTATGCTCATGCATAAGTTTTCAAAAAGAGAGACTCGTTTTAAGGAGCATAGTAGAATTATGTTAGCCACTATATATCCACACACATGCACATCTTAATCTAAGAGTATGACACTCAGTGTTAGCCTAAACGTTAAACGGTGAACGGTCGGTCACCCATCGTTTAGCAAAAAGTCGGTATACACGGCCGTTTAAACGACCTTTTAAACGGTTGAAACGGTTTTACACGGCTTTACACGGCTAATTGGCCTACACGGTTACCCATCGAGTAGCGTTTACACGCCGTGTAAACGGCCTACACGGCCGTGTAGGCGAACAGTGATGACACTTCTCTCCTATGTATCCGAGATTCAACTTGACAACATATGCAAGGTAAGTATGCTACATCCTTTCCATACCCAAAACTCCACATAAACCTTGTAAAGATAGGATGAAAAAGAAGGCAATGCTACGCCTTGGTAAGGAATTATACACCATTGAGCGACTAAGAGTACCATTTGAGGAGTATAAAGTACGCTATACATTTCTTGTGAAAACTCTAAAAACTCCAAGTTACTAAGATAAGGATTTGGGAAGATAACTTCGCTTCGAGAGCTATTTCATTTTTCAACCGCTCAAGGAGGTATGCTAGCCACTCCACATATCCCGCGGGTATGAGGAATGTTTTGGAATTAACTATATGCTAGCTCTAATCTTGAATGGCTATGTTTATGATCTTAATCTTTACTTGAGGACGAGCAAAGAACAAGTGTGGGAGAACTTGTTGACGGTCGATAACTACTAAAATAAACCGACAACTAAACATGGAAATGGACATAAATCAACACCAAACATAGGAATAGGGTTTACACTGATAGAATTCCATGAGTTTTGGTGAATCTATGTTTCGCAGGGGGTTATCAGGCAAAGAGCAAGGATGGACCCACATGTAGGGTTAAAATTCATAATTTTTTGTGGCACCAACTTAAGAAGACTCTAGAAGACATGAGAAGGCAACCCGCAAAAGGAGGGGGCCACCTGCCATAGAGGACGGGCGGCCGCCCTGGGACCAGGTTGGCCTACCTGGCTTGGGCCCGCTTGTCAGCCGCCTTCGCACGATGATCTCCATCGCTCATTTAAGTCGGTTTGATTTGATCCAATGGTGACGAATAAATTTGACGAGGATCAATGACGTGGCAATTGCTTGCTCTCTACTCCACCCAGGGCTATATAAGGAGACCCCCCTCAGCCCCAAGGGTCTTATCTCTACATGTGCTATAATTCTAGGGTTTCAAATTCTCCTCCACATTGTAGTAGTATCCCTCTAGATGAATATCATCTAGTTGCAATCTAGAAAATAGGGAGAGAGAGAGGAGAGAGCTTCAGAGGAGCCGGATCTATCGGATCTTCATCGACTTTGTACAACTACGGATTCGTCTCATCTTTGAGTAATCTTCAGGTTCTTCATTTATTTCTAAGTTCTTTATTTGATTAAGCTTAGTTCTTACTTTATTTTGCTTACGGGATCTCCGCTCGTATTGAGTGCTGTAGTCTTAAGATCTGGATTAGAGTAGTAATCATTAGTGTAGACGCGGTGTCTAGGCTAGTGTTTACCTTAGTTTGCGCCCAATCCTCCGGTTAGTTGTGGTAGCTACAGAGGTGACAGCTTTGTAGATTATTATAATTCACCACGTTAGGGTTGGTATTTCGTAGAGCTTTTTAGTAGCCTTCCCCCAACCACCCTTTTTCCAGTATTTTTTCGAGGATCAGAAAGGTACTGCTGCTCCAAAGTGAAGTACATTGAGCCTGATCTTAGTTAGATAGAATCAACTTAGAAAACTTTAGATAGTTCCTCTCTACTCACAAAAACATATTTACCTTTTCTTTTCTTAGACGTTCTTGATTCTCTCGAGTGCACTTCACGTTCCTCGTGGAAATCAATACTCTCGAATACTCCCGAGTGAAAGCTATATCGGTATCCGTGCGCTTACGGATTTTTCTGTGTGCGTTAACAAATACCAACGATGTCCACGTCCTACGATCAGATCTTCGCGTGATTTTCTAGTCCTCTTCATACGCCTCCTCGTCGAAGTCTTGGTCCTCCTCAGTGCCGAAGTCTGTGAGTCAACAACGGGTGAGTACATACGTAATCAGCAAGCCCTAACCATAGGGTGGAAATAGAAGTGGTGTGGTGACATATTTAAAGGTTGAGTCCTAGTGGAGTATTACCATTCCCACTAGTCCCCGAGTTCATATTACGGTTCCCATTTCACAGTTTCATTGCACATAAAAGGTTAAGTATAATCATAGCGTCATCTCCTAGCATCTGCCCATTCCAAGAACGTGGCTATTCGAATAGGTTTAATGAACTCTGTAGAGGTGTACACATTTCCCCACATGATAGGTACCGTTCCTTCCGTGATTAGCGGACCGAACGGACCTAACGAGGCCCTGTACCCGAATGTACGCGACCTTATATGTCCATATAGTCCTACTACGGCTTCTCAGGCTTGGAAAACAATGTGGAAGATCACTTAGCATCCACACCAAAACAACATGGAAGATCACTTAGCATACACGCCTGATCATCCGACTACATAATCCATATCATGGGCTCGAACACGGCCAAAACAATAATCATGGGCTCATACCCAACCATTCATATTGTAACTTGGCTCGTACCTAGCCAATCATAACATGGCTCGTACCCGACCAATCAGATAACAACATGGCTCGTACCTGGCCATTCATACAATAACATGGGCTCGAACGCGGCCAAAATAATCCAAGGGCTTAACATGGAAGATTACCTAGCAACCACGCTAACTGGGCCACAAAAGATCACTAGCATCCGTGCCTGCTCCTGATATTCCGCTGCCTACACCGGCCTCCTAGTACGAACTATACTTCTATCTAACGGGGTATGAGATCAAGTCTACCCATATAGACATGTGGTTATACGTAAATATCTCACTAGGCGAAAGAGACTATGAACCGGTCCTTATGTGATCGAGGTGGGTATCTCCCCACAGGATCCCTCTCTAGGCGATCCTGCCATGGTAATCTACCTCCGCATAGATTACCATTCACTCGCCCCCTATCAGGTTTTAGGTTTACCAAGTTCAAGTTCCAGACATTATTATCCAAAGTTATCACATTACGAAGCTCATAAAATAACAAGATAACCATTTATCTTAAATCAACATAAATCACATAAATACCAAGCTCAAAATAGGATAATAATTCATTACTCAAGATTATGCATAATTAATGGTTAAAGCAAGATGGTAGAAAGGGGGAGCTAGGATTTGCCTTCATTGTTGTCTTCTTCCGATATGTCTACGTAGTCTGGGTCCTCGTTCTCCTGGTAGTCACCTTCGTCTATCGTGCGGAGCTTTTTGTATAAGACTACCATCGAAATGTAGACCAAAAGGAAAAACAAACATAGAACAATATGTTGGCACTAGGGTGAATGCATAGAGCTAGATTTTAGATGAATTATAGAAGTGGTTTCATGCGAAACGGAGTTAGGATGCAATAGTTATGTATTTTAGAAGTTTATCCTATATTTAATCTACTAAGCAATATTTTATATGAATTTTCTAGTGTATGAAAATATGAACTAATTACATGATAATATTCCTTATTTCATCTAGTTATTTTACAAATTTTCTTGGAATTTTTCTATGTCTGGAAAAGGGGTTTATACCCCATGCTGTGCGTGTGTGCTATGCGGGTGTGACTGACTGGTGGAGTTGGCGGTGTGGGCTGCTGACACGTGGGCCAGGGGTGTGTGTCACTGATGTGTGGGCCAGCCCGATGTAGTGAGTGGGACGGAGGGAGCGATGGCGTTTCCGTCGGGTCCCGCATGTCAGAGACAGAGGGGAAACGAAGGGAGTGACGGAGGACGACGACGTCGTGATGTCGGCCTCCGGTGCGGTGGCAAAGCAGGGGAGAGGCCACGGGCTCGCCAGAGCTCAGCATGCCGGTGACGCGGTGCTCCCGTGCTAGTGGTGGAAGGGCGGACAGGGCTCGGGAGGTCACCTTTCTCTCCAATTGACCCAGGAGGCAGCAAAGAGGGGGAACAGGTGGGGCGGCTCCAATGGCGGCGGCGACAGCTCCAATTTGAGGAGAATGAGCCCAACTCGCTACTGGAGGAGGGAGAGGAGGGTTGGAGGGTGAGATGGGGTGCTCTAGCTCCTTGCAGAGCTCAGAGAGCCAGAGATGGTGCCCGAGCCAGCCATGGCAATTCGCCATGCCGAGATTTTTTCTCCAACCTTGATATTTTCTCCTTTTCCACGCGTGCTCGATCTCAAGGCAGTTCGCCACAGTTTGGCCTCGTCCCCTCGTGTCCGGGATTGGGGGAGCTCACTCACGGTGGAGTGACCGTGCGGGGGCATCACGCCGCATGGCCATGGCAGTGTGCCTATCACCGAGATGTTTGGAGGGGAAGAGGGAGAGTGAGGCCAAGAGACTTCGGTGGTGCTCGTAACCTTCTTCACGTGTGCTTGGCAAGGTGGTGTAGCGGTCCCGAGGCTACGGTACCGCGACGGGGTATTCACGTCGACGGCGGGAGGTGGAAGACAACGCTGACTGGCGGGCCCCGCCTATTGGCGAGAAGGGGAGGGGGATGGAAGGGCTGCTGCTGGGCCGGCTGGTCGGGCCAAGGCCGCGGCCTAGTTCGGGGAGAGAGAGGGGAAAGGAGAGGGAGCCCAAGTAGCCTTTTCCATTTTCCATTCCCTTTTCTTTTTCCCAGATTTCATATACTAGGTGTTTGAATGTGTTTGAATTCAAATTTGTAAATGCAAGCATGCAGGGTGTACCACCATATGTTCACAAACAAGCAAACATTCATTCACACAATCAAGTTTTATACCTATGTGAACTATTCCTATTAAACTATTTTCCAACTAGGTTAGGTTGAAACAAATTTAAGCGAAGTTTTAAAAAGTTCAAATTTTTAGAGATTTTTAAATTAGGTTAAAATTCAGGGTGTTACAGTACGTCTATAGACAGATGAAACACTTAAAACATGCATCTGAAACACTTGCAAAAGCACCTGAAAATGCATGAAAAGTCATTGCAAAACATATGCAATATCCAGATAAAACACTTGCAACATATGTGTGAAACATATTTAACATCCAAATAAACACACTGCAACATATGTCTGAAAAAGACAGATGAAACATTTTGAACATACACTTGCAACATGCGTGTATAGCCATTGCAACATGTGTAACATCCCAATCTACTTTTGCAACATCCAGATAAAAACATCTGAAACAATTGAAACATGCACTTTCAGTGCAATGTCACCTTGCGACTTGATGGAATGGAGGCTCGTCGTTGCGGAGCTCGATGCCTGCACAAAGGTCGGCGGCGATGCATGGAACTCGTCGGTGCGGACAGTGGCACCGGCAACTCGCGAGCGGGGTAGCGTCACACGGAAGCTCCTCCATCGGCTTGGGGATGGCGGTGTTGGCAGCACCTTGGTAGTACCTCGATGCGATGGGGGACGAGGCACGACGCGGTGCGATGTGGGATGGGGGCGCCGCGCGGTGGCGAGGCGGCGTGCGGACGGCGCGGTGAGCTGTGATGAGCGAAGCAAGTCGGGAGTTGGGGATTTCTCGGTTGTCGCTGTGTAGAGATGGAGAGAGCGTAGATTGAGCAGGCCCGTTGGCTGTTGGGCCCAGTCGCTGTGTAGGCCTGATAATGGGGCGTTTGGACGGACGCCCTCACCAGAGTATTAGCAAAATATTATGATGGTACTCACCGAGATTCCTTTGTGCACATGAAGACCATAATAAATATTAGATAGATTCCCTGTCACTTAAATATCATGTCGAGGATTGAGAACTTCTAATATGAAGTTTGGATCTCCTAAGAAAAGTAAGAATACGATAGAAAATGAAAATAAGATTAAAACACTCGAATCTAGAGTCTCTCTCTATCTATCTATCCAAATCTTGCTATTTTGATATTCTAATAAGCAAAGACAACAATCACTATCAAAATAAGATCTGGACACTCCTTATTTTTTTAATCTAGAATCTAGATTCTACATCATTATCTAGAGTCATTATTACAAGAATGAGATCCAAATAAATCCTAATTTAAGACTCTTAAGAAAAGAGACTCGAGTGGACAACACGAGAGGTAATATATAAAAATAGAAAATAGTGTCTTTTGTAGATAGAGACAAAGAAAAGTTGTTACGAATGGGAAGTCACCTATTCTAGGCTAATGCTAGATTGCAAGCTAGGGTTCAGGTTTCCAATCATGAAGACCGTGAAAAACTGAAGGTGCATGGTCATATTAGAGAATGTAGCGAGGTCCACTATAGTTTGGCCAAAGGGGATTAATCAATGAATCATACTCAAAGCGATACTTTTCTTGAGATTGATTTGGTTAGTCATGGCAAGAAAGAAATACTTGTGACTAAAATTTTGCTTCAACTAACTGAAATGACGACCATACATACTTGAATTTTTATTTCAAGCAAAAACCAATGACTTGCTGATATGAACTAGGGTTCCCGATCTTTCGAAAGGTTCTGATAACTCTTGATTTGGTGGAGTCACGACACAATTCGATCCGGCTTCTGAACAACTCGGCTTTGAACCCCGCAATCGCAGCACCACGACCCCTCTGGTTATCGACCGGCGTTGCACGGTCGACCACGCCAAGAAGGCTAAGTCCTTGCCTGTGAATCAAGAACACACGCAAGAACGCAAAGGAATGCAACCAAATTGCAGATGAATGATTAATCTCACACAGTTGGGGTCTCATAAACCGACGGTGGCGGCGAAACTGTTGTCTAACAGAATAATCTAAGTAAAACCCCAACCCTAATCAGAGCTTCAGGTATACCGTCAGAGCTTCAGGTATACCGTCAGGTTCAATTTTACCCTAGTTTAGTTTGATTTCGCCTTCGTCCTAGAGTCCACAGAAAAGCCAAAAAAATTAGTGTTAGGTTTTTCCCTTATCCCAGAAACCACGTTTAGCCTTTTGCATAATTCTTTTCAGATTCTGTCGTGTTGAGTTTGTGTCCTGATCAAGGGCTTGTTGCTGGTTTAGATTGTGTTCTTTTCTAGTTTGTGTTGATCCCTCCACCCACCGCCATCCCGTATCACCATCAGTTTGCATCTTGTGTCCACTGAAACCCAGATTCGAGCAGCTTTCTTAAAACAGTCATAACTTTTATATCCGAACTCGAAACAGGACAAATTTTATATCTACGGAGAATGCCGGAAAATTTTAGATCCGTTTCATCCTAGCAAAGCTAGATTCGTAAAAATTAGATTTGCGAAATTCGATCAGGAAAATCGAGTTTCCAGGCCCACAAGTTATGATATGCTTTTTGGAGCACAATCCTAATTTTCTATAGGCCACATCTTTTATCTAATTGAGCTCAATTTTTTTGGTGTTTATTGTTGTGTGCTCCTTGCTGAGAAAAAAATATCAAAGGAGCAAAAGCAAGGAAAAATTTGGACCAAAAAAAAAGAAAAGAAAAAAATAGCAAAAGAGAAGAGAAGAGATCAAAAAGGAGCACATAAGGAACACTCGATAGCTCTATTGTTTGTTGTGCCTTTTGCCTTGTCCGTATTTCCATTGCTATCCATCATACTTGTTTCTCTATTTTGTTATCACACATATGGTATTTGGAACACGTTAGACCAGCAACGAGAGCAAGTATTTAGGACTATAATTCAACATTACTTTCTGTTTTTGAATTGTGTTCCACTCACATATTTGGACTGCCTGCCTTAACTCCACATACTTCTTCTGGACAGTATAAGTTTTGATCCCTGTAATCGCAGTGCTACGTCTTTCAGGTATCCTTGACTTTGCTGGTAAGAACCTTGTAAGAGCTTGAGAAGGGGTCTCCTTTTGTTGTGATCTTGAGAGGCACTACTCCACCTACTTAGTAGATTATTAGAGATAACTTTCACTGTTTGTTCCTGTTTTGTGTCTACAATGACAGGTTACAACACTCACCGATACGAGACATCAATGATGCATGAGCCACGCACTATTACTGCTACACCTCCTTCCGCAGGTCGTTCTATTTTTTCTTCTCCACCTACTTATGATGGTATTGGTGCTGATGAGTACATTGAGTGGGACAGTAAAATAGATAATATTTTTGCACACCGTCATATGTGTGAACGGAGGAAGATTAAGAATGCATCTAGTGTTTTGAGACATTTAGCATCAATTTGGTGGGAGTCTTTAAGTTCTTTAGATAAACCTCATACATGGAACGATATGAAAATTCTTATGAGAGAAACTTTTGTTAATTCATCTCTTGTAATTAATTCATATGATGAGGAACATCAACTAGACCAATCTCCTATTATTTCTCCTACTGTGCCTAACCTTTTGCAGGACAATGCACAAAAGAGCGGGGATGACATGACAGAAAATGAGGTGCTCCCAGTCTCATGTAAAAATTCAACACGTGATACTTCCGCTGACAGTGAGAGCAAAGGTAATGCCAATGATGCTAATCTCACAGAAGATGAGAGTTCTTTTTATGTGCTGAATTTTTCCACCAATCATGTTATGATAGAGCAAATATTAGTGAAATCTTTGCTTGATTTATCTTTGTCACAAGATGATTTGCTTGATGTTCTTTGTGATAAAGATGACTTGAATGATGATATTTATATTATTCCAATGCAACCATTAATGAATGATCATGCTATATGTATGTTGGAATCGAACACTACTGCTGAAAATAGACATGTTATTCATAATGTTAGTAATGTTGATGAGTTGAAATTGATGTCTTCTTTAAATACTTTGGGATACATTGAATTTGATGTTCTTTGCAATCTTAATTATATAGAGGAAAAACTTTATGCATATGCTGATTTGCCATGGTTATCTAGACATACATATCATGTTTTTGGCAAATATAGCAACCAAGGAAAATATATGGTACAACGAGTTTACATTTGTACAAATATGAATTCTTCTTTTGTTGTGCAAGATAATGATCAATTAGAGGACTATAAAATCAACAATGTTGTCATGCCATATTCCTCTAGTTTTGCTTTACAATCCCAAGTGGAATCCAAAGAAGGGGAGCATATGTTTCCTGTTAGTACTAATCTTTTGCAGGATAGTATTGACAAAGATCGTGTGTATTTTAATCGAGGAGACTATATGTTTGTAGGAGAAGGCGTGCTGCAAATCGATACATGTGGTCATATTCTTTCTCCCAACATTGTCAATTTCCAATATTTTGGCAACCTCGCTTGTCTTCATGCTGTGCAGAATGGACTTCAAGCAACATCGACGCCGAGGACAGATTTTCATCAAGAAGGGGAGGATGATGAGGACATGGCCTCCACACATATGACCATGCTTGGAGAATTACATGGAGGCCAAGGAGATCAGCAAGGGCATCCAAATCGAGAAGGAGGCCCAAAGCTTATCCGGTTGGAGTCACCATGGTGGAGGCCCAAATCAAGTTCGAGTCCACCTCGGAATCCAGGACCAGTCTGCCTTGAACTGGTCACCCAGGACACGTCTGGACTCGGTTTTCGATGATCCATATATGGATGGAAAGCTTATTTGATAAGGAAGCAAACCCAATGGTCCCACGTCAAAAGCTATTCGGAATAAACGGGAATCGTCGAAACAAGTCACCGTCCAGAATCTGTCAGGGCGCTGTGTCGCCGTCTTTTGGGCCGTTTGGGCCTTGTAACGTGTCGGCGCTCCCCAGGGACATGAATAGGGGTCCTTGGACGTCCCTTAGGCTATATAATCACGGCTCAGAAGCCCGCAATTGCAGCACCACGACCCCTCTGGTTATCGACCGGCGTTGCACGGTCGACCTCGCCAAGAAGGCTAAGTCCTTGCCTGCGAATCAAGAACACACACAAGAACACAAAGGAATGCAACCAAATTGCAGATGAATGATTAATCTCACACAGTTGGGGTCTCACAAACCGACGGCGGCGGCGAAACTATTGTCTAACAGAATAATCTAAGTAAAACTCCAACCCTAATGTAGGCGGCGACTACTGATTATATAGCCTAAGGTACGTCCAAGGACCCCTATTCACGTCCCTGGGGAGCGCTGACACGTTACAAGGCCCAAACGGCCCAAAAGACGGCGACACAGCGCCCTGACAGATTCTGGACGGTGACTTGTTTCGACGAATCCCGTTGATTCCGAGCAGCTTTTGACGTGGGACCACTTGGGTTTGCTTCCTTATCAAATAAGCTTTCCATCCATATATGGATCATCGAAAACGGAGTCCGGACACGTCCTGGGTGACCAGTTCAAGGCAGACTGGTCCTGGATTCCGAGGTGGACTCGAACTTGATTTGGACCTCCACCTTGGTGACTCCAACCGGATAAGTTTTGGGCCTCCTTCTCGATTTGGATGCCCTTGCTGATCTCCTTGGCCTCCATGTAATTATCCAAGCATGGTCATATGTGTGGAGGCCATATCCTCATCACTTGCAGTCTTCCCAGATGATTATTAGTATATATCACTTTCCAACGTATAGTCATTTTTTTATTAAGAATGGATCAGTGACAAGAGGTTGCCAACAGTCAAGATGATTACCAACAAGATCGTAGGCACACTGAAAGAGTCATTATATAGAACAAGTCTACATACACATTTAATAAAATCAGTACCGCACATGAGCCGCACTAATAATCATCGTGAAATATTTTACACCTTACCAAAAAAAAACGGTATTTCCATACATCAAAGCCATAAAATTTAGCCAAACTCTATATGATGCATTATTTTTTTATCACGCAAACCTATATTGGAGTTTGGAACTTGGAACACTTAATAAATAACTTTATGTACGAACTATTATTGTCCATGCCAACTTTTCTCTTCTACATGATAAGAAAGTTTGATAGAAGAGAATGCGTTTATGATATCTATATTGAGGTCACACTACTAAAAATTGATTTTAGGAGACAACCCTTTTTATTTGCAGAGATGGTCAAAATTTATCTCTGACTCTAAAAATGCCTATATATTTTTAGAGACGGTCGCTCCATTTACGGAGGCGGCTAAGCAAAAAAACCACCTCCTAAAATCAATTAGCAGAGACGAGCTTCTTAATAGACCCGGCTCTGGAAATAAGCCAAGGTCTAGCCAACCCACTAAGCCACTTCACGTATATATATACTTAGCCCAGCCCCTGCCTAACCCTAGTCAACAAAAACTTCTCTCTCCTATTGATCATCCACAACGTGGCACCACCCCTCCCCTCTGGCCTTTCTCAATCATCTTGACATCAACAACCAAGGACACCTCTACCGAAACATTTTATCGGACACCACCCCTTCCTCTTCCAAATCTGGTAGCTCCACCCCTTCCTCCACCCATGTTGGTCGCACCCCCGTTCCTCTCCCCTCCCATATCTGGTAGGGCAAGACGGACTGGGGGAGAGTAGCCCAATGACGAGAAGTTGTAACCACCGTCTTGGAGCTCTATAAATGTGTCCTAGATCCATATCCCAACAGGCAGCAACAGATTCGGCCGGTACTGGCGAAAAGGGTGGGTGCTTAATGAATGGGCGACCAGTGCTATTTCGTGTGGGTGGCGATGGATCCTGCCGGTCCTAGCAAATGGGCTGCCCATGTCGGAGTAGGCATCGCCATGGTGGATAGCTTGGTCGGATGCGGCAACAGGGAGCTCCCTTGGTTCTAGGTTGATACATGTCCAGATCCCCTTAGGTTTCACCTTACTCCTCACATATATATTGTGCCTCTCTCTTTTTAGGTCGACTACGGGGTGGTGAGATATAAAGCCAGTGGAGGCTCCACAAACCAGGAACCAGAATGATGGGATCGACGGCGGGCTTAGGAGCAGGCTCAGGAGCCGAGCTCAGTGGTGGGCTTGTGGTCTTTTTGGTTTTTAATCTATTTGTAGAGGCAAACATTATAACTAGCTAGTAGTGAGCATAGCTTCACCGTGATTCTTCTTGCCATTGATTTAATTAATTTTCAGCTATATCCATATTCCTATATATCCCAGTTATCTTAATAACCTACCTCTACGATTGAGAAAAGTTATCCATATAAATTTCACAGATAACCATATATTTATGTTCCTTATAGTTGTGTTTTTGGCATTAACAGAATGCGATCGATCCCTAATACGGTAATACCACTTTTATTCCGGGATACATATATGCATTGAGTAATAGCCAAAGTCGGCATACTGATTCTTTTCATATTTTCATGACACCGTACAGGGTACACCTTTTGGAGTGCACGAGTGGGTGATATAGTGGGCAGGCCACTAATAACGAACTCATCAAGAATTCAAGATGCTTCGCGCACTTTGCTTGGTTTTGTCCTCATGCGTAGCCCTCTACTAACAATCTGCTTAACTGATTAGTTCCTTTGAAAACAGAGGAATAATCCGGTTGCAGAATTCATCAAACTTATGTACACTAGTTAAGTCTTTTAACTCTTTTTTTTTTTGCGACTTAAGTCTTTTAATTCTTCGTCAGAATTTCAAATAGAGTGCGTAAGCAGTCGTCCAATTTGTTCCATCGTCGTGTCATCTGGATACTTATATACACTTTCAAAATACATAATATAATCTCGAGTCAATTTCTATTTGGGTCTCATTTGTTACCCGGAGTTTATACTGTACCTGCATCGCCCTCTATGAGTGGCAGTGGTGGAAGAGGTGCAATAGCCACGAGCTGCCTTTGGTTTGAGGACAAAGGTTAATAGGATATGGTTATTCATAGATTTAGGAATGAGCTTATCCATATCACTTGTTTAGCTGGATGGATAGGACAAGCTATTTTTCTGTTTGGTTAGATGGATAGAAAGAAAATTATTAAATAATTATATCTATAAATTATTTAAAAATAGTGACAACTAAGTATACACTAATAAATATGTACTAATTTTGTCATGATAATCACTAATTTAAAATAAAATATGTTAATTAGCAGTCAATGCATGTCATAGAAGTCTACGAAGATTTTGAGATAAATCTTCGCTAAGCAACGCCTGCTTTGGGATGCATACAATGAATGAGTGGAGACCTGCAGCTTTTTTTTCGCTTCCATGTATCAACCATCGAACCTCCTATTTCCCATGGCTCCTCAAAGAAGTCACCCAAAGGCAACATGAACTTGTGATGCTCACAGTTTTGCGGGCAATCATCGGTAATGATCCAACCGTGGGTGATGACAGTCTCCTGTTTTGAGATTTGCCAGTCAGAAACTCAGCTAATATGTCCTCACAAGTTGGACTGACCTGATTGTTAGAATGGTACGTTCTGGTGTGTTTTTGGACTGCTCGCGTTATCCCCTTATGGTCGGTTGGGAGTTGTTGTGGCTTCAGGATCTTTCACCAACAGGGGAGTGGTTCGCTCTTGAGTTGTGCTTGCTTTTAGCAATGTAGTGTACTCTTGTGGAGATACTTCAGCTTCTAGGAATCACTACTATAGAAACTTCATCATCGCCGGTTCTAACCCCCCAACACCCCCCCTCCTCCGCCGGTTATGGCCGTCTTTGGTGATAGCCTTGGTTATCACCGCCGGTTCAAAACTAGTGGTGGTATTAGTCATCATCACCAGATCAGCTTTCAATACGGCGTTGTTGTGGTCACCATCACTGCTTATTATGATTTGTAAGTAGAGCATTGTAGGTTAGTTCTCTCGATCCTCGCTAATAATAGATATATAGAGAAGCAATCATGACTTTGCTTATGATTTTTTTTTCTTTTATTTTGTGTCCTTTCTCTCTTTTTTCAATTCATTAGCTAAAAACTTGTTTATGTCTTCAAAAAAAAATGTTTATGTGTGATTGCAGAGACTGGAAACAATTCCATTTTCTAAAAAAAGATTTGTATCCTCCTTTCTTACAGCTGGCTGGGTTCCTTGTAGTGGAACCTGCCCACCCGGATTCAAGTTTCCGACTTGAGACGGATGCTCGTATTTTTCTGAATTTATTCTAGGATTTAATGATGTTATTCTTTCAGTAGCAGGTGACGTGCCCGTCGACAGTGAGGCACATGTGGTGACTTCGTCAATCTCAAGATTTGCCGCTCCAACTCAGTTCTTTGAAGGTGCTCATATGGGTATGGTGTGCATGTGTGCGTTCATAGGGGTGAGTATGCGCTCGTGTTGTGAGCGTATGCGTCTGTAACTGGGTCTCGCAACAAAAACAAAAACAAAAACCGCGGCTTCCTCCAGGAGATGTGATCCGCTTTCTAACCAAGTTTAAGTCAATTGACACGTCTTTCTTTTTTCGTATGAAATCAATCTCTATCTCATGCTTGCTGCTTGGTACATAATTTCGGCCGCCTACTAAAACAAGGACAAATATTTTTGTTGCATGACAGCCACAACACGCATCCGGATCAGCATGACCGGCCACTACCTGCAGCCATATCGTAGATTTTGATCCAAGTCAATATTTTATTCATAAAGGTAAAGCTGCTTCTACCCATCTATTGGCAGCCAGAGAGAAACGTGGCAATTTTTAAAATAAGCCAGTATACAGTAGTACGGTAGGTCGCACCACGATTTTATGCACGAATAGTGTTTTCTTACTTGAGCACATGCATTATCTCAAAAGTTCCGGAATGCTTTTACTTGAAAATCTAAAGTAGCATAGTCTCGGCCTCACGGGTGTCGTCCATCATGCAGTTCTGAAAATAGTGATTGGGTTAGTATTCTCAAATTGCTTCCCCAGAGTGACCGATGAGTCATCAGAATTCACACAACGCCGCCGCCGGCGGGGGCGGCGGTGGGGCGACCAGGCGGCCGTGTCATCGCCGTTCAACATGAGCTGTAGAAAGCAAATGATTGCAGTTTAATTGGAAACTACCGAAGGTGTGTTTTAGCATACTTTTGAGGCCCCCGCATCACCCTTGGCGATAGCTCGGGCGGCAAACAAGAATGCAAGTTCAAACTAGTTTTTCACCTTTCTTAAACTACGAAAATAGTTCATTATAGTTTAAGAAAGGAGGAAAAACGATCTAGAATGAATTTGACCGTAATTAGTTAGGTGATTAAAAACGTTATGGGCTATCCACTTGCATCCCTAGCGGCAAATCACAGGCATAGCTAGCCATTCCTCATCTCCTTTCTCCCTCCTCTCGCTGCGATCTGAGCCACCAGCCGGTAAACCTAGGCAACGACAATGATACAAAACTCGTTTACATGCAATGGTCTGAGATACAAAAGGAGCTTGTTTTGGAGGCTTGCCGCAAGATGGAGAATGTGGCTATGCGTTTTTTCACATCCTATGGATGGTCTTTTGCTTTTAGGATTGAGTTTTGAGTCCTCTTGATATTGTAAATTCAGGGGGTCATCTAGTGTCATTTGGTAATACCTTGGTCTGATTCCTCTTTTTTAGAGGATGAAGCCCGAATTTCTTTCCATTATCTAAAAAAAGCCACGACAATGAAGATGGTGGCGGGATCTTTTCTTCTTCTTTGTTCGGCGTGGATGAGGTCGGTTGGTTGAATTTGGCCAGTCCTAGTTCCTCTTTGTCAAATGGAGCTTCCTTCCCACCGGTCGGATCGAGCCGCTTCCCCAACAGATCTTGTCTCTCCCCATTGGATCTTGCCTCCTCACCCATTTTGGTCAAGGCGGTATGACAATCACAGGTCATACAGAGGCGATGTCCATATAGACCATTGGTAGGACGTGGTGGTGGCTCTGAGGCTGTCCGCACCGCGCGACGGTAAAGTCGATTGAACGCCACAGGTAGCGTTTGAGCGCCTGCACCGGTAGGTGGTAAACGCGATGCTACAGTAGCATATGCTACAGTAACACACCACAGGAAGCGCTCGCCTGTGCGCACCTGTAAATGAGAAGGGGGAGAGAGAAAGAGAGATGAGAGAGAGGAGAGAGGATATGAGATGGTTGTTGATATAGAGTATGATATAGAGTAAATATGGGTGCGGGAGGAGTTGGTATAGAGGTGAAAATCCTGGATGACTAGGACAGAATATTTCTTTAGAGATGTGTTTAGAGAGTGGTACGGTGCGAATAGCCTGATTGGCATTGGTAGGGCATATCGAGGTTGAACATATCGTGATAAGTTTTGCTAGGCCATAGACCATTGGTAGGGCATATCGCGCGCCGCCGGGGCGAGGACACGCGAGACACACGGGCATATGGCCTAGCAAGGAAGGAGCAGAAAGCGACAGATTGAGTAGCAGATGAACCGTGAGATCATTGGATCAATCCGGGATTAACTATGCTTATGCTTACCAGAGTCAGCAATCACGGTGGAGCGCACACATTTGTGCGGGCCCGGCCGCGAGCTAGTACGTAGGGCGGCGGCCGACGGAACCAACCCGGCGGCTCGGTGTTGCGTCTCCGACGTGAAGGCTGGCTAGGATTATTCTACAGTATTTTACAGGCACATCAGCACATGCACGCAACCTACCGTCGCCGCCATTCGTCAGCATGCACACGGGGATTCTTTGGCTTTGCGTAGCATAACCGCGAGCAGGCACCAGAGGTGGTGGCTCTCTGGACGGACGTGTGCACCGACACCACCGGCAACATGAACCAACACCTCTATCCCTCCGTCGCCTGAAAATTGACGCGACTTGAGCTAGTGTTTATTCTTCAAAAAATATTCAACGCTGATTGGCTCATCATCATAATATAAGTTTTATAAAGGCAAGGGGCCCTTACCCATCAGATTAATCCTCTTCATCTTTGCAGATTTTGATTGGGCCATTTGGAATATAACGGTAACAAGATGGCAATTGAACACAAGTTTCCAAAGGCCCCCGCCTGACATCATATATGCTACTTTATCCTTCCTGCAGAAGTGGAGTTTGCTTCTCGAGGAGGAAGATCGCCAACGATTTCTGCATGTGAAGGACGAAATCCTGCGCTGGATGAAAAATTTCAGGCCTAGTGTGCTGATGTCTACTGATATCTGTGAAATTTAGCTCTTGTACTAGGCTATTGTGTTGTCTTTTGCATTCCTGAGAAACTGGCTTCCCCAATATTTGTATCAAACTTTGCTTTATTAAAAGCTAAGGTAAAACTCTCGTTAATTTTTTTTATAAATTTATACTCACAACCTTTACATATAATATTTTGTGAAACAAAACTTATCAACATAATATCTTAGAAAGTTGCAAAATTATACACATAACTTTTATATATAATATTTTATGGAACAAGACTTAAGTTATACTCATAGCTTTTATGTATAACATTTTTGCGAAACATAACTTATCAGTACAATTTCTAAGAAAGTTGCAAAATTGTGAGCATAACTTTTATATATAACATTCTACGCGAAACAAAAGTTATCACCATAGTTTTTATCATAACTTTTTTAATATAGTTTTTACGTAAATGTATAGATAACTTATCATGATAAGTTTGTCAACATGACCAATATAACCCAACTTGCTCATAACTATTAGCGAACAAACTTATCACAAAATTTTCTTTCAACATGGATTTTATGGCACAGTTTTATATATAAATTTTACAAATAATATAACTTATACACATAAGTTTTTGTTATCTAACTACTTTTCTATGTTACTTATTCTAGACAAACGTCTAAATCAATAAAATATTCATATACTACATAGAAGAAAAAATAATAGGTTAACAGAAAAAATAAAAAAAAAGAAAGAAAACTGCATGGATGACGACGACCATCATTCGCTTTATGGAGATGAGAAACAAAAGGTGGACCATAAAAGAACCGGCAGCTTGAGGCACGGGGCTTAAGACTCTGAGGAACGTTCGCGCCAGGCGAAACGATCGGCAAAAAGGAATTGGGCATTCCAATCGGCGTTACGGAGTTTAGCAAGTGCATCGGGATACACTAGTGTTTGAAACTTTGGTATATGGTGCTATTACTGAAAACTTCTGTAAATGTGTATACACTAGTAACGGGGCGCACGCATCCGCGCGCCATCGTGGTTTTGTTTGTGGGAGAATTTGATGCTGATATATTATGGATAGCTGCTGGTTAAATTGATCATGCGTGTGACACGCAGATGAAAAGGCATAAATAGATAAGGCGTAAATTGTGGCAGTAAGCTAAGGTGGCATTATGCCTGCATCGTGGTATTTGATCAGGCATTGATCTGGTGCTATAATTGGAGCGTATTGGTAAGGCAAAGCATCACCATGGTTACATTGAAATATTTTATTGAGGAAGTCTTCTGGGTCTGAGACCGGAAAGGACTGCGTTTCTATAAACAAAGTTGAGGACGTAGTTTTCTGTCACTTCAGCTGGAGCGGAAGGCGGATAATACGCTGGGTGGGCGAACATGAAAGAGGAAATCGGAGCCTAATTCTGATACCTCATAGATGGAGACACGTGCACTGTACTGAAGCTCGGCTGCTGACTTGACATCATATATGGTGATCGGTTCTGTGCTGCCTTGTGGGAGTTTTGTGATGAGGTAGGTCTGTAAGATTTTGCTGCTTAGCCGCGAAAGGTCATCTTCGTCGATGATGGTGAGATTGGGGTACTGGATAGCGCCCATATGTGATGTGCCTGTAGAGGGGACTGAATTATCATGAAGGGATCATGTCGAAGCGATGAAATTGTAAGAGTAAATTGCACTATGCGTACCTAAACTATTTGATGTTTCACAGATGGGTACTCCAACTAAAAAACGTAACTTTTGGGTACTGGAACTATACTTACGTAACTTCTGGGTACTTCAACTAAAAACACAACGTCTAGGTATTGGAACTATACTTGGGTAACTTCTGGGTACTGGCGCTTGAGCAGCACCACGCCCACGTCGATGGCGGCGGCGCTCGCTCGCCGTGGGACAGGCGGAGCAGAGCTCCCGCTCCCACGCACCGTGCATGCCGCTATAGGCGAGCTGCCGTGGGAAGCCACGCCTTGCCTATGGCCGCGCAGCGCCTGCGCTAGGGCCCCACCGGTGGCTGCCCTCGCCGACATGGACTGCTACGCGCTCTGGGTGTGGAGTCCGGCGGCACTGACGGCCACGCTCGGCACCAACCACGATGTGAGGACTAGCGATGAAAACAGATGGAAATGAACGGAAAAACCTTATTTCTACTTCCGTTTCTATGTTTTTTCTGTCCGTTTTCAACGCTAGTGAGGACCCGACAGCTCCCTCTCTCCGCTCAAGCGCCAGTACCCAGAAGTTATGTAAGTACAGTTCCAGTACCTGGATGTTACGTTTTTAGTTGGAGTACCTAGAAGTTACGTAAGTATAGTTTCAGTACCTAGAAGTTACGTTTTTTAGTTGGAGTACCCATCTGTGAAACACCAAATAGTTTAGGTACCCACAGTGCAATTTACTCAAATTGTAAACTACATAGAAAGCTAAATTATGGAAACGATGAGTGGCAGAGGAGACGATGCAAATTTTTTTAGCGTTCTGTGGTAACTAAGCAACGGTCTGGTTTTTGCTAGGTGCCTCTTTTGATTATGCTTGTTCCTCTTCTTCCTTTTAAGAAAAGGAAAATTGAATGATTTTGTGTGAGTATAAGGTAGAGTCTGCATGCGTGTTTCTCTGATAGGAGACCGATGTTTAATACCGTGATATAAATATGCGTACTTGATGGAGGAGGTGAAGTACCCTGAAGAGCAGTGATGGGTTAAGATTTTGTGTATGCAACGTAGCCTAAAAGGTGGTGAGGCCAAGCCATTTTTATAGGCAATTTTTTATAGCTGGATATATGTATGTGAGGCAGTGTCTATGTGCGGGGATATAGTAAACTGGAAAACAGTTAGCATTTTATTTCCGAGAGTTCTGCTGAAGGGCTTAGTGTTTGTGTTCCCTTTAAGGGGAAAAAATTGTTTGTTTTCGCATAGCACATTGCAGGTAACCTGACCTGTGTCTGACGAAGAACAAAATAAGGATTGTAACAGTATATATTAGTAATTAGGCCGCTGAGTTTGATTGAGGTCTTACCTGAGGTGCTGAAACTTGTTTGGTTGAGGCCAGACGAAGGGAGAAGTTGGAGCAGACTCCACCGTGAGCACGGTGGCGACACAGGATCTGGGTCGTCGTCGTTGACCTGTTTTTGGCCATTTATTTCAGATTATGTTGGATAAACATCCTGAGGTTTCCCATGCCATAAAACTATGAAACTGGTATATGGAACAGAACAAACTGAACTGTGATTCTTCTCTTTTTTGCGCCAGTCATACCAATTTTCTTTGTAGAACAGTCAGTGTAGGTTAAATCTAAAACAAACTATGGATAGCTAACAAATGTTCATTTAACTGGAAGTCACATACCATGCAAGGGACATATCAGGCACTATTTCTTTAAAAAACCTAGCATAGAAATCTACCATTGATTCTCTGATGGATTGTTCCTAGCAAGCAGAGTACAGGTCAAAAGAAAGCTTTGAACAAAGAGTCAAACAGTATTCAAGGGATGGTCCATGCAGGGGATTCCTTTTTTAATACAATAACTAAACTGCAACACAATCTCTTTTTCTAAAATCTACAACACAGTATAAAATGTTAAAACAAATAAAGTGTCAGAAAAATTAGGCATGGTAAGGAGGAAGGAATTTTAATAAGAATAATGTTTCACTCTAAGTCATCAGTGTCTTAAAAAGGCTTGTGTCCCAAACATATTTAAACAACAGCAAATATTTTTTAGTGCCTAAGGGTTACATGAGAACATGAGTAAACGTAGCATTGGCCTTGAAACCAGTGGCAGATAGGATGTAGTCTGTAAAGAGGCATCACTAACCATGTAGCTAACCTCAATCTCGCACAACGGCAGCTTGTGCGTACCTTAACAATGCCATAGGCAGTTGAGCCAATGAGATGTGTCGGACCTGAATGGTTATCGGTTAATAAAAGTGTGAGATAAAAAGAGCTAACTCGTAACAGAATCCATTTGACATTGCCAATAAGCCCAGTTGATCCTATGTCATCGGCTCGGAAATCACTTAACCTAATTCATTCATAGTTTCTGTGTCTATATGTTTTATCCCTATAGTATGACAACACCTCTCAGCCTGTTACTGGGACCATAATAGTAGCTAATGTCCTGCTGTAATAATGTAACAGTGAAGCTCCACTCGGTGAAAGTAGGAAAGGAATATCACACCATTCATCGATGAATAAATAATTGGTAACCAAATGAAGGGGTAGATGGTGAACTAACCAGGTTGGCTGAGCATGTTTGTTAGGTACAAACTGCAACGTGCGAATTTTTAGTGAAGGGAAAGGAAGCCTGTGTCATCCTATGCTGATAAGCAGCATAACTACAAAGAAAGAAAAGAAGCATTAACTGGCACACAAGAACAGTCATCTAACAGAGTTCGCGAAAATCTAAAATAGTTCCAGTTTCATCAGCAGGCAGAAAACGATTCAAAATAGTAAGTAAGAATAAGTCCTTTGGAAGCCAAAAAGTTAACATAAAAAATTAGGTGATGACTATATGCTATCGGAAAACGTTACCTTCGAAAGGTAGCTGAACATGTAAATCTGTGGTGACCGCAATGCGTCAGCTTTCACTTCCTAACGTGGGTAATGGCTATGAGATATCATATGAAAGCAGCCATGCATATTCAGGCTTACATAAATGGAAGAAGCTATGCGACAACTGTGCATCTAGGAAACTAAGCTGGCACCACATACATCACAAAAAGACGCTGACATTGTGGAATAAACTGCAACATGTAAGCGATGAGGCAACATGTTGCTGTAGTTTGGCGAAGCAATAACCAACCTAGAATCTTTCCTTTTTGGGTCACGGAGTTTGGCCAAGATGCATGGTTTTGTAAAGCAAAATTAGCAGCCTAATGACTTCAGACAGAGGTAATAATGACTTTTTTGTTAACTGCTCAATCCAAAACAGAGCGATTGTCTTTGAGAGGGGAAGAAGATTCTAGAACAGGCAGCAGCCGCTGCTGATAAACATGATGTAAACAGTTTGCAAATAGAAATCTTTGCTAATAAGCCGATAGAACCTTGAAAGTTTAGTTAACGAACCTTTGAAAACATGTAAAGATTATGGTGGTAAGCTAACAGCATATTCGTTCCTGATGTGGCTGTTTATCTGTCGCTGCAAACAGCGAATGACATATTACGGAAGTAACCAAGAGTTAAAGTCATAAATCAGCAAACTAAAATGATGTAAGAAAGTTATGCTGCACCTTCCTCACCATCATGTGTGTCATATGCTAGTGGTAGTAATGAAACAAGCAAAGAATCTGGTTCTGGAGGAGCATTTCGCCAGATGAGTTTGCTATGGATTCCTGCACAAAAGGAATAATCATAAGAAAAAACTGATTCATGGAAAAGGACAGTAAATTTGAAACATAAATCACCTGCAACAAATTGTTGACCTCAAAGTCATCATCCCAAGAATTAAATCTATCAAGGTTGGCATGGCCGAGTCATGAAAAAGGACGGTAAACTTGAAACATAAATCACCTGCAACAAATTGTTGAGCTCGAAGTCATTATCCCAAGAACTAAATCTATCAAGGTTGTCATGTACTGAGTATAAATTGTTTAGGGAATCAATTCTCTGAGCAAAACATAGCACTTGTTCAATGAATTGTAGTACTTGTTCAATGATTTGGAAGAGGAGATGTATTTAGGCACTGATAGATGAAATCGAAAGGGATGGAAGAAGACAGTATTTACCAAAAGGACAAGGACACCGCAGGCTAACTACTAAGCCTCGGGCTGGCAAAATAAATTAAGTTCACAACAAAGCAGCCGTGGTTCCAACTTCCTGAAAGTCTACATGGTTAGTGTGTATTGACCTGCACAATAGAGAATCCAGAACTACGTAACTATCACCAAATTAATTTGATTTTGCTTATAGACACACAAAGAAATGCATACACGTGGTGAAGGCTAACAGGCCAGCTGATGACAGGCAGCAGTGGTCAAAGGCAAAGCGCATGGCGCTGAGCAGCTGTGTAGGCCGCACCAGCGGACGCGGCCCAGCGGCGTGGTGCAGGCAGGCAGCAGGTACAGGAGGCCCCAACTGCGACACCAGGCAACAACCGCCCGCCGTTGGCCCGGATTGGAGAGCACAAGGACCGGAGATCTGCTGGCTGCCGCAGCCTACAAGCTGGCCAGCGCGTGTCCCTGATGGAGAGGGGACCTAGGGCAGGAGGCATGAGAGGAAGTAGGAGAAGAAGATGGTGACATACCACCAAGCTCCAGCGCCGCCGGCTAGGGTTTCGTCGGCCGCTGACGGAACGCCTGGAGGAGACAGCGACGGGGGAAGTCGCGGCGGCGGGCACCGGCGGGATCAGCCGCGCCGATCCATGGACGGGGACGGCCAGCGGCGGGGCACAGGAGCGGCGCTGCGCCGCGTGCGGGCGCCGTCGCTTCGCCCGCGTCGGGAAAGGAAGGAAAGAGGAGGGGGTGTTTTTTTTTTGTCTGGAAGCTGGGTAAGGAGAATCGGAAGCCATGTGTTATATTTGGTGGGCTAGCTCCGGAGCAGAAGCTGTAACACCAAGGGAGCTGAGGGAAAGCCGACAGAAGCAAAGAGCGAGCCTGAGGCAGAAGCGGGTGCGGTAGATCAGGACCGTGGATTTTAGAATCGAACGGCTGGAAAATTTTAAGGCGATGTGGCCTGCGGCTCCTGCGGAGGAGCAGCCCATCTTTGTTGGGTTTAATGATGAGCGAACATATTGGAGATAGGTTGTTGGGAGGTAGACTAGCCATTGTAGCCCATGCGGGGAAGAAATGGAAACGCTCTGCCATGGGCATCCATCCCGTCGGAAGCGGTTCCCAATTCTGTCTCCTACGCGGACCAGCCTCTCAAAAAAAATTCCCTACTCCGCTCATCCGTCCAGCGTGGCGTGGCCGAGCATTTCCGAGCTGCTTATCTGTCCGCCGCGCTGCGCCCCCTTCACCCACCGCGCCACGTCCCCTGTCATGGCGTCACGTCGTGCTCTTCACCCCCATCGCGCCGCACACCCATCGCCGGTTGCGCCGCACCCCATCCCCTACGAGCGAACGGTACTGGACGACTACGGTCGAGCAAGCAGCGATGCTGGAGTAGCAGCAACAAGGCTGCGCCGACGGATGCGAGCCTAGGCCGCGAGCAGGCGTTGAAGAGTTGCAGGAGGGCCGCGCCGCTGCTGCACTGCTAAGCTCCATGCGCCGCCGCGACCACCGCGCCAGCGTCGAGCTCCACAACGGTGACCGTTCACTCGTCTAAGCAGCAAGGTGACATTATGGTGAAAGCGCATGTTGCAAGCGTATGTTTCTAGTGTTTCAGATGTTTTAGAGGTATGTTGCAGGTATTTCATGAGGATGTTATAAAAGTAGATCGGGATGTTGCATATGTTGCAACTGTTGTACATGTGCGTTGCAAACAACTTCTGTTCCCAATGTTTCATATGTTTTTTTTTCCAAATGTACGTTACAAGTGTGTTTATTTGTATGTTGCATATGTTCCACACATATGTTATAAATGTTTTATTTGGATGTTGCATATGTTTTACAATGGTTTCTAAGTGTTTCATGTGTTTTTGCAAGATTTTCAGATACATGTTTGAAGTGTTTCATTCGTCTTCAGACATATGTTGCAAGTATTGTATCTAGATGTTTTAAAAGTAGATCAGGTATTACATCTCCCTCCTCGCTTTCTGATATCTTATTTCAGTATCTCCTCCTCTCGGCACCAGCTAGGTATGTAACGCCCCCTCCTCTTCTCGTTTTAGTGACGTTCGGGACGACGCGCGTGGACATGCGAAACGACGCTGGAAACCGATGCAGGCGCGGGCGTCCGGATGGCTCGTCCCTCCGGGCGCTAGCAAGCCCCGGGAAGAAAGATAGCGTGCATCGCAGTTGAAGGAAGAACAAAGTAAAAGTATTGTCGAAGCGGTCACAACGAACCATTTTTTCATACGCCTGGCCCAATTAATCATGTGATCCGGAGGAGGACTGGGTGGGTGAGTAGCTAAACCGTACAACAATTTGTTCTGAACAAAGCAATGGCAGCTTCAAAGCCCATCCGCGGTCCCGTCCCTAAACCACACGGCCCGCACAGCGTTCTCTCCAAACCATAGACGTGGGCTGGGCGCTGGGCTGCTTTCCAGACCTCTCGCTCTCATCAGGTGAGCCTGCCGGCCGCTGACCGAGAGCAGAGACATCAGGCAGGGTCTGCACAACGCTCCATCTTGCCTCGGTGGAGGTTACAGCAGCCTGCCACAGCATCTGCCGGTCTCGGGCACGTACGACATGGCTCCTAGAGAGCCACCCAACTGCACACACCGCGCGCTGGATCCCCGACGCGACGTGCCCGGCCAACCGGCCACCAGTATGGCGGAGTACCCGCCTTGCCGACTACATCCACGACACGAACACGATGCTGCCGGGCACGCACGCACCAAGATCAGACCAGCATTTGCATATTATTGTCGTCATAAGTTAATTCGGCTGGGAACTGACCTGCCGGTCGGTCGGTGGATGACTGGCCGGTGTGCTTGCTCGTCGCCGCAGTACTCCAGCACGCCCTGACCGTACGTGCCACGGCAGCAGGTAGGCAGGCAGGCAGACGGGCGGGGGCGGATCGGAGGCCGGCCGCCGTCTACCGCTAGTCCGCTACCGGCCGGTCAGCTAGCCACGGCCAGGACAAGCGGGGACACGACTGGCCTGTCGCGACCGATCGGGCAGCAGGAGCCGTTCGGGCAAGGCAGAATTTGGTGGAGTTGCCTACGAGTTCTTCCCCCACCTGATGTGCCCCACTTTGTTGGTTCTTGCTCTCCCAGCGGCAGTCACGGGCTAGATGCCACGGCCCCGTGACCGGCGGCCGTGTCCGCATCGATCCGCCTCTGCTCTGCCTCGTCATCACTCGCCTCACCTCCAACCTGAAGAGGACAAGACACGGAACGGAAAGGACACAACAACACTATGCCGTGCTAAATTGGTACTGATGCTCATCATAGCAGATCGAGCTGTTGTCACCTCTGCGTCGGCGTTACGTACACTACCCGTGCGTGCGAGCTGCAGCTGGAGCGCGCTGGATGCACGGCCCGAGCATGGATCCAATCATCGATAGACCTCGACCAATGAGGTCTCCATAGGGCCCTGTACAGTACGGAGTAACAGTTACAGGTACTAGGTAAGTACTAAGTAGGTAGCTGTTTATTCCGTTAGCCACAAACATATAATGACGTTTTTAAACCAAAATACACTTGTAAACCTTAAAAAGCTTGAACCATCAATACTACTCAAAGTATTTATCTAGGAAACTACAACGGAGAGGACTCGATTTTTTTCTTAAAAAAACAAGCAATTGTCAAAGTTGTTCATATCAAAAAAATAAATAAAAACAAAAATAGGATGGAAATAGAAGGAAGAAGGAAGAAAAAAGATCCATTGAAGGCAAACCCAACTTTGGTGACCATCTTCTACACCGGTTAGCACCTCCTTCTCTAGCCACCTTCACCAACTCCAACGAGCTCTGGTTAGGATAAGTTTTAGGAGGTTAGAGTTAGGGGGGTTTCCAGGTAGGTCAAGGAATTTGAGGCTTTCGGATTTAGAGAGATGCTAGGGGTGGCGGCAGGTAGGACGATGAGGCGGCTAGTGCATTGTGGTGGAGGAATACAACCTGTGAATGGTGCAAGTGGCAACGGCAGTGATCATAGTCGTTGTTGTTCCTATTGAGGGATTAGAGTTGATCGTGGTAGTGGGCAATGACTCAGCCAGAGGCAGCGCCGCTGGATCTTGGAGACAATGCATGGCGACATGGAGATTAGCTAGGGCTAGTTATGGTCGTGAGTGGCAGCATCTCGTTGGAGCCAAGAGGGAGACACCGTGGTGAGGGCGTTGATGGTAATTGTCTTGGAACGCCAACCATGGATTAGGGTCGGGCGTGGTCTTGAGCGGCGGCGGCAGTGCCATATTCGTGCGGGTACACATGCAACTCTCAAGATCCAATCACACGATGAGCGTTGATGCTAGTGATGGGATAACTGGGTGGGGGCTAGCTCTTGACCATCGGGAGAGAGCTCTCTCTCTTTAGTCACGTCCAATAAATAAATGCTTCAGTATTTGGCCAAATTTCACGAAAATTTGGTCCAACATATTGATCGTCAATATAATTCCAAATATGTAGTTTCGAAATATAACCACGTATTTGTTCATTTTCCATGAAAGATGCTTTCATAATCTCGTTAGTAGTACTTATTAGACATTTAAACTACACTATAGTAAGAAATAATTATGGTCTAAGTTCAAAAAAGACAACATCAGTAAGTATGTACTTATTACCTCCTAACAAAATATTTGTGACATTAAATTTGATTTTGCACTATACGATGCATATCTTTGACTAGTAGTGACATATACTCTGCACCACTCCAAAAATCTAAAATGTATTTCACTAGGCAAATTTTGAATTTTACCAATTTTGAGCAACTGTTAGTCAAATTGCATGCAAGCTCAGGACATAAAACTTGCAACATATATATAATACATTTGTATCCAAAGTACCTCTAAGATGCATGGTACAGTATTGATTATATTTGTAATTTTCAGAATGACGTACGAAAATAAATCAAAGAGCTGAAATCTATTTGTGTATTAATTTCTTCAATCAAGATATATACGACTTAGTTACATTCCTAGACTAAGGGACTAAAATTAAAATATGTTCATAAAACCCTTAAAACTGTGAATGTGTTTAAATATAAATTTATCGATATATCTTGCATGTATGAAGAATAAAAGATATTTTAAAACGCTGATATAGTGATTTTTAAGTTTTTTTAACCCAGCCTTGTATATGCTTCCGTGACTAATTAATAAATCGTGTCCTAAATAATTGACGTGATTTTGTTAGCGAGTGAAGGGAGTATAAATCTAGCACTATTTGCTGGAGAGAGTAAAGATTGCAAGATCAGTATTAGTTGATCGGGCAATCGGCACCTACAGTTTTAAATACGGACGTATGTGCAGGCCCAGACGGCCACTTGGCCAATTGATCGTGCTGTATGTACGTATGATGCTATAGGTACGTCAGCTGTGACTCGAATGGATCGGTTCCGTATCCATGGACATGCTGCCAGCGTGTCCATCGCACAGTTCCCAGATCCGCACAGCCACGCGATACCGCGTCGCTGAATGTGCACTGTAGTGTAGGTAGTGGTTGAAATCGGGATTAGTCAGCGCCATAGGATCGAGTTTCTCGAGACGGACAGCTTACGTTGAAATTTAATTTATGCCGGTGCTTATGCTAAAATATTACGAGAGAAAAATTATATTCCATGCAAATAGTCAAGCGAGCCTTCACACAAAACAAGGCCCGCCGGGAGGTTGCAGCCTTGCAGGCAGCTTCGACTTGCTGCCTTTCACATGCGCACCGTCATACACGGTACGAATAGTAAACCTCTAAGCTGAATCTTACTGGCTAGCATGTAGCAACAAACTCCACGCGACGGGGAAAACAGAGTGGTGGTATGGCGACGAAGCTCCCGTGACGGATTATTGTACGTACGCGTTGTGTGACACTACGAGTCATGGTCCGCTAACATCCACGAGTGAAGAAGCTTCTAATAACCGGGCGTTGTCGCGGCCAGGACAATGCAAGCCCAGCACAGCCTCCCGATACATGGATCTCGCCGTCGACCGACCGACTCTGCCCGCTCTAGAACGTCACATGGCCGATAAGATCGCCCTTGGGTCCGCACATGGCCTTGCAAAATTTTGGTCCGAGACACTGTTTGCCCCCACTGTTCATCGACCGCGAACGCAATAATTTGATGCGATGCAATCCCCACGTTGGAACATGCCACGCTACCCAATGACACCAATCGCTGCATTACTCTTACTAGACTACACAACCTCAAACCTGTATATGTACGTAGCTAGTTGTAGTTAAGGAGGGATTAAAAGGATTGACTTGCTCGTCATATGGTCACTCACATCACATGCGGCCGGTCTTTATATCTCTACGTGCAGGCATTTCAGTGACACCACTTCCAGAGAGCAGAGAGGTAGCTAGCTAGGTGCCTAGCTCGATCATAGACAGACCATGGGCAACTCCATTGGCGGGAAGCGGCGGAGGGCGGCGCGGGTGATGACGGTGGACGGCGCCACGTACAAGTACCGCCCCCCGGCCGCGGCCGGGGACGCGCTGCGCGACCACCCGGGCCACCACCACCTGCTGGAGTCGGAAGAGGTGCGGCGCCTGGGCGTGCGCGCGCGCCCGCTCGACCCGGACGCGCCGCTCAAGCCCGGGAAGCTCTACTTCCTCGTCGACCTGCCCAGCCTCTCCTCCTCGTTTTCGGCGCGCCGCCGCCCGCCGCCCCAGCGGACGTGGTCCGGCGCGCTCCACTACGGCGCCGGGGAGCGGCTGGAGAGCCTGATGCTGGCGCGGCGGTCGGCGTCCGACGTGGCGGCGTCGCTGATGGCGTCCCCCGCGTCGTCCGTCGAGGCCGTCGGCGGCGACGGCGGCGGCACCGTGCGCCTGCGGGTGCGGCTACCCAAGGCCGACGTGCAGCGGCTCGTCAAGGAGAGCCGCGACGCCGCCGACGCCGCCGAGAAGATCATGCAGCTCTGCGTCGCTCGGGACCAGCAGCAGCGACACCACCGGTCCGCGCCCGCCACGCCCCTCGTCGTGCCCGTGGCGCCGCCGCTGCCGCCGGCGATCACCTCGTCGTCGATGAGGATGAGCTTGCGCAAGGATTTCGATAACAACAGCAAGCCCGCGGCGACCGGCAAGAAAGAGGTGCGTCGTCCGTCCACTACCATGCCTTTCATAGTTCCTCACATCGACTACGCCAGAATTTGTAGCACAGAACGTAGTACGTTGAGCAACATTTGGCATCTTCAAACCATTTCGCGCTATTTCAAGAGTCATCTTTTCAATCTTCGTATAGGAGTGCAAATTAATTAACGGAAAAATACTACTAGTCCATTACTGTCGGCTAGGACTCTAGGAGTAATGCAGGTAGATTAGGATCCAACTATCCAAGTACCATGTCAGGCTAATTTAATTAAAATTAGTTAACTGTCTCTGCCTGTCTGATGCTGCCACGTAGTAGTACGTACTCCGATCCAGGAGAGTACAATATCCTCCTGTAACAAATACTCCTACTATGGTACTCTATGCTGGCATCCAGCGGCACCGTGCGTGCACAGGGAAATTAAGGGGGGCGAGGAAATAAATACTCCATCGGTCCATAAAAGAATGTAATTTTTATATTTCGAGAAGTCAAACATTTTCAACTTTGACTAAAATTATATGAAAATATACTAACATTCACGAGACAAAATAAGTATCATGAGATTAGTGATAGAATATATTTTCGTAATAATTTTATTTTGAGATATAAATACTGATATTATTTATTATAAACTTAGTTAAAGCTAGTTTGACTAGCACATTTCCCGTAATTGCATTTTCGTGGACAGAGGGAGGAAAAGATGCGTGTGGCGTGTGTGCATGGTACAGTGGTCCAGTAGTAGAACTAGAAGGTTTAGCTGGATGGATGTGAGCACGCATGTGATGACGGGGACAGGTACCAGTACCATGGACAGAAAGTGGTCACTCAGTCTACCTGTTAGGTGCGCTGCTGATGCTGTACTGTGCTTCATGGTGCGCTGTCTAATTGATTAATTACGAGCTGTTAACTGTGTCTGATCGGGCTAACAGATCAGCATGCAAGTCAAATGCATTCATGACAAATTGTTTAGGATGGAGCAAGCTGACCTTGTACGTAGGGTCGTAGGGTTGTTAAATAAGTACTCCCTCCGTCCCACAAATATTTGCAGGTCTCGTTTTACGAGGAGTCCAACTTTTTTAAGTTTGACCAAATATATACCAAAATATACTGATATTTATTATATGTAATATGTATCATTAGATTGAGCATGAAATATACTTTTATAATATACTTATTTGCAGATACAAATGTTGATATTATTTAATATATTTTTAGTCAAACTTAAAAAAGTTTGACTCCTCGAAAAACGAGACGTACATTTATTTGTGTGACGGAGGGAGTACTTCATATATACTCCGTCCAGGTTGTTAAAGAAAGTCCTTTTAGACCAGATTTGAATAAACATTGAGAATATAAATCATAAATAACTTTTAAATTATTGAGTTTAAAAATATGAAAATCACATGAATAAATTTATCTTGAAAAATAATTTTATAAAAACATACGTATATCACTTTTCAATAAATATTTTTATAAAAATAAGAAGTCAAAGTTATGCTCTAGAAACCGTGCCGTTATCAAAACAACTTCTTTTATCAACGCAGTACCAATTAACCAAGCAAGCAATGCAAACTGAAGGTCAACGAGTAAGGTACGTCGATCGTCGTACGTCCTAATGTACTACTCCTAGTGATCCGCTGCCGCGCATGCGCATGTGGTAAGATTCTGAAACGTTGTACCTGCTAGTTAAGGTACAGATCGATCAAGATATATATTCATGGCTCTCGTGTGCTAATGTCTCAAATGTGCTTAATTAATTACAACCGCGGGCTCGATCAAGTCTTCAACAACTCGTTTACATGCAGCGATATACTCCGTATAATTGTATACAGAATTTATTGGTACCACCACGTACATACGCATAGGGTATCTTATTAATGAATCTAACCGGAATGCATTTCATTTCACGTTGGCATCATGTTGCTACTCTTCCGTCCTAAAATAGATGCACTCTAGAATTTCTTTGAAGATATCAATGTTACATGAAAATTACATATTTATCTGTATCAAAACCTATTGTAGTATGTAATAGTTGGACTTTGAAAATAGAGAAAGAACCTTTAAAAAAAAACAGAGAAAGTACATTTATTGAGGACATTTAGGACGGAGAATTTCCCGGCCAGAGCAGGGGGCTGGTCATGTGCCCTGTCGAGATCTGACACGACACCTCAAAGCCGGCCGGCCACTAACGGAATCCACGTAGCTTAACACGCAACGCAATTCCTCCGGCTCTTATTCCGTCCACATCTTCTTCTTCTACTACTACTACTACCGTGTAACATTTCAGTGAACGGTTCTTGTAGAATCAACAGCTAGCCGGTTGCCGCTGTCGGTTAGGCCGTTGTTGATCGATGAAAATGCTGTTAATGCTCGCTCAGTCAGTCAGTTAGTCAGTCAGCACGGTAGGCGGCAGGCCGGACAATCATGCATGCAAGCCTTCCCCTTTCGGTGGAAAGGAGAAGAAAAAATTCAGTGGGAACGAGCACCTCACCACCGAGAGCACTGCTAGCTGCTATATTACTGGCTTTCACTTGAAGCAACTCCACTCATCACGCAGCAAGACCTGCTGCTGCTGCAACCGCACAGTAGTGTGCAGTGTGCTAAAGCCGGCTGGCCGGATAGAGGAGTCAACACCGCACAAATGCAAATTTGCAACAGCGCCGCAACCTTTTTTTCGCCTTCTCGATCTTTTCCAAAAGCTTATACGGATCTAATAAAGCGATATGAAACCGTCGTCGCTATTATTATTAGCTGACAGTGTAAGCAACTAACAACTTCCTTTTTCCTTTTCCTTTTCCTGTTGCATGCATGGTTCCTTTCAGAAACGGGCGAGGTTCGTGACGGTGCCGGACGAGATCATCGGCTTCTGAATTCTCATCGCCGGCCGGCCGATCAATATGATGCTGGGACGACGACGACGACTGGGATCATCCCACTCCGATCCTCGCAGCCATCAGTCTCTCTCCGAAGCCTCGAATTCGATCGGAGTCTGCAGCAGCATAATGATGCGTGCCTCGGTGCCTGAAGATAGCAAAAGAAAGCTGTGTGTAAATTAAGCGGTCAGGCTGGGAACATGAGAAGCTGCATGTGAATCAGATCAATGCCTTCCTGTCTCCCGGCTTCATTCTGTCTGTCTAGTGTGCGTGTGTGTGTGGTCTCGCCGTGCACTCACTTGACTCATGGTGTACATACAGCATATTGGTATTGCTTGATGCGTAGTGCGATCATGAAATTCCCCTTTTTCTGTCTCTTTTTCCCAGTGCGCATCGTCCTCTTCCTTTCATCTTCATCACAGCTTCGACCCGGCGGTGTTGTGTAACATGAATAAAGCAAACTGAAGTGTGGAATCTGAAAAGCTTTGATGATCACTGTACAGTGATACTTGGCGCGGCAAAGTGGCGTCATGAATGGCATATGAATGGGAGATTCTGATAGTGTTTGCTCCTCCTTCCAGTTTTCAGGGCAGAAAAAAAAATTGTATTACCAACTATCCTAAATATGTTTGTGGAATTTTTTATTGGTTCAGATACCACGTATAGTTAAGAGCATCAACCCATGTTATATAATATGTACTTGCGGTTCCAAAGTTTGCGTTGTTGTTTAATTTGTCAGTAAGGGTTTGTTGGGTTGCCTACATAACTCCTTATCTTGCAGTGTAGTTTGTCCCTGTTTGGTTACCTGCACAGACTCATATGCAGGCTATATATATATATATATATATATATATATATATATATATATATATATATATATATATATATATATATATATATATACTGCAATGTTTAGCACTATCTAATTCATATTTTCTGGAGTATTTAATTTGTACATTTTAATATTTAATGACAACTGCCTTGTTGTTCATTCCTGTTTTCCTTCTTCGATTGAATCATCTGATACAAAAGGAAACTATGTGGTGATGCCATGGTCCTCATTTTGCACAACATGAAAAAAAATCATTTACAGTAGTCTCAAGCAAAAGACTCTTGTCTGAGAGGGACTGGTACTCTTCCCAGATTCCAAATACTCTTACTAGCTTGTTTGGATGCACTCGAATTTACACTAATACATGTGGATTGAGATAGGTACGAGTGCATCCAAATAAGACCCAACTTGGTTACTGCATAGTCATCGAGAACCTTAGTACCCCAGCACGCACCGCCCAATCTGTGAGGACGATCGTCTTCACCAATCACCACAGTATACATACAGAAAACAGAATCATGTTTGGGCTACCAAATCCCGAAACTTGTGGAGTTCCTGTGGCAGTCATGATGGCTTCCATCATGGGAGCCAGCATGCACACCCCCCCCCCCACCCCCACCCCCACCCCCACCCCCACCCCACCGGCCAATGCAGATAACCATCGCTCTCCCCCTTGCTTGCATGATTGGGAACAAGACCACAGCAGCTAATCTTGCAAGAAATTGTAACAATGGTGCGGTTTGGCATAGCATTGATGCTGAAGCTTTTAATTTGGTGGAGCAATGCAAGCAATCACGCGTCAAATTTTGGTTGGTCGCCGGAGGACGTCATCGTTTTTAGAGCACTGAAGTGAAGACTGAACTGAGGTTGGTACCAAGTCTATTTCGATTTTCTTGGAGGGAAACGCCCAGAAAGGGCAGCGCGAGCAGACTGCAGAGCAAGCCCTTCTCAGCCGTCGGATTGGAGAGCCTTCATTCGAGTTGCTGTCCTATGGACTATAGTTGCAATTGAGCGAGCTCTGTGCCGGCCTAAGGGGAGGGCATAGGGTGTGATGGCCGAGGGCCCAGGTGGGGGAGGGGCCCAAGCCCAGGTACACAAACCCGAAGACTCTATAGTCCAATAAGACATCATCAAATCAAACTACCACGGCCCTCAGGCAGAGAGGATGTGAGGAGCCGCACCACACTCGATCGCGACTCGCGAGTTCGCATCACGCGTCAACGCCCGACGCCTGATCGTGACTCACCGCCACGGAGAGCTGGAGCCTGGACTGCCGGAGAAACACGACGGCAGCGACCAGGCAGTCCTCTACCACTCCCTGTCTTGCCTTCTTGCGAATTGAGATCGCCGATCAGTTGTTTTCTTCATGTCCAGACCCTAGGTATTTTTTCCATGTTTTATTTTTTAATCTAAATTAATTATTTGTATAGTGTTCCAGACTTCTAGTACTTTGTACTCGTATAGTCATATTTTCTTTTAATTTAGGTGTTAGAATTTTAGAATGTTACCTAAGAAAATTAGCGCCTATATATTATAAGATTTTATACACGGTCCAGAGGGGTCATCACGACGAGTTCGCCAGAGGGCCCTTAAAATCCTAGGACCGGTGTTGGCAAGCTCCATGCATGGTTTACCTATTATTAGCACAAAAACATATATGTAGAAGTCTCTTGGCCCATTAATTGGAAGCCGACTGTGGGACATAGTCTCCGGGTACCCCGCAAGGAAAGGCTAATGCCTAGTCTAACTAGAACTCTCTGTATGTAATTCTAGTAGCATTACCATCTTGTAATTCTATTAGAACTCCTCTATTGTAACCGACCAAGAGACTTACCTCCTGGGCTATATAGGAGGGTAGGGCAGGGCTCCCTAGATCGGCCATGACAAGAGATTCAACAATATGAACCCCAAGCGTAGGGCGTAATATACTTTCCACCCAAATTGGATATAGGGACGCTATTCCAGCTCATTATCTCTGCGTTTACCATCGAGTTTTGCATATGCCAAAGCCCTTCGAACATTCATCCCAGGTAACCTCGTGACGAGTTGCCGATCAGTAAACACCGACACCAGCGAAAGAGAACATCAGAAACAAATGCAAATGCAACCTTGAAAAACATGGCCATTGGTCGGCCCATCACAAAAGATGTCCACAAGACCACAATCCATGTAAGGTGTTTTTATTTATTTTAGGGACAAGCAAAGGCGTTGCTATCATGCTGAGTGGGCTGAAACTTATATATTAGCTCTAATCAGACAAATCCTTTACATCTCCGAGGGCGTGGGCTGTGTTGTTTTCATCTTTTGTTTACTCATCAGGTGGGCCGAGGAACCATGACGACAGAGCGGACCTTGCAAGAAAATTTAGGGTGTTTCTGAAATTTAATAGGCACAGATCGGTTGGGCGTTCTAGGCCGTTTCAGGACAGGAACATTTCTTAGCCAGTACAAATTATCGAACAGTTCCAGACTAGGAACAGTTCCAGACCGTTCCAGGCTACAAATGAATGAAGCCTTAGGCTGCGTTCGGTAAGCAGGTTTTCATGGCTTGGAATCATTCCAACCGGAATTCCTTCTTTAATTTATATAGCTAGCGTCACCGGGAACGGTCCCAGTCCAGAACTACACCCCTAAACGAATAGTTTCCCTTAGGGTATATTTGGTTTTCATCTTTTTTTTTCCAAGAGGAGTGTCAAATTCAGTGCAGAATGAACTGTTAACAGAAAGTGAGAGCTTGCTGTCTCCAAATACATGCAACATAGTACTACTATATAACTGAAAATCACTATCGAACCCTTGACATATCAACTGCAAACTGCTCTGGTTTAATTAGGTAGCTCTCGCTTGCCTTCCAATCGACAGCAGGTGCGAGCTGGAGCCTGGAGACATCGATCCGGAGGTCAGTGAGGTACGGCGGCGGCTTGTAGTGCTGGCGGCGGCGAGGCATGGCCATGGCCATCATCGACCAGTCGGCGCATCATCCCAACATATATACCTTGATGATTCCCAACGAGAGATGAACGGGGACTGGCCAGCCAGGATACGCTGCAGGTGTATGCAGGTTGATTTGTTAGGAATATAAACCACGCCATAGGTGTTGGCGCGGTGGCGTAACTCGTGAGCGCTTGTGCATGCTGGCTAGCTGCGGCAGAATTTCTGGGTCGGGCTCGAGTCGTGTGTGCCTCCTGGAGTCCAGTTCAAGCGCGTTGCATGCTGGCATGCAATGGTCAAGACTAAGTTTAGTTTCGTAGCACTAGTGCAGGATTGAGTAGCAGTCTTGCTCGGAAAACCCCTTCTAGTGCTGGTTTTCTAGTAGAGACTGCCAATCCGAGACTAAGGCCCGTCCTTTAGTTCTGGGTCTGCTAACCGGGATTAAACGAGGGCCATTTAGTCCCAGTTGTTTATACTAACCGGGATTGAAAGGGCCTCTAGGACGAGCTCGAGGGCAGGCACCTCCAGTCCCAGTTGGTATAACCAACGGGGACTAAATATTACTCTTTTTGTTATCTATTTTTTCTTTTCTTTTGCAGTTTCTTTCCATTCAATTTGTTTTCGTTTCAAAGAGTTTTCGTACACATATTATATGCTATACTCTTATACGTCATCCATAAATAAGAACGAAACTAATCAAGTAAGAGCTTATATATTACAATAATTTAAAATAAGTCATTACAAACTAGTTGTCCAACTTAAAATATTCCATACTAGATGTCCAAGTACACCCTAAAGTTCATGCAAACATAAGTAGCTAGAAATGCCTTTGACTTTCTCGTATTTTCAACTCGGTGAAGTGTAGATCGCCGATGTGGTATCCACAAATGTTATTGACGTAATTTAAGGCATTAAATATTGCACTCTCCTTTGCTTTAAAAGTACGAGCACAGGGTCTACTAACGACAATTAGTAGTGGTTGAAAAGTCGGTGGGTCAGATGATCCCCTCTTAGTCGCAAGCAGCTTTTTCTAAAATCGTGCCATAGTGCGTGTGTTAGCCATTCATCGGTATATTTCCAATCATAATCCAATGCATACATTGTTTGGTTTAGAATGGCTTCAAAGCTGCAACCTGCGTAGGTTAAGTCATAATCCTCAACCTATAATTAAGTGTTGGCAGAAAAAATGGATATGAGAACCAAGCTTTCCAATAACAACAAATCTAGATACAAGCTATGAGTTCGACTTCGACTTACCACATCATTCCGGTTGTTTTGAGCCATCCTTGCACAAAAGCCCGCAACATCATGATAAGAGCCCACATCCATAGCTTGTATCGACACGAAGGAATAAGTAGGTAGGGTGTACCTAATATTCGCAAGCTTATTTACACATGTTAGGACAACATATTTTTGTGCAACAGCCTTATGAGATGCCTTTACTCCCACATCTAAGATTTGTACAACACTCCTACCCCTCCTAACGACGATGGAAAAGACAACTCGACATTAAATGAATCGACCATTATCTACCTCAAAGCTCTCAACATCCACAACCTCAACCCAAATTTCGAGAGTGTCTCTTTAAGCCAAATGATTGGGTTAATTACCCACGATACATTTAAGAAACACATATATACATATCAAAATAATATATTGTGTACAAGCGTAATTAAAACATATTGATTTATTGAAAACATGTATCGTTGCTTACTATGCTAGGGTGATTGAACAGTACATTCAGCAACACTAGATCGAATCCACGAGTAATTGTATAGCCCCAACCTGAGACAATCGGTTCGGGGAGACGTCTAGCCATTTCTTCTCACTAAAGTTAACATATCAAAATTCATATCAGTGGACTCAATATATAAATTCATACATCAAAATTCATATATATCATTGATGTCAAAAATTTTCATATACCAAAATATCAGGCACTAAAGTCTATATATCAAAATTCACATATGTAAACCCTATATATCAAAATTCATATAATCGGACCCTATGTACATACACAATACATGCATATCATATATATACAATATATAACACTAAAGTCAATATATCAAAATTCATTTAATTGGACTCTATATACATAGCAAATGCATATTATATATATACAATATATCACACTAAAGTCTATATATCATAATAAATCATAAAGAAAATACAAATCAAATAGAAATAGTTAGCCAATTAGCTTAAGTTAGGGGTGACAGATCTGGCGCTTGAAAGGAGAAAGAAGAAGAGAAGACACGAGTATATTTAGGGTTGGCACCCTTTAGTCCTGGGTTGGGCCACCAACCGAGATTTTGGTGGCCCAACCCGGGACTAAAGCCAAATTTTGGCGCGCGACGAAACTGCTGCCTACCCAGCACTTTCGTTTCCCTCCCATGCAACAGTTTTTTAACATTTCCTTTAACATAAATAGGCTAAAAATTGGAAAGTGCGTAGTAAAAAAATATAGCTCAAAAAAATTAATACAAAATTGCTTTCATATATAATTTATAATGCTTTTGTTTCGTTACATGTTTAATAACATATGGTATAAATTATAATTACATTTTAAAAATTCAAATTTCAAATTTGAGAAATTCAGACACGGTTTTTCTTAACAAGATGGTTTCAAATGAAAAGGTTGTCAAATACAAAGTTGTAAAACTTTTCGAGATCTACAACTTTCGTACTGGTTATTTCTCCATTTGAGGTCATTTTAAAAATTCAAATATCAAATTTGAGAAATTCAAATATAGTTTTCCTTAACAAGATGACTTCAAATAAAAAAGTTGTCAACTAAAAAGTTGTTTAACTTTTCAAGATCTAGAACTTTCATTCTTGTCATTTCTTCATTTGAGGACATTTTAAAAATTCAAATTTTAAATTTGAGAAATTCAAATATAAATTTCCTTAACAAAATGATTTCAAATCAAAAAATTATCAACCACAAAGTTGTATAACTTTTTAAGATCTATAACTTTTATATTGGATATTTCTCTATCGATAAAGTGGTAGTAAACATTGTTCAAAGTTTACATCTCTCTCATATAGTCATAAATTATATGAGAGAGATGTAAATGTTGAACAATGTTTACTACCACTTTATCAGATGAAGACATAACCAAAATAAAGTTGTAGATCTTGATTAGTTCTACAACTTTTATGTTTATGAATTTCCCAGCTGAATTCATTTACTGTTTCAAAATATTGTTTAAAGTTGCTATTTTTTTAGAATCAAATTTTGAATTGATAAAACAAATTCACATGAAAAGATGACTAAAATGAAAGCTTTAAGAACACAATAAATTTATATAGCATGATTTTAGAAAATTTTGGGAAAAAATCATCAAATTTGAAGTTAGTATGACAGAGAAAGACTAGTTACAAGTTTTAGCCAGAGATTAAAAAGAGAAATCAAACTTCTTTAAAAATTTAATTTCAAACAGAATTTTAAAATAGTATATGATTTCAAATGAAAAAGTTGTCAACTACAAAGTTGCATAACTTTTCGAGATCTACAACTTTTGTATTGGTTGTTTCTCCATTTAAGGTCATTTTTAAAATTTAAATTTTAACTTTGAGAAATTCAAACATAGTTTTCCTTGATAATATGACTTCAAATGAAAAAGTTATCAACTACAAAGTTGTTTAACTTTTTGAGATCTACAATTTTTACTTTGGATATTTCTCCATCCAAAGTCATTTATGAGACGCATGTGACATCAAAAACAATAATAAAGATCTTAGAGAACCTTAGAATAAATATTTAGGGTACATAAAAACTACGTATACAATCACAAAGACCTAACAATAAAATTACATATATCGGAAAACAATATTTGTTTGTGTTTATTATTCCAACAAAAATTGTTTGTGTTTATTTCTCTGTTTTTTATTTGCATATGCATTTCAATCCTACACGAATTATATTTCAATGCATACAAACATAATTATGATGTCCATACAAATAAACCTAATGAAACACAATTAACTTACATACAAACATAATTAAAATATTCATACAAATAAACCTAATTAAAGTACATAACCGTTCGAATAACCTAATTAAACATAACAATACGAATAAACTTAATTAACACATGAATACTACCAACCGGCTACAGCCCTAGCCTGTCTCCACTACCAGTAGTGTATGTCTCAGATACAGTAACCACGGTCATTATCTATGTAATGCAAGGCCCACACAAAAACATTCTGTCTTGCCTCACAACGCCGAAGACATGGTATCCCATATATGTAGCCTACTGAGGGACTATCGATGGTCTGATTCAGTCTAAATCTCAAGCAATAATGGATACCAGCTGTTGTCCTCTGGCCCAGCACTTTCACGTAGTCCTAGGCGTACTCCAGTCGCTTAATAGCTTACGTGAGAATGGGGTGCATGCCACTTGCAACATAGGTGTAATCATGGAGCAAATTCTGTAAGCGGACAAACAAAAAATATCAAGAAGCGCTCATATAATAATAAGAATAAATAAATATTACTCTCATATCATACACGACGATGCACCACATCCATTTGGTTGAATGTCACATACCTCTCGCTTACTCGTGGCACATACAGACTATGCTCACGTAAAGGTTCTATCTTCAAGGATGAGAAATTAGACATATGGTAGCCAATTCGCTCAATTGTCTGTAAAGAAAGTAGCACGACATCGATCTAGATGTCTGTCTTAGTCGACATCTGTTGTCCAGTCTACACGATGTCTTAACGCACCTCATTATTGTAACTAATGGGGATATCGAAGGCGATACTACACGTCCACAACTTGCTTCCTTTATCATTCATGACCACACTTGCCGTCGTCTCGAAAATGTCCCACACCCCCAACAGCCATAGTAGTGTTGATTCCAGCCACTTGACCGGTTTCATAGTCTGTGACATATACAACAATCATATTATGAATGAATGTATATATGAAAAAAATATATATTAACACGCAAAACTAAAAATATTATATACTATTGATGGGCTTGGGTGACGCGGAATAGCCCTATCTGGTGATGGCGCGAATGAAAGATCGTCAGGGTGGAAACCTAGCTCCTGTGGCTGGGGAAGTCCGCCGCCATTCATCATAACTAAAAAAACTAAAAAACCATCCCAATAAATATGGAACCCCCATATAAATATACCATGCAACAATATATATTAGAGAAACAAATAAAAAATCATCAATATATATATATATATATATATATATATATATATATATATATATATATATATATATATAACTCTCATCAAGAAATAATGTTGCTAACAAAGATCTATAAAACTATAAATGTTTAAAGTTATGTAGAAATGATGTATAAATAAAAATAAAATCCATCATTATTATTCCTAATCTAAAAAACCACATATTTCTATGCTTATTACTAAACCATGGAATGATCTACATTACTAGCAATAAAAGATTAGAAGATGAAATTGATAACCTTTGGAAGATTGAAGATGAAGCCGGCGGCCGAGAGCAAGAACTTGCTCCCCCAAGCAAGAACACGGATGAACACACGCGCACAAGCAAAGACTAAAGATTTGACCTGTGTCACAGGGACAGTGGAAGCGAGTATATATAGTGGAGACCTTTTGTCCCGGTTGGTGGAGCCTACCGGGACTAAAGGATCAACCTCTAGTCCCGATTGGAGCCAAAATCCAGGAAAAAAGGCCAGCGGGACCTTTGATCCCGGTTGGTGGTTCCAACCGGGATTGAAAGGCTACCTTTAGTCCCGGTCGGTGATTCCAACCGAGACTAATTCTTTTATTAGTCTCAGGCCCAATCCCAACCGAAACTAAACGCAGAAAATCAAAAAGTTTGTTCTTTACTAGTGTAGGGAGCTAGGTGCTGGTTTGACAAGGTCCGATGGAGTGGTGTGCATGGTTATGGTTCGTATGGACAAGCCGTGACGCCTGAAGGAGCGTGAGGCTCTGAGGCTCTCAGATGTCGCTAAGCAAGTCATGCAGATCATGGCATGAAGGCTCTGGACATGGAGGTTAGCTCTTGGCAAGTCTGTGCCCTATGTTTAGCCCTTGTGCTCTTCTGTATTTAGTTGCTAAGTCCAGTGAATAAAGTATCCAAGGGGAAATTTGTCATCGCGGCATTCGTCGCTAGAACACAGTGTGTCTACGTTGCTTCTTCTACCTCTTGCCAAGAGCTTTGGCGTGTGTGTTTGAGTGGCTCCTGGGCGAAGCCAACATGATTGAGCCGATTAAGCTCAATAGACATTGCAGGCACTCCTACATAGGCCCACTAGGCAAGCGGGTGTGCACAGGCGCGGACAAAGGACTTTTTGTAGGCCGAATCTAGCATGTTGTAGGCAGACCTGCACCCATTTGCACCCCTAGGTTCAAATGCATGTAGGCGAGGAACATGTGTATTGTCTCATTTTATGTCCTGAAGTAATACTGGAAATCTTCTGGTCCGAGCACTCGGACCGGTGTCACGCGCCTAGCGATGCCGGCCACCACTACACAGGATGAAAAGTCTCCATGCGAGCCCAATGGTCTTCGAGCGGGCCCATTAGCTTTTCTCTCTCTCCCTCATCTTCATCTCCGGTTACTTTAGAAGGGGCTCGGGGGAGACATGCTAGCCCGACGGTGAAGTGGGGGCAGCGTCACCGCTGCCGGAAGAGGCAGCAGAGGAGGCCGCCAAGCGGGGGCAACCATGGCCATGGCGGCGGCAGGGGAGGGAAAGGAGGAGGGCCGCAGGCGTGGTCCACAACCGTGGTTCACGACCACGGAGCTCCGGCGAAACCCTACCACGTGTTGCGGCAGGGCAGTGGGGATGGGCAGCGGCGGTGCATGGCAAAAAAATGCCGGTGGATTACTATGGTCCGAATATAACAAGCCCCGGTAATTCCCTAACTCATAGGAGCAACTAGGAGTATATCCTTTGCTTTATACAACATTGGATCTTGTAAAAAGAAGGGGGTAATCTCTTTGGGTTACTTTGAAAACTCAAATCCCCTTGGGATCTGTGACTTTTTTTAGGGAGAGAAATCCATGTAGATATCATTTGAATAACCTATTTAGTTCTTCAGAGCATCTTTAAGAGTTTCCAATAAACTTCCCAATCTAGGATTTTTGGCAAGAATAGAAAAAATTCATCTCCAAGAGTTCACAATCCCACCTTCCAATATTGTGGCACTTATAAAAAAATCACCCAACACGCGGATATATATGCGTGTTTTTCACGCGTGTATCCATCTGCCAATCAAAGGTAGAAGGGCGTAGAAAGAATAAAGAGTAGAAAATGTTTCATAATGCAAATGTATAGGAAAAAAAGAATATATAAGATAATTTATACATAGTCCCAGTTCTTTTTAGCGAGTTGGAAAACTCTACGGTTTTGAGAATAAATTCTTGGAGATGCTCTCATAGAGGGTTTTCATATTTCTTTTGTTCTTTTGTGAATGAGGATTTTCCATACCTACTAGGTGCTACTCGTCCTAGTAGACTACCGGACTACTGCGGGTAGCTGAGGACTCGGACTCGGACTCGGACTCAGCCTGGCATGCCGATTCGATCTACAAAGGCAGGCACCCAACAGGATTTTCTCAGCGAAGCCCAACGATAGCAGTGGCAATTTCCAATTTTCTCACAGATCTCCAGCCACATCCATGCATCTCCAAGCCAAGGTGCAGTGTCCGGCGATCGACCGCGAGATGGACGTGATGGCCGCCTCCTCCTCCACCGACAACAGCGAGCTCTTGCCGGCGTCGCGCGAGACGACGCAGGCCGCCGCCGGTGCCCGCGTCGTCAAGTGCGAGGGCGTGGTGTTCACGGTGACGGAGGGCAACGAGGTGGCCCAGGCGGCGCGGGGCGGCGCGGCGGCGGCGCGCGTGCTGGGCAGCGAGAGCTTCTTCGACGCGGCCACGTGCACGAGGCGCCACTTTGTGGACGTGCAGGGGAAGGCCGAGGCGATGCTGTTCTTGGTGTCCGTGCGCGAGGACCAGCGCTGCATCGTCGACGTCCAGAGGTTTTCTTAGGGTTTAACTAGCAATTAGAGTATGTGCGATGCGAATTTGATGTTCCAACGTACGGCAATTCTAGGGATTCATTTATTTTGGCACGGAGTGAGTATTAAAAGAAAAAAGAGAAAAGAGTTACAGTTAAGGAAGACAACTACAAATTTCAGTAACACGCATGTTCGACCATCTGGAGAATGTGATGGTGTACAAAAAATCAGGAATTCGGTTCATGCCGCAAGGATTACCAAGTGGCTGTAAATCATTATCAATGGTTGAAGGCAACTATATGCAACGATGGTGAAGTATCCAAACTAATACAGCTCAAAGTTCTTGGTCCCTGTAACTTGCGGCGGTTCTGTGGCTGGCTATCCTATTGTCCTATTGTCCTATTGTAAAAATAGTGCTTCCCACGCTCTGAGTATTCGCAGCTTCGTACCCCAAGATCTCCAATCGATTGCCCAAGGATTATCCAGCCTGCAATGCAATAATGCAGAGTGGAGTTCTTGGTCCCTCCCATTTCAGGGTCTTGTCTCATAGAGTTACCATGGCGGCTTGTCAGGGTCTTGTCTCATAGAGTTACCAAGGCGACTTGGTACGATGATGAGTAATGGATGCAGTCTGTAGTGCAGATTTCAGAAGGGCCGTGTATAATCTCTCAGTTCATGGAGATCGTGATGCAGTACCGTCATGCACTCACAGGCTGAAACAACAAAATTGGTTTGGGGGACAGAGAAAAATGCAATGCAAAATACAGTTCTTTCTGTTGAATATAAAGTAGTGGCATGAAAATGATCCATGAGACCATGATACATTCATACATCCAAATTGTAGCAAAAAAAAAGAGAGTACCTGTTATCACCAAATCGAACATTAGTCCAAATTCCATGCATCAATGTATGCTAAGCAGCTTTAGAAGCAGCCATCTCAGTTTTTTTTTTTTGAAAGAACAGGAGGGGTTTTTAGCCCCTACTCTGTTTACCAAAATTGACATCACTCCAGGTCTTGAGCAGCATCCAACGTAAACAATATGGGAGTTGCTATATTTCAAGTGCCTGAATTTAATTTTTAGCCAACAATTTTAGATAACCAAATAGTACAATTAAAAGAACAGCTCACAACTTATCAAAAAAAAAAAAGAACAGCTCACAAGAGACAATTCACAATGTTTTTCTCTAGTCAAACAATGACAAAATTACATGTTGCTTGAACAAAAAAAAATGAAATATAGGAGAAGTGAAAGATACAAGTTACTGACATGGCACTGAATAGAATGGATGAAGCGAACCACAAGTTCACCACTCCGAAGGCTTTTCTTTTGTTTGTTTGTCTGATCTCTAAAAATTGCTTTGTACAGGCAAGAATGCTACAAAACCAAAATTTAAGTTCAGGTCTATCCATTGGTGCTGATTCATTGAATCCTCATAGTGGTAGGAATATAAGAAAACCATATTGGTAGAATCCGTAGATAGGAGAATTATTGAATGTGAACCTAAATGGCTAGATGCAAAGAATCCTTTTTCTAGTCAATGTGAAGGGTGGAAGCAGACAAATGGTATGTCAAACACAGAAATTCCACTATGGTATTTTGGATGAATCTGAAGACTGCGACGAACGTTCTTAGCTTCAACACTTGTTGCTAGAGACCTGCATGGACACTAAGACTACCCGCATTCATGGACCTCTATATTCATCCTCTATACGTTCTGGTCAGCAAGATTCTCTCCTCTATACTCAATTCTCCCGCACCCATTCATCCTCTATATCATCCTCTATCCACTCTATCCACTGTGGAACCACTCGTCACTTTATCTAAATATATCCATGTGTGATCTAGTTTTGAAGGATTTATTGAGACGAATTTAATGGTGCAATCGAAATTTAATTTGGATTTTTGGTTTGTGAGTTATAACATTTTTTCCTTTTGTTTAGCTACTGGGGCCCGCCACTACAGAGTATAGAGTAAACATTGTACTACTCTAAATATAGAGTGAGAGAAAGGATAGAGTATCGTTTTAGAGTGCATCAGTTTTTACTCTATATTCATACTCTAAAGCTTTAGAGTATCGTTTTAGAGCACCCACTGCGGTTAGTATAAGCACGTAAAAGGAAACCCAATGGACTTAAAAATGAAGATTCAAGGTTGGAATAAAGTGAACTCAAAGTCAATCGTCATAATATGTGGCTCATTGCCCAACTTGCTTTTTTTGTTTGTCAATTGTTATAGTCCCTTGGGGAGCTAACGTCGCTGGTCACGCTCCCCGGCCGCCCGAACCTGGGGAAAGAGGCAACAGTTCGCTCCCTCGGTAAGCTGTGACCCACAGCTGGACTTCTTCAGGAACTCGGATGGCGAGAAGACGATGTTGTCCCAGGAGGATGACCCGATGGTCCATGAGCACAGCTTTGCTAGCGGGACGCTTGTCACCCAACCCTCACCTGACAGCGTTGGAGACAAGCCCCGCTCTCCTGAGCACAGGCCCGTTAGCAAGCTGTGCACCGATGCGACCTCCTCGACCCAGCCAGCACAAGCACAGCCTCAAGAAGTTGTTTTTGGGCCGGGAGTCCAACTCGATGTCTCGACCCAGGGGCCTAACACCCCAACAGCTGACATCTCTGATTTGGTAAACCAGATGGACATTGACATAGTGCCTCATGTCGCTAACAATAGCTCAGGCACTGGGGACGTCTCGGACTTGGACGACCTGGCATTTCAAGACGCGACGGCAGAGAAGACGAGGAGCCATGACCATGATAGTCGGGAGCTTGATGACTGTGCCGACTTTTTGTGCAAGGATGTTCAGGCCCATCCCCGCTCCGATCCTGCAGAGGCCGGAGTCACCTCCCCCGTCCAGTACCAGAGGCAGGCGGAGGATTGCAGCAGTCTCCACCCGCTCGAGCACATGCCTGGCAGCTCGGCCATCATCAATCCCAGTTGCCGAGCGTGCCCAGCAAAAGCTCAGGCGCGAGCTCTCCTTCATGGACAGCAAGTCGGTGGCTCCGGATGCAGCAGTCACAGCCTACATCGACATGTATGGGGACGACCTCCCAGAGCAGGCGATCAAGGCCATCAGAGCAGTGACTCGTATGGGGAACAAGGAGCTTTCCAGGGCACTTGCAGCCATTGCAGCTGAGTCTGGAGCAGCGGAGATGGAGGTTCTTTAGATTTGCAAATACATTGGGAGCAGCAGGTCCTCTGATCAATGTATCTTAGGATAGAACCGACGTTGGCCGGTTTTCTACCGGTTCAGTTAGACTCGTTATTCAATTGTGCTTGTCACTTCAGTTGGAGGTTAGTGTTTGGCTGGTGTTTTCCAAGAAAGCGGCACAAGGATTTTAGGGGGTGTGCCCTGATGGCTGGGTAGAGCTGCGCGGGCTGTGATTGCTTGGCTGCTGATTCCACTTGTGATTTCCTGGCTGTCGAAGATTGGTTCCAATTGTTGACGGTGGGGAAAACCATAACCAAAATGGCCCACAGCTTGGCGTTTTTCACATTATGGTGCTTTTGGAAGCAAAGGAACGTCGTGGTCTTTACAGGTTCCAGATGTTCACCGATGCAGGTGTTTACTGTGACCAGAGATTAATGCTCCTTGTGGGCTAGTGCTGGAGGGAAGGTCTTGAAACCCCTAGTAGTTGCAAATAATTTGGTAATTAATTAGCTTTTGTTTCCTAACCTCCTTGTAGCGGTCTACTACAGGGGCGCGCTCCTCACGCATTACGTTGTGAACTCTGTCTCTCCCTTATTAATATAATGCCGGACAACCGGATCTTTCAAAAAAAAACATCTGGAAAGAATATCTCTGGATCGAAATCCAGCAAGTCATATGTCTATACTGTCTTTATTATCTCTGAATGTATCAACGCAAGCATTCCGGAACGGCATGAATTATACAACCAAATAACACTGTGAATCATAGCATATTAGTTTACAAGGCAGAGAAGATAGATCATGGCATACAGACTTACTGAGTGAAGATACATAAGCCGCACACCCGACACTCCATTTGTTTGTCAAAATCTCTGAATGCAAGATCCTACCTATACTTGTAAGGCTTGTTTAGTTGGTGAAAAAGTTTGGGTTCGGCTAATGTAGCACTTTTCGTTTTATTTGGCAATTTATGTCCAATCATGGACTAATTAGGCTCAAAAGATTTGTCTCGTGATTTACAACCAAACTGTGTAATTAATTTTTTCTTTCGCCTATATTTAGTACTCCATGCATATGTCGTAAGATTCGATGTGACAGGTACTGTAACACTTTTTGGGTTTGCTTTTTGCAAACTAAACAGGCTCGTAACATCAAATGACTGCTTAAATGACTTCAGATTGCAGTTGTTCGTATGTAGCTATCCCAAACTGGCAGCAACAGGATCAGAATAACTCAGGCACAGTTATTTACACTATGTATGGATAGGTAGCGATCAAGGTACTACAAGAACAACTTGAGCAGCCATCCGGTGGCGGTAAGCTCCTGCAGTCCTGCTGGTGCAGAAGCCTGTGGAAGTCATTGAGTTGCGCGATGAAGGCACCAACAGGGAGCAGTATTAAGACCTTCCGCACCGGATACTGGAAACCGTCCGGTAAACACATATAGCGTAGCACACGTCGGATGGAGAGGCTGCACCAAGGTACGCTAGAGATTCCGGATGGAGAGGCTGCACCGAGGTACGCTAGAGATTCCTGAACGGGAACGGTTCCTCCAAATCCAGCGTCTTACAGTACATTTCCAGTACGTGCGCCAAAAGACGTGGGGACTGCGTGCAGTGCTGCCGCTCGCGCAGCAAGACAGAGAGTCATGTGCGGGAGAAGGGAGAAGAGAGAATCATGTGTCTAGGAAAGCGTGTCCAATCTTTTCTCATATAAAAAAATGTTATAACTCATAAACCAAAACATCAAATTAAATTCTGATTGCACCATTAAATTTGTGACAATAAATTCTTCGTAACAAGATGTCACATGAATATATTTAGATAAAGTGACAAGTGAGCCCCACAGTGGATAGATGATGATATAGAGGATGGATGGATGCGGGAAAACTGTATATTTTGTGGTGACTAAGATAACATATTCTTTTTAGAGGATGAATATAGAGGTCATGAGTGAAGGCGGAGATGAGTCGTCCTTGGCGGCAACACAGAGTGCAGCACACGTCAGGGTCTGATGGTGATGCTGATCCCCTTGTTCACCCGGGTGAGCCACCCCCACTTTTGCTTCCACCGGCAGTGGCCACCCCCGCAGCATCACAAACACACTCCATTTATATGCTGAACACTGTAAACACATTTCAAGCTCACTGCACTATTATTGTCTATTCCAGGATAGCAGGTCTAACTTTCGTGACCACCTGCCAACCGGGAGCTGTGCATGCTCCAACCCCACATCACAGTTCAGACAAGAAACCTGGAACAACATACTACTCCACCGATGGTCCAGGTATGCACCTCTACCATTTTGTAGCCTGCAGGTATAACCACATGACCTGCAGGTTTACACCATTCCCAGATGCCACCCAGACAGCACAAGAACAGGATGGCATTCAAACCACCACAGTAAGACATGAACTTCTATGATATCTTGCAGTCTACAATCACAAGAACAAGGCATATTTAGAACGTTAAGAAAAAATGGTACTTCAACAACAGTAAGCAGACAGTAGTAAGACATGAACCAACATTATACCATTGCTGATATCCAGGCAGCAAACAATGTGATACTTATGTAGGATGAACACAAGGAAATCGCAAGCACACCATCCACCATACCAAAACACACGACCCACCACCCGTACTAGCAATTAGAGTATTTGCCTTTTGCATGGGACAGGCGTTTGGTCGTGTCACGCTTCTGATGATCGATTATATAGTACTATAACAGTATTTGCCTTTTGCATGTGATGGGCCTGTTTGGTGCCCGCGTACGTACGCCACGCCGCAAGTGCGGCGTGTTAGAAATTAGTCTCCCACAACGACAAGCTGCTTGCTAATCTCCACGTGCAGAAACGTCGATTGAATCTACCGAGACAAACATACAAGATCACACCAACAGACGACACCAGAGGCACGATATTTGTTAATGAGGTTCAGCCAAAGCCTAGTCCCTGGGGCACGATTACGGGCATTCCTCCCCAATACCAGTAACACCGCCCGCTCCAGGGTCCCGGCAAAGTGCCTGCCCTCCTGCGAACCTGTCGCTATGTCGTTATGGTTACAATAGCAGCCCTCTACCCTATACTTTCAAATACAACTCAGAGTCCTAGCGTAATTAAACTCGTACATAATATTCGACACATATTCTAACATGGCGGACGATTCGTGTGCCACACATTTGGCGTCCCGTGGTAGCAAGCCTTCGGCAGCTAAACATCGACTCAGACGTGTCGCGGAACCCACGGCGCGGTGCGGGGACTTCTGGCTACAAACTAAGAGCAAGTTCAATACTAGAGACAAGTTATTAGCTATTAGCCAAATTATAAGAGCTAAGCTATACAATAGTGATATCTTATTTGTCTATAAGAAACTTTTTTATTGTTAGTTTTACCCATGCCCCACTTTCTCTATCCTAATCTTCATCACATTCACTTAGTGTATGGGCCCACCACTAACATATCCATCCGTGTCCAGTTTGTTGCTTGCATGAGAGTCAAGCTCTCCTCTCTCTCCTCCCTTTTCTCTTCCTCATCAGTATTTGTTTGGCTATAAGCTAATTATTGTACCTTGTCAATGCCATACCCCAGGTATCCCGACTTCCGTATTTGCCGACTACCGACTCCGAAGCAGAGAAGATCCGAAGGCCTACGGCGACCCTATTCGAGGAATGATATCCTCGGATTGCACCAAGACTCCGACTAAGGCACGACTCCTTAGCTTGTAGGGCAACTTGATCCCAAATATAAATAGTTAGCAGTACCCCTTGTTGTAATCATCCAATATCCAATCTCACATAGGCATAGTCATCTTGTACTCGCAATCTCGCCAAATACATAATACAAGAGTAGCAACTGGACGTAAGGCTTTTACTCGCTTCACGGGGGGCCGAACCGGTATAAATCTCGTCTCCCAACTGTGATTGTTCTTCGCACCAAGCGGGATTCCCTAAGAACCAAATATATGCAGGTAAAAAATACCGATATATCTGCTCTAAACATATCCTAAGTGTGCAATTAAGTAAAACTGCAAACACCATATATGGGTTTTTGAACCTAATAGGTGGTCTTGAATGGGCCATCCTCTCCTCATAGGCCAGTTTCGATAAAGTTCTACATGAATTTTATAGGCATTAAATAAGCTATCAACTTAGGGTTTGTTTGGTTGCACACAAATCTATCATAATCCACATGGTTTGGGAGGGATTGAGATAAATTTCACCTCAATCCCTCCCAAACCACATGAATTGAGGTGAATTTTGTGTACAACCAAATAAGCCCTTAGAGTAGTAAATATGCTGATATGACATAACATTAATAAAAAAAGATACGATCAAAGTTTTATAAAGTGAAATTGTACTACGTAAAAGTAGTTAATGAAAAACAACATCAGATTTTACCCATTAGTTAGCGTTCTATTTTTTAATAGCAGAAATATTTTCAGAAGTTAAACCAAATATAGCCTAATATACTTTGATCTTTCAGGCATACTGCACGCTAGGTGGGCCACGAGACCTTTTCTGCGTGGGCCGTGTGTTTGCGACAATCTATCCGTTGCACTACTGCAGTGCAAACGCCTTTCCGAGCAGAGCCCAATGCGATATTGACCACTTGGTACATCTTCTCCCTGTGGATTATATGTACAAGCCCAATTGTATAGTTCCATTCTTACAATGTAAGGCCCACTAGTTTCTAGTGCAGGCGTTGGTTTTTTGTTTTTTTGTTGCGTTTTCCTTCAACTATTTCAAACTTCCAGAGTTTTAGTACAAGGCAAAAACACAATCAAAGCATGTAGTGAACATATGCTATTGGTTTATCATATATATCTTCAGTTCTTTGATTTGAATAAAATGATACAACGCTAGTTCAGAATTTATGATCCCTCCACAGAAAAATAGTGTATACACCAAATACATTTTCTTTTCCAGTTTCAGAGATTGTACAAGGCCAACAACCACTTGCTACTCTCCCTGCAAAGTTAGCTTGTTAGCTAGCTTGTACATGAACAGAGCTGCTCTGAAGCAACTGCAACGCTGCACACGGTTCACAAGAAAGCTCCTTTCCAAGATTCCAAGTAACCTTACAAAAGAACAAACAACGTCCATGCTTTACTAAATCTGAAGGCTCAAGTGTCTTGGCCACTAAGGAACCTTAGCGACCGTCAAACCTAGGATTAACACGTACTCAATCAAAGCACTGAAATAACCCAGTTCATGATTGGATCATCAAGCGGGAAAAGCTAATCGATGCAGCAATTATACCTCATTCTTTTCCCTGCAGATCCTTTGAGGCTTTCCTACCCTTTTCCAGGCACCATTGGCACCATCCATTCCAACCTTGCTGCGTGGCCTTTCCAAATCACATGTCATCGCACAATGAGAAAGATTCCTATCCATCATTGGTGATAACTTGTAGGTCTCCAGTCCAACTAAGTTTCTTCAGATAGAGATTTTTATCGCATTCGCCAGAAGGAAACTGAACATCTCTTTCTTGCTTCTTGACAACATGAACCCCTTAATCTGACTGACCCACAACTTTGACAAGGGCTGAAAAAGGTGACCCAGCCACTGTTGTCTGCCAACTTCTTTCAGAGTCACTTTCCATTTCTCAGTCTTTTAGTTCTATACACGCCGATCGTTCTTGGTTCTACAATACTAACAAGTGCGTACAGTATAGTGTTTCAGTGTGAAGTTTATCATGATGTTAAGTATTATGATCCTTAACATTACACAGGATGACATCAAGACCCAAAGCTTGTTTCTGGTGTGATAGCTTGCTTTGCTTGTGATGTGACAAAGATCTAACTCTTCCTGAGAATAGGTGAGACCGACCAGGACACTGTTGATCCATTGTTTATGCACATTGAAAATTTATGTCATCTTGTTGTTTTGTTAAAAGCTAGCAGGTGGGGTGATGTACTGATGTCTCCTCTGGATTTTTGGCCCGAGCATATCTGAATGGCTATCTAGCCTTTTGTTCAGTGCCCTCTTGCTCTTGGCATTTTGTTTCTTGTTCAAGCCCTTGTTTAGATTGAAGATTTTTTCAACCTGATGAATAGTACCACTTTCGTCTTATTTGACAAATATTGTCCAATCGTGGACCAACTAGGCTCAAAAGATTCATCTCGTGATTTTCAACTAAACTGTGTAATTAGATATTTTTTTATCTACATTTAGTACTCCATACAAGCAGCTAAAAATTGATGTGATGGAGAGAGAGTGAAAAAACTTGGAATTTGGATGTGAACTAAACAAGGGCCAAATCTGCATCAGTGTTCTCAAGATGATAACATTATATTCTCAGAGACAATACGTGTACCTAACTTACTCTTGTCTCAAAACATATTCATGACGTTTTCAAAACAGAGGATAGCTAGCTATAGCTAGTATGTCAGGCGGTAGAGACTGATTGCGACATGTGGGATTTTTATCTGCAAATTGAGATGCAAAGATAAACATTGCTCATTTCATTTTTCAAATGATTCGATCAGCTGACATGTAGTTTTCTTTGTTCACCACATTTCTCACATGGCTCTGATAATCTCTTTGCATTTCCATAATCTTTCCTTCGAACTAACTAACTACTCTTGTTTAACCACTCAAATAAACTACTTTATCTTTCAGACCGAATGATTAATTAAACTTCAACTATTTCCACCTGATGTCCGGATTTTTATGTGCTAGCCTGCATTTTCAATCTGAAAATCTACTGAACCAACTGTTGAGAGATTCATATCCTGTGCCAACTTGTTGTGGTACTGCTAGTAGCAGATCAAATCCAGACTTCTTTATTTGATGCCCTCACACACATGCCAAATCCTGTGCTGGTACCCTCAAACACTATTCTAGTGTACATTATTCAATCCCTACTGAAATGAAAAGGCAGAGCACCTGCCATTGCCCTAAAAAACACACACACACACTATTCTAGCACTGCAAATTGAAGAATACCATTACTTCAGATTCGAACCACATGCATCAGCTTGCTACAAAACTGCATGCGCGGCCGACCACATAGATGTAGACATGTAGTCACATTTTCGATGCCTGCACGTGGATGGAAAATCACCAAAGGAATTTTGAAAATGACAAACCAAAGAGTTATCCATGTCTAATCCTGAAACTATCCCTAATATACAATTCAACGGATGCCCAGTTGCAGTTGGTGACCCTGACTTCCACAACTGGGGCAAGCTGGCAGCAAACATAAGGCCCCAGACGATCCTGACGACGGAGGCAACCTGACCAAAATTTTGGTTCAGATAATCCGGTCTGTAACCCTACACCTAGGGCACAAGTGAATATCAACAGCGTTGAGCACTAACCATGATCCAATCCAACAGCACTGGCCATCCACGTATAGCTCTCAAACAATTCCTATCATGAAAATTGCTCCTGACAAATGGCTGTCAAGCCATAAATGGCTCAAGTTCAGTGTATGGTTATATTTGGTTTCCTGCAGCTCATGAAACACGTAGCAGCAACTTGGACAGTGACCACCCAATCCATTTGTTATTTCTTGGAACAAATAGCTAATCCATTTGAATATATGCCATGGAAAAGCTCACTTCCATGGCCATGGGATGGCGTTGATTTGTGACTTGACCAGAAGGCTTTTGCGGGGTCCTCATATTGGGGGCAAGGATCTGGATTTCATTAAATCTGACAGGAATCAGGGGTCCGATCAAGAGCTGACATGGACCCAACTTGACACTGCCTGACCTGTTTGGAGATGGCAGACTGTGAATGTGAAACGATCATGTCCCCCATGTGAGTTCAATGGGTGAGCTGACTAGACTGTGCCCAGTCCCATGCAGACTGTCTTAGGAATGCAGAAGGAAAGCAAGCAATAAGTGAGTCCTTGTTTAGTAGAAAGCATCAGCAAGCAAAAATAGTTGTTTGTTATCCTCCTTTCCTCTAAAGTTGACTCTATTATTGGAACGTCCATGTTAACCAACGTCACACCACACCTGAAGTTACAACCACGCATCGGATTCCATCTTAATCTTGGTTCAAATATTAGACTTAAATATATTTTAACTAGTGCTCCCTCCATTTTGAATATGACGTCTGGAACAACATAATTAGTTTGTTTTTAAATTATTTATCTTATCCTAAATGTCATGTATTTAGAAAATTAACGGAGGGAGCTAGAGGTTTGTAGACTACACACCTTTCCGTGCATGGACTGAAAGATTTTAGCATCAAGTCACCAATGGCTAGAATTTCTGTGCATTCGGTAGTATGGCATCTCAATATGCCAGTGTGCGTTGAGCATCTCATTGCTCAGGATTGTAATTTAAACTTTTTTGAGTAATATACGGCTCTTTTTTCCTCGCAGAAAAAAACTAATCAAACTTGATTGTTTTTACTCTCTATCCATTTCCTAACACGATGCACATTTGCATACTTATAATCTACATCCAGTTTTGATAAATGATAAATTCACCAATTACTCTATGTTCATCATTGCATTGCTCATCTATGAGTAGTACACATTTAGCTAAACTATAGCTTAAGTTATATCAACTATTGTTGTATTTTTTTGGGACATCATGAATAAATATTTTGGTTTCAACTTTTGATCTTAGTAGTTGCAATTTAGATGTAAGTTTAAGGGTTACTTTATGTATTATGTAAAAGGCAAGCTGAAAAGTATTGTTGGCTGATTTGTTGTGAGAGAAAAATATTATTCTTTCACTGAAAAAGTACGGTCGAAAAGATATACGAACAGGGTCACAGAATAGATCCAATTGCTACTATTGGTGATAATGATTATAGTTTATTAAAACGATGCAAGATTCATAAGAAATCATTAGTAAAACTACAGGGCCTTGCTGTTTGCTTATGTATATGAGTCGAATAATATAAGTTACACTTCAGAAACTATTCCAACATGATTTGACTAAAAAAACGAAGATTCAGACAACAAGATTCCATGAATTTGGAGGTGTGTCGCGTGCGCGAGCCCTTTCGGTGCGGCCACCCTGTGCTGCTGGCGTACGTGTACGTCGATGAATGATGATGGATGGGCATGCACCGCCCGCGGGCCGCAGCAACGAAAGCTGCCGAACGGCCACCGCAACGGGGCCTGGATGCCGCACGGAATCGCGCTTTCCACGAAAGCAAACCTGTCCGCTTCCACCGGCCGCCGCCTGATGCATTGCCATCGACCCCAGCAGCAGCAGCCTAGCCTTCCCATCATCGTCCATGCTAGTGTGCTACGCTCCCCCATCTTTTTTTTTCCTTTCCATATAGCTGCAATCTGTGTTCCTAGATAGTTCTTTCGGTCCTCTATGTTACATGGATAAATTAGTATGCACAACTAATAAAAAATTATTGTCTTGTTATTCTTTGTACTCTATAATCTCTATCCGGTTGTGATAAATTTGCAATTTACTGTGTTTATTCTTTGCATTGCATTGTTGGGTTTTAATATGTATTTACTTAAAACCTTAGCTAAGTTACATCACTTATCGTTGCATCACTCTTCGTGATATCATAAATCTATATTTCGCCTTTCACTTTTTAATCTTATTAGTTGCTGTAATTTTTTATCCACATGTTAAGTTTAAACTCCAGTGTTTATTATATCTTTTATTCAATTGTTTTCTTTTATATTTATTAACCGGTGGATTTTAGTCCTAAACTCCACTCTTACTTAATACAATGGTATAAACAATCATTTTAGTTTGCACCACGCCACTTAAGATGTTGAATTTCTCCATCAAATAATTATATGTGTAATAATATTATTTTTATATAAAAATAAAGTGCTTAAAATCAAACTACCAATGTTAATTTATATGCCATAATGTTTTGGCCAAAAAGTATAAACCAATCTAAAGTAACTACTTACAAATTTATTACCATACAATTTTAATATAATCTAAAATAAATTATTAGTGTCGTTTGTATGTGGTTGTTAAGAAAACATTTTTTCACAACCGATAACTATTAAAATATATAATTATATATCACAATTCTTGTGTCTATATTTTGTTCTTGAGAGTTTGTTTTTGGCCTTCCTTTTGGACTTCGTCTCAAAACACCAATCTTGTATTCTTGCTAATTTGCTCCTCATTTACATTTATAACAGGAAGCCCTTTGACTTGGGCTACATCTCTAGTTCCTGCAAGCACAGCCTGCCGAATCGACACAGGGGTAACAGCGGAGACTAATCCCTAACAAGTTTTGCATGAATCATCACTACAACTTTTGTAATTTAAAAGAAAATATATGTCATGGGATGAAAGGATATTAATTGCTTTATAAAACTTGTGTGTTGAGAAAAAAACAAAAAATGCATGCTAAAATTGTTTACAATGATATGTCTATTTTAGCGCCCATACACACCATATGATAATACATGTATGTCTTGCTCTTCTAGCAATAGTTAAGGGTTAGCTTCTCATGATTGAGTGTTAGCCACAACACATGATTAGAGTTTAGCTTCTTTGTACGAATTATTGTTTGTTTTCCTCTTTTAATTCATTCTTATTAGTAGGGGCGGGTCCTCCTAATCCTTAAAAAAAACATGTATGAATCACATCTCAAAACTCCTTTTGCTGATCTCCTCTTGGATAAATGTTCTTTTGAAGGTATCTTTCTCACCAACAACCATGCGGCTGATGCATGCCAAAAAGCCTACGGTTTCACATGCTCGTTAGTTAGGTCTTTGGTGTTGCTTATATATACCTAATCTTCAACCGTCTCTTAAAGAGAGCTAATTTATTATTTTGTTATGAACTGGTGGTATTTTTTATGCTCATGGTCATTGCCGCAGCACTGTAGCTTGCAGCACATTGCACATGACTGAACAACAGACTCATTATTTATCATGAAATAAATATATTAATGAAAACTTCTTGCCTATCAGTGATGACGTGCACACACGAGTGGTTCCTTTATCCAATATCCGATAAGACAACAAATTGGACTAGTTAAATATATTTGCCGTCAAAGGACTACTAGTTTATGTAATTTGGACACGTTCAATATTTAATTGTTCGATTAATTCACCAAATTTGTTTCAAGTGGATATATAAAAGTATTTATTTTCTTTTTGAAATGAGAAAAATATTTTTATGCCTACCAACTTAGCTAAACAAGCAACAGCAAGTGATCTAGAGCTGACATGGCTTCGTGCATGAATGACACAACTTCGAATAAAGTTTGAATAAACATATCTTTGTTGTGGAAGAAGAACCAATTATTTGTGTCTGATTTGGTGCGTCCCATTGTTGACCAACTGTTTCACATTTCTTTCAGGTGGACCAAAAATAATAATATTTTTTTATAGTGGTATAAGCAACAGCTAGCAAGGCAGAGCTGACATGGCTTCATGCATGCAGGACACAGCTTCTAATCTAGTTTGACCAGAACTAGGACAAAATGAGTTTTAAAATATTTGGTAGCATGTAATGTGGCTTGCGAGGTCATCAAATGTGCTACCTGTTGTGCATAGGTGCCCCAAGCACCTTGCAGGAGCCAATTTGAAAAGGCCTTGAGAGAAAATGAATAAAGAACGAAGAATGTACTATCTTTTTCATTTATGTCTTATAGTCCAAGTTAAAGCCAGAAAAAAGAAAATTGGCTGTTCCTAAGTAACGTGAATACGAATACAAATCCAAATAGATCTATCCCAAGTAACACGAATATGAATTCTAATCAAATAGAAAAGAATAAAAATAAACTTCAGTCCTTCCCAATCCGCAACGGAACTCCTGGCGCCCGGATGTTCGATCGGATATTGATCTGTCGGACGGTACCGTGGACCGGACTGATTCTTTTCCCTGGCGCGCACTTGCACTCCGTGCCCCCTGCCTGTGCCTACTTTTCACACGCCCACCTAGGGCCCAGGCCTGTGGGAACCGCTGGTGACCTCCGCCCGCCGCTCCTCGCGTCTGGATGGACGGCCACACAGTCTGCCCCCATTCGCCTCACCCCCGTCTCACACGCGCATCCTGTCCCCGTCGCCGCACCCCGCTCCTTCCCTCGGACCCCTCCTCTCTCTCCGCGTTGGCGGGACTCGAGAGCTGGCCCTCAACTCGCTGTCTCGGCCCCATCCCTCGGTGCCTAGGCCATGCGCCCATCACTCACCGTGTCCCTGTGAAACATTTGCAATATGAAACACTTGGATGCAACATACGTGGGACATAGATGAAATATTTAAAACATACTGTTACAACATATGTCTAGAACATATGCAACATCCAGATAAAACACTTGCAACATGTGTATGAAACATATGTAACACCTAGATAAAATATTTGTAATATGTGTATGAAACATATGCAACATCCAGATAAAACACTTGTTGCAGCATACGTCTGAATATATATTTTTTTCAAAATGTTTGCAACATAACACTGAAAACACTTGCAAAAATATGCAACATGTGCAGCATCTCGATTTACTTTTGCAACATCTATATGTAACAATTGCAACATACCTATGAAACATCTGAAACACTTGAAACATACATTTGCAATATAAGGGAGAAGAAGGCTGGGGCCGGTCGATTCCGGCCATCGGGGTGGGATCCGGCGCTGCGCGAGCACCACCACCATCCGGCACCAGCATCACCGGCCTTGGCTCAGCCTAGCGGGTGGCGCGGTGCACGACCGAAGCGAGGAGCAAGGTGCGGGTGGGGCGCGCGATGGGCGGGGGAGAGGAGTGAGGAGCGAGCAGCGCAGGTGGGCCGTGCGACGACGTGGGGGCGAGGAGCGAGCGAGCGAGCAGCGCAGGGTCGGGGGCAGGTTAGGAGAACGCCACAGCAGCAAGCGGAGTGAGGCGCGGCGTCCGGATTAGAATAAAAGACATGAAAATGAGCAGGTAATAAAAAAAGGCAAAGTGTGGTGCACGTCATGCCACGCGTCCATCTGGAGGAAG